>CM062291.1:424099049-424488498 GCA_031216915.1 Pictodentalium vernedei
CGAATCCCATCGAGCAAATGAGCTGACGAGCAATTCCTCGTTCGAGTGACTCGCACATACTGCTCGACGACTCATTTCAGAAAAAAGGGATTCCATAGCCACAGGCATTTTCGAAAAAGGGATTCCACAAATGGAATTCCGTAAAATGGGATTCCTATCTGAGTCCGTAAAATTTGGATATGACGTCACATGAGATCCCCCGATGAGATCCCCCAAATGGCCCCTGAAAACCACATTACATACTACTCGCGACGTCACGACCGTCGATTTATTTTCTAAGGTGACAATGCAAGAGCACATAGGGCCCGTGTCACTACAGAGTTCCTCCAGGAGCAGAACATCACTACACTGCCTGGGCCAGCACTAAGTCCAGACCTTTCGCCAATCGAGCACTTCTGGGATATGCTTGGCAGGTGCCTACAACGCCAACAGCCCCCTACCAATGTCCAGGAACTCGCCGCTGCACTGCAGGAAGAATGAAATAACATCAGTCGAGCTGATATTGGACGTTTGGTGAGGAGTATGGCACGTCGGATCCGCGCTTTTCTCGCGAACCAAGGAGGATTTACAAGGTATTGAGGTCTTGGACTGAATGTGGTAAATTCTCTGACTGACCGTCCATGCCTTCTGCAGCTCAGTGCATGGAATGTGTACTTGTCAGACACCCAACTATCGCTGAAATCATTCACCAGATGTCACAGCGCAATGCCTCAACTGTCTTTTTGATGAAAATATAAATATATTTCTTCATATATCTCACTTTTATCAAATATCCCGTACTGTTTTTTTAATAGTATATTTGTTTACCTACTTTTCGTGGTGTTTGCACAGACGATCATTGATGTAATATGGCGTTTATTCGCACACAAAGATACACAGATATACTTAGGCCGTGCGCTGATTTGTCGCAGTTCTCAAGTGGGCCTTGATTAACCCTCCGTCCCCAAATACCTTCCAATTTCCACTCCTCTCATCTCCTGCCATCACCCGAAAAGGAACTGCTTGATGACATCCCGTACCCCGTTCATCCGAGTCTCTCCGATAAGCATACTAACCCTTTTCTTCGCGTCATTCAATGCCTACATATCCTTCATTCACCCCCACCCCACCCCCTACTTCCACATTATACTCCTAGTGAATCTTATTCTGTCAGACTGATATTTTTGGACATTCTAATAGAAAGTGTCACAGGGTCTACACTCGTACTGTCATCAAAGATTCAAATCACGTCTTGATTCAGTGACATTTCTTACGTTGATTTAAGGTATTTTTTTTAGATTAAGTCGTCTGTAATATTTCAGTTGATCGGAAAAAGGAACCGTGGGTTCCTGTTCACTCTAGCGTGGATGAACCGTGGGTTCCTGTTCACTCTAGCGTAGTTGAACCGTGGGTTCCTGTTCACTCTAGCGTGGTTGAACCGTGGGTTCCTGTTCACTCTGGCGTGATTGAACCGTGGGTTCGGTTTTCCGACCAACTCAAATATTCCAGGCGATTTAATCTAAAATGGACAATGTACTATTTAAGGGCTAGACTGGTTCTATGCAATAACAGCGTCAAATTCCTTAAAGTATTAGACTGGTGGGTGTTTGAACTTGTCCTTCTCCGATAACTGAAATCATACTTGAAAAGCGATCAAGCGAAAGTACAGTTAAAACTAGAAGTCCTGTCATGAAATGCGCACAAAAAGCACGTCGATCTGCGCGTTAATCTACGCGTTATGACCATAGTAAGGCTATCAAATTCTGTCCATATGGCCTGTGCACAAGCAATGTTTCAGCCAATGGACCTCCGGGTAACCCGGTGGTCCATTGGAAGAAACATTGCCTGTGTTTGCTATGACTAACCAGGAGAACCTGCCTGGCTTTGGATGCCATTCGATATGGCAATTGCGCGCAATTCCTACGCGCAATGAAGCCAAGATAAGCGCACAGTTCATGACAGGACTTCTAGTTTTAACTGTAGCCCGGGTGTGTGCTGCTGTCTTACTGCGGAGTATTCAGTTGTATTCTTGATTTATTTATTTATTTATTTATTTATTTATTTATTTATTTATTTATTTATTTATTTATTGGGGTTTAACGGCACTTTCAACAGCCATGGTCACCCCGTGTCAGACAGTTTTACGGGTGGAGGAAGCCGGAGTACCCGGAGAAAACCACCGAGCAACGGCGATCAACTGTCAGACTCCCCAACGTACTAACTCCACACAAGCAAGGTTAGCATCGGTTGCAGAAAAGTGCACAATCGACGAGCAGTACGCCCCAGTACACAACGTCACCGTGCCCCCAAGTGGACAATCGGGATTAAGTGTCTTGTCCAGTGACACAACGCGGTTGCCGCAGGTGGGATTCGAACCGAAGACATCTCGGCTTGCAGTCTGCATCTCCACATACTGAGCCACCGCGCTCCCGACTCAGGAGATGAGGAATGGAACAAAAACAATTCCAGTGTCATCATTTAAGGAGTTTTGACCCACAGTTTGAACAAAATTCTCTAACCGGATGTTTCAAAATTTACACATCATCGGGAAGACCTTCTATTTTTTAGAGAAATTTTTAGGAAATTTGCGAAACCCGTCCAGTAAAATAGTGCAAGAACTGGGAGAAGCTCGGTCCACACCGAGTTTACTTCACTAACTTCGTATATTTCACTAAAACTTAAAACTCGGTGGAGATTCTCTGTATAGGGCAAACGACAAATTAACGAACGGCTGTAGGTGGCAAATAATATAAGGTATGGGACGTTTAGGTAACGGGTGCGGTGTTTCATGAGGTGAATTGAGAACAATATTAGGCGAGGCTTTTGCCGGGCCTAATAGGCCTATTGTTCTCAATAAGCCTCATGTGACTCCGTATCTGCCAACTGGACGTCCTATAACGTATTTTTTATGCCAGACTGTTATTGGTTACTTTAATTGTATTAGTCGAGTGAACCAATCTTCTTTTGTCCGAAATTTCGTCATCATTTGTGTTTGCAAATCTTTCGTGTGATCGTTAAATTTTCCTATTGGCATTCATTTGTTTAAACATCAGGCGAGCAGTGCAATGCAAGGGGAGTAATCCAACATCTCATTGATCTCCAAGAAAATTATTGATTTATTACCTCAGATATTTCTGTGGTGCTTTTACAATTATGTCTGCTGTCCGACGCTTTGAACTGAAAACAAAATTTCTGTAATGCAAGTTAGCCGAATCCATACTGCGATTTTTGCAATAAAAACAAAATGGCGGACATTGACGATTAATATACCCCAGTATCGGTATTGACTATTATTGTCTGTGTATTCCTCAGTCCTCGGTTACTATTTGTGACTATTTGTGACCGTGTTAATATCTTCAGCTCTCGTAGTAATACAATCTGCCCTTCAAATGAAGTCAAATATCAAACAAACATCAGACATACTTTTGAATCAGCAAAATCGAGGAAGAGAAAATAAATTTAACGTGCAACTGAGTATTATTTCATCTTCAAGTTTATGAAGGAACTTCCCTGACTTATCGCGCCATGAAAATCGACTTTCGATAAAGTTATCTCCCCTGAAATCATTAGGTTGGCGAAGAATGTCCAGTTCAGAAGCATGTAATTGTTGAGAAAACACCTATGGCATCAGTAGAAAATAAACGAAGTTTCTTTTTGTTAATTTTAATAAACGAAAATAACAGACAGCTCTCGGAGCTGTCTGTTGTTTTCGTTTATTAAAAGTTACAAAAGGAAACGTGGCTTTTTATGGCCAGCTAATTAGAAGCAACTAGGTATCGTCCGTGTTGCGTCTTTGTTTAGCGAATGTGTATTTACAGTAATTTGCAAGTCTTTATTCTTCCCATGAAAAAAATAGCAAATCATTACCTCTTAGATTTTTGTATTAATGGAAAAGGATGTATATTATATGTCACGATGCGCACACTGTTGATATAATTAACAGAAAAAAGTTGCAGATCATCAAAAGATGGTGAAAGCGCCGTTTTCTTATTTTTATATGAGTTTAATAAACAAATCATCGTCAAACGTTAAACTGATTGAAGAAAAAATGTAAAAAGCCAGCTTCGTATTTTTTAGACTACTTCGCGGGAAAATGCTCGAAGTTTGTGAAATAATGCGCACATCACATCGATGACACAATTTTGTTAACATTTCGAAATTTCAATTTGTATACGAAATTACTATACCTTTAGTGTTAAATTGGCTGACAACTTTAGAAAATTAAGGGGGAACGAATTTTTCTGAAAATCTCTCCCAGTGATGAAAATTGTCAGCTATGACAGAGATGCAATGAAAATGTGATGGTTATACAGCTAAGCCGAGGTCGGGCTGAGGAATGAAAAAACAGTCGATACGCTACGTGCATTGGTGGGTGAGGCCCGGACAACAGACTAGGGCTGTCACGATTTTTTAATTTAGGAATCGATTAATCGTCGCAAATAATCGATGATAATCGATTGATCGTACCTAGATGACCCCCCATATCCTTCTTTCTGAAGTCGATAAAAATGAAGTTGAAGTCAGTTGACCTACCTCAAGTAAACAACGAAGACGATCCTCTTTTAATTACATTCAAAGCTTTGATGTTCTGAACTTTTGGACCGTCAGTGTAATAATCAAGACCGGTCGGCAGTTGCGAAGTTCGCAACTGCCGACCGGTCTTGATTATTACACTGACGATTCAAAAGTTCAGAACATCAAAGCTTTGATGAATGTACCTGAAAGACAAATGCTTCCAATAGCTTCCTGGGGTTTAACATCGATGTTCTTAACTCTTTACCATTAGAAACAATAGTTTTTTCAACATATTTTCTTTTAATTATTAAACGTCTAAAACGGGATATAATTTACCGATTATTCGACAACGAAAAATACTAATCGATTTCGCCATGACCGATCAACAATCGATTAATCGTGACAGTCCTACAACAGACGTCGCTTTTTTCCATATCATGCTATTTTCTGTCTTGTGCATTGTGTGTTCACGATCTGAGTTATTACTTACATTGAAAAGAAAGGAGGCCAGTAAACGGTACAGCTGTGATTTGTCAGTCATAGCAAAGAAGCTTCTTGTGGTGTAACATACGGAAAGCTGTCTTCCAGGTATACTACATTTGGCGAGTTAATGAAATTCTGGTGAGGCAAAACCTGCAGACGCAATCGTGCATCTGAATCAGGGGTGGCGTAAAGAGGATGCCCCCCCCCCCCCCCCCCCCCCCGTCGGAGAGGTTTAGCACCCACCCCCACCCTCCATCTGGGAAACTGTCTACTTTTTGCGGCCTTATCGGGGAATGCCGTAGCCCCCTGTCGGCGAGCACACCCCCTTACCATTGGAATCCTGGCGCCAACCCACCCCACCCCTCTCTCCCCGAGTAATGAAGTCCATTTAGACATTCGCTCACATTCATGAATTACTGCGATGAAGATTACCGACGCCAAGGGGGAATGGGAATTTTTCAGAATGTAAAGAAACATTTGCCATTGGGCAAAGTTTTGCCAGATAGCGCCACATTCCCGGTGGCGTGACATATGCCACCGCGTCGTCTATATTTGAGGGGTAATTTACATTCTTCCAGCCTAAAATTGTAAATGACTAAAATGAAATACTGGATTTTTTCCAAAATAGCTGATATGGTTGTTCAATCCCAACGGTGAGTCATCTTGGTCATGTAATTGCATACACGTCGCGTGAGATTTTTGTTAAATGTTCAGGTTTCGTATCGTAGCCTGGAGGGAATTCTATGACACAAAAGACAAAATTCAACATGCATGAGAATCTTTCTCCACTTAATAGGCTGTGAATAGCGAAGGTTATATTTTCTGAGAGTGGATTGGCTCAAATGAAATGTAACTGGATGCTGCTATTGAGCTAATTTATCACAAAGGAAACAGAAATGTTTTATGACAAGCCAGCGAAGAGCTTTTCCTGAATATCGCACATTACCAACGACGAAAATACCTCGTATACGTGACTGAGTTTGTGGAGAGCTGAATATTTAAAGCCCCTATATATATGTTCATGAGATCGAATCAGACAGAAATTTACCGTTTTGGTCAGATGTGGGTGAACATATTCTCAAGGATAATTTGGGATTTTTTTCTGTTTTGTTATATTTTCATTTTTTTAAAAAAATTTCTTGAATTGATCCTGCGATCGTAATAATACAATCTGCCATTCAAATGAAAATGGTATCTTTTCAGTCAAATTTTAAACAAACCTCATGAATGATTTTGGATGGATTTTGGTGATTTGGAAGGATTGGCGGGTTGTTTGTGGTAATTAGATATAATACCTCTATTCAATCGAACACACCCTCCAAATATACCCCTTTTCTATTAGAAGACTTCTGGGATTATAGCAACCACGTGCTATCATAGAAGATGACGGCCTCCAGTGTACAAAATGGACGACGGAAACCTGCATCACCCTAACAACACGCTCTGCGCATGAGCACTAACACCACTATCACTATGGGGATGGCGTCACAACATGGCCGCTCACGCTGGTTACCATGACAACACAACATGGCGAAACTATGTCCCGTGACATGACATAACTTCCGAGGTCCGGGTGATAGGGCCCCAAACGTGCGAGCCATACTGCTGTTCTGAACAAATGCGTTATAAACATTTTAAGTGGACGTAAAATGTCAAAATACAAAAAGATTCTAAATAGATTACACAATCATGCAGTCTCTCAATATTAGTTGGATTGTCAGTGCAGTATTCGTTTGCAGGTGATGTACCAAGCTCTCAAATCGGCTGCCTAAGTCTGTAAGGAATGCAATTCACGCGGTTATGGCCTGGAACCAGTCTAGCCCTTAAATAGTCCGCCGCCCATGTTGACTCCTCTGGAGTATTTTAGTTACTCAGAAAAACGAACCTACGGTTCGCTTTTCCGACGAACTGCAATATTCCAGCCGATTCAACTTTCCCACATTTAAAAATGGACTCTTCAAAACTCATCAACTCTTTGAACGACCAGGGTCATATCCACGCTTTCAGACCACCAGTCTAATTCTGTTCGGAATTCGACGCTGTTACGAGCTGTTTGTCGACCCTCTTTTTGAAGATATTTGTGTGCAGACGACCGATGTAATTTGGTGTATCTTTACTTTACAAATTATACAGGTATTCTTTCAAACCTCAATTAGATATTCCAATTAGTAAGTATTTAATTCTCTTTGAAAACATCGAGATATTAATATAAGTTGTGGAATTATCCGGGGAAATTATAACACTACGCCTGTAGTAAGTCTTCGTTTCTGATTGTGATGTCAAAAAATTTCGATGAAATCATGTCTCGATTGAGCAACATTTCTAGCTTTGATTCACAGAAATTATGAATTTTTACGGATTCAGTCATCTGGAATATATAGGTTCGATTTTCCAACAAAATAAATTATTCCAGACGAGTGAATCTAAACATTGGCGATAACCTATTTGAGAGCTAGACTGGTTCCTGGCCATAACAGACTCGAATTTTTAATACTGTTAGACTGTTGGCCTGAGAGCTAGGTCATATCGTGTAGGACAGTTTTACGTGTGGAGGAAGCCGGAGTACCCGAAGAGAACAAGCGAGCAATACCGAGTAACTGTCAGGGCCGGGGAGAGGGTGGGGGCCGGGTAGTAACCTCGATTACCGGCACTCTGGGGGCCCGGGCTTGTCCAGGAGTCTAGAATTCTTGGGTCAGGCTGGGTTTCCTAAAGTTCGACTCCTCTGCCAAGCCCCCCCCCCCCCCCCGAGGTCACTGGATACCCACTGATGAACTTGAAAATTTGAAACATGCTGTTAAAAAAACGTCATTTTGATGGCCAAAAGTAAAGTTTATTTTTCATCCTAAAAGCCACCAGAAGTCTCCATTTAACAGCTGATTTCACAATTTCCTTGGGGTGACCCCAATCCCCGCCCCAAACCCCCCACCCACCCCAAAAAAAACCCTTTATGATCGCTCGGGTCCTGGTAACTATCGGACTCTCAGATTGATTATCCCAGTACAGTCAGGGTTGGGATTGGTTGAAGGCAATTTATCGTCACAATAAGATAGGAAAATAATACTTGACGAGCCCACTTCAATGACTCAAGAGTTTTATATTTTCATTTTTTTACATTTTTGATTCACAATTGTCTTTCATCAAAAATCAATAGAAATAGATAAATATCATTAATTAACTTCCATCACCATAGAAACGTGCAGTATTTAATTAAAGGTTAAATGGAAATGTGAAATGTCTTGTTTGCGAAAACGGAAATTGCCGTTTTATTTTACGATACAGAAAATACATTGTCGTTTCGAACCCTCACCGCCTTGAACGCATGGATGTCTCCATCAATATCGTGCCAGTACGCAAGGACATTTGTAGTCAGCTTTTTTCAAAGCTGATTGAAATTTTAATCGATTTCAGAATGTACACAAAACATTGCAGAACCTTTGAATTGTTTGGATTTTCTTGTTTTTGAGGAGGCTTTCATTATGTTGGTGAGTGTTCAGTGCGAGTATCAAGCCCAAGGAACAAGTCCAGACTGACGTGACACTCGTTACTTATTTCCAGTTCCTTATTCGACATTCGTTATCAACCGATTTTATCGGTTGATAATGAATGTCGAATACGGAACTGGGAATAAGTAATGATTATCACGTCCCCCAATTCCTGTCTCGCGAGAAAGTGCGTTACTACTAACACGAGCGAATCGTTCTCTAAAACTCCAATCAAGACGAAAATGTCCCGACAGAAAAAAATATTGGGGCAGGAGGGGTCACCTCCACCCTATACGCCCCTTCGCTAAGGACATGGACTTGTTCCAATGAGGGTCTCATAAGCTACGTATTTTAGTTTAAAAAATGATTTTTTTTAGTTATTTAATTTTTCAGCATGTGTCGTCTTCTCTGCCTGTTAGATACAGGTCTAATTTATTCACAACCTCAGTATGACTTAAGACAGCATCACGCATTATTGTCGATGTCAGCTCAAGAACCGCCTTGAGCAATATTATCTTCAAACGTAACAAGAGCACAACCAGGCGTGGCTAAATACACCCGTTAGCCATTTGGAATTGTACCAACTTTGGTTGAGATTCTTAGTCGAATAAGGGCCGTAACTCATGTAAAAATAATTAGACGGTTCCCGTATTCGAACTTGGCCTGTATTACTACCTGGCTAATACACATACCAACTTTGATTGAGATCAAATAATCGATACTGGAGCTATCTGACGGAAACCAAAAATGTTAACGGACGGACAGGCAGACAGACGGACAGACAGACGGATGGATAGATGGACGGACAGACAGACAGACTGATTACATAATACGACCGTTTTTCAAACGGGCGTATAAAAAGTTGGCAAAACTCCCTTGTGGGTTATTTACTTGTGCCAGCAAACAGTGTGGCGTTTACTGTCCAATTACAAATGCAAATCTTAGGAATATGATTGTGGGGTTAAATCTAAAAATAGAAATTTAACCGCCTGGGTCGAATAATACTGCTAGAAATCACGTGTAATGTGGAGTTAACCCCACAATGAATATAAAACACAATGCTGAATTGTTCACACAAATGACCCCGCAATGTAGCTCTACTAAGAAGTATGGTACACGCCATGACTTTGGACCAATCTGGCAGAGGTTCCAACCTCTCAACTACTACAACACTCTTCGCGGTAGGTCTTGTGCCACAGGGCTTAACCCAACGCAGACGATATGAAAATTTATTATTTTAAATATCATTTTTTAAATTTTTTCAAAAAATTTCAACAAAACCATATCATGTGACCCCTCTTTGGAACGAGCTCGACGAGCTCGTTCCAAAGAGGGGTCACATGATATGGTTTTGTTGAAATTTTTCGAAAAATAATATTTTTTCAGCTGCTGAATTTGCATATTACTCAGGCGGATGCGGGCGATTCGTTGGGTAAAGGGCTAATAATTATGATCTTCCATTTCTGTTCTTATTTATAATGAAATTGTTCTTTCCCGTTGTCCAAGGAATAGTCGTATAGAACGATTTAATTCCTTTTTTGGTCTCCAGAGATGCAGGAAGCATCTCGAACTAGGAAGAGGGCACGGACGTACAAGGGCACCCACACATGTATATATATATCAGTGTTACCGCCTGTTTCTTAACGGCATGTATGGATTACAATACATAAGCTCAGGGACGAGGAAAGGGTCAGATCGGGGTAGTAACCACGGGGCCCGGAACTTTCGGGGGCCCGAGTTTGGCCCAGGATTCTTGGGTTAAGCCCCCCCCCCCCTCCCCCTCCTAGTCCAAACATGGCCTGAAAGACTGCATTTTAATTCTTTGGTTTGGTAACATTTTCTTGGTGGTTTCTCCACCCCAACCCCGATCATCGCTCGTGCCTTTGGCATCTGCATCGGTATCTCGACACGTTTGAGAGGGGGAGGTCACAGAATTAACCCTGAATTCCGGATTTCCTCTCCTTGGTCCTGCATAGGCTGTGTTTGGACACATGCACCTCTACACTGAGAAATATACACATTTCTTGCTCCATAGTTGCACTTCCCTGTCGGCCAGCCACCTTATCTGTAATGCACCTATCCGGTGTGGAGATGTGATCTATCGGGGGTTAAACAAAGCGTGCAGTTCTTGGAGAAATTCATCAAATATGATTGATGCCTGATTTCATTATGTTTAATGCATTGCTACAGAAGTTGAAGTATTAAGTCTTTTGGGTGATGAATGCTTTAAATGCAACTGTTTTAACTATTCAATCAATATGGCGTCTTTATCTTCATGTAGAAGATTCCCATAAGGTCTTAATACAATCATTGGTGAGAGCCCTTAATGTGTAACGTTTAGTGCCGTCTTGATTCCATCGAAGAAACTAGTGCAGTGCTGTGCAGATAACACGGCTCCATAAACGACCCAATTCAACTACAGTCTTTCTCACGAGAGACTTCATACATTTGTGTGTTGCTGATTTTATTTATTTATTTATTTATTGCTGTTTAAGGTCACATATTTCTGCACAATGGCTAATCGTGACCATGACAGTTTTACGGGTGGGGGAAGCCGGAGTACCCGGAGAGAACCACCGAGCAACGGCTAGCAACTATCAGCTCCCCAACATACTAACTCCACACAAGCAGGGTTAGCATTGGTTGAAGACACAGCGTCACGTGCCCCCACGTGGGCAATGGGGGTGAAGTGTCTTGCCTAAGGACACAACGCGGTTGCCGCAGGTGGGATTCGAACCGAGGACCGTTTTCTTATTTTTATATGAGTTTAAACAAATCATCGTCAAACGTTATTTATTTATTTATTTATTTATTGATGTTTTGAGGTCACATATTTATGCACAATGGCTAACCATGACCGTGACAGTTTTACGGGTGGAGGAAGCCGGATTGCCCGGAGATAACCACCGAGCAACGACGAGCAGCTGCCAGCTCCCCAACATCGTAACTCCGCACTGCAGCACAGGCAGGGTTAGATTGGTTGAAGACAAGTGCACCATCGACGTGCACCATCGACGTGCAGTACGCCTTCGTACACAGCGTCACCGTGCCCCCACGTGGGCAATGGGGGTGAAGTGTCTTGACTAAGGACACAACGCGGTTGCCGCAGGTGGGATTCGAACCGAGGACCTCTCGGCTTGCAGCATGCACCTCTACCTACTGAGCCACCGCGCCCCCGTGTGTGTTGCTGTTTAACGCCCTGAAGAATTTCACCTTTTCTTGCGCACAGTTTTTGTGTCAAAGTTTGTGAAGTGTTTTAACTGGTAGAGTGCTAAATTATTTTTGGCCATCAAAATTTGTTCACATGTCTTTGCCGTGTTGCAGTTTATGCGAGAGTGCCTATAGGCACTCTCCCATACACTGTAACAAGGCAAATCCTTGCAGAGTAAATAATTTTATTTCAAAGATAATATGATACACATCCAGCTGATATGAAGCTTTCAAACTGGGGCACCTGCATTTCACTGTAAAGCCCAAATATGGGCTTCCAGCACTCTACCAGTTAATGTCGTAAACCTGACTTCATAATAATGCACTTTTGTCTTCTTGACGTTTCCGGTAACGTCATTTCAGTTCAACCATCATTTCGAGGGTGTGTCGTTCTTCCCAGGGTGAGGGAGCACCGTGATTCAGTGGTTACATCATAGATCTTCAAACCGAAATGTCCACGGTTCGATCTTGACCAGTGGTAACTGTGAAGTGTCCTTGAACAAGGCAGGGGCGTAGCTAAAATTTCCTGTTGAGGTGTGGGGGGGGGGGGGTGCATAATTTTTTTTTCTTTTATTATTTTTTTTTTATTTTATTTTTTTTTTGGGGGGGGGGCGGGGTGTGGGCATATGGGGTGGGCATATCCGAAGCCTGTATGCCTGAGGTGTGGTGGGAATGGCCCTCCCATTGGTGGCAGGTCGGTGGGGGGGGGGGGGGGGGAGGGTCCTCGGGAAAATTTTGAAAATTCAATGCCCTGAGACTGAATCCGGGATCCTCAGGTGCTTTAATTTTCACATTTTGAGGGGGACCACTGTAATTTTTAGAGGGGGGACTGCCCCCTACCCCCCCCCCCACCTTTGCTACGTCACTGAAACAAGGCAATTAACCCTTTACCAAACGCAGACGATATCAAAATTGATTATTTTAAATATAATTTTTTTAAATTTTTCAAAACATTTCAACAAAACCATATCATGTGACCCCTCATTGGAACGAGCTCAATGAGCTCGTCCCAATGAGGGGTCACATGATATGGTTTTGTTGAAATATTTTGAAAAATTTAATTTTTTCAACTGCTCAATTTGCACATTACGCGGGCGGATGCGGGACATTCGTTAGGTAAAGGGTTAATCCCCAAAACCCACGTGAAAGCATGGTGGCGCCGTGTACTAAGGCCTATTGCACGATGACGATACACTTCCCTTCAGCTAATGCTTACTCCACCTCAAGCCTGCGGTATTCCCCTCCCATTGGTGGTCAATGCTTACTATGCACGTGCGGAGTTAGTTCTTTGGGGAATCTGACAGTTGTTCCTCGCTGCTCGGTGGTTCTCCCCGACTTCCACCACCCGTAAAAGGATCGAGGGGGTAGGATGCGTGGCCCTCTCTTTTCAATAATGTTTCTGGCCCTCCCCTTCCAATTATGTTTCCAGTCGAGACATATTCTCTTGGATTGGCGTCTTTGATATGGATTCGCTCTTGCTCGTAATCACGTTCTTTCTAAGGAGGCGAGATTTGATACTTGGATTTGCCACACACAATCGATCATACAATTGGACTGCTGTTGTACTCGATTTTGGACAGTTGGGGGCCTAGGTTGATCAATATGGAGTAACGTAGGTGTTAATTAAATATTAACCCCCTGCACACTCATTGAGCTCTGTCAAACAAGACTGAATTAGACTGAATTGGTTAAATTTCTAGTTGGATCAGGGGGGGGGGGGGGGGGGGTAGGAAAAAATTTGCAGACACCGATGCCGATTTTTTGTTTTTGACCGGTCGGAGGACCCACCCACCCACCCAATGTAATTTTTTTCCAGTTTTACAATTTTTTTCTGGGGTTATTTGAACCACCCACCCCAACTAAATACATGCTTCTGCATCATCCTTCCCACCATACTGCACCATAACCAATTTTATCATACAGTATTGAGTGATTGACCTTGTACAGTAGGACAGGTCTTGAAAGAACATTCGTTTTATCAGACCAAAGTGGTCTCTTAAGGCAGATGGTCTCCCATAACAAATCAAATATAGAGTAAAGCTGGTATGTCCAGGGTATGTCCATATAAAACATGGTCTCCAAAGACATCGGTCTCTTAAGGCATGTTCTATTGTAATTGAATGTCATATCATTAACTTTTTACCTATAGTTATCTCTCCATGTGTTCAGACATGTTGCAGAAACCAAAAATATATATGGTATTCGACAGAGTTCAGAGAGCTTTGTAAAATATCATACAAATTGTTTTTTGTTTTTTTTTGACAAAGGTTTGGGTGGGGCATGCCTGGGTTGGGGGAGGGGATTTATTACTTATTTTAAGTCCGGCCCTAGAAGGTCTGGTACATGATTTTGTTGATACCTGTGTTCTCAGATGTGTTTGAAATAAATTAGTTCAATCAGGTTCAATGTTCAGTAGTTTTTGTGTTACATACTTCCTACAATGGCAATAAGAGTCATTGGTGTTTTCGTAACAGGTTGTACAGAATTGTTCCTGCAGCTGAAATCTGTAACAGTTCCTCTCTTCGCATAATTGTCTTTGCTCCTCATCTAAGCTAGCCGATCTCACCAGGGTGAACATATTAGAAATTTAATCAAACGGAACACCCTCAAGATAATTTATCCTTTGATTGCAGTGTTTGATAATTGCAATTAGTGATGCACTTTAACTTGCATTATTCAATATGTCATACATTGTATCACCATAAGCCGAATCATAGCTCAGCCGCAATAACAGTTTTATAACAGTATATAACCCATGGTAGGTACCCCCTGATAACTTGAGTGTCTTTTTATTGGTTCTTGAATGATACTTCACTGATTATGGTATACAATTTTTCCCAAAAGTGTCTTAGGAAAAAATTTGCCAGCATCGGAAAAAATTTTTTTTGTCCTCCTTGACCACCCACCCACCCCGGCATTAGTGTTTTGCAAATTCCCCCCCCCCCCCCCCCGCCCCCGGTTGGATTATGGGAAATATTTGCACCCTGAACTTTAGATATTTTGATATCAGTGTGCAGGGGTTTAATTATGTTGCGCCATGACAACCTAGATGTATATTGTATTTATTCACAAATAAATTAAATTTCCAAGAAATCTGGAGTTGTTAACAACTAATCTTACGTGACTAATATTTATTTATTTATTTATTTATTTATTTATTTATTTATTTATTTATTTATTTATTTATTTATTTCATCGTATTTGTTTCACAAGGATTGACAAACAAGTTATGCAACTTATATTTACGCCTCTCCTTGACCCAGTGGCTCAGGTGTGTGGGATGACCTTCGTAACGGCAACTTCGTGGCCTCTCTCTTCTCGAATACTACAAAGGGATCTTTAGCCTGCACGGAGTGTGTCTCTCTCCGCACAGAGGACAGCCATTTCTCGTCCCACCCGATAGGACGGTACCCTGTGACTGCATCAGCCACACAACTGATGCTGATAGAGAGTGTTCGGACACCTCGCGAACTTTCCCCGACAAAGGATCGATCTGGCATGAGAGACCAGCGCACTTATCCTCTCAGCGGTGACTTATATTCTAACAACATCATCAAGGTATGCCTTCGACGTAGGCATGCCTTGATAATGCAGATGGAATAATTTTCCAGACGAAACTTGAGCCATCACAGTTGGGACAGAACAGGTTTAGTCCCCCCCCCCCCCCCCCCCCACCTAACCCTCGCGCCATCCTGTTTCTTCTCTCCACTTGCAGTTCAGCTCGTTTTTCATTGATGAATAGAATTTCTTTTGATTTTCCGAGTCTGATCATGTCACATGTTTAACCATTTACCCAACGTGACGACCAAAACCGGCCAGCGCTATTCTCAAAAATCGACAATTAATTTTCATTATGTTTTTCATTTTTTGTCTCAAAAACATAGGTTATGACCCCTCGTTGGAACGAGCTCGTCGAGCTCGTTCCAATGAGGGGTCATAACCTATGTTTTTGAGACAAAAAATGAAAAAATTAGTTATTCAAGAATTTGTTTTTGCAAGTGTCGTCTGCTTTTCATGTTAGGTAAAGGGTTAAATGAATTCCGGATGACGGCGTAAACTAATTTACCTGTATTGAATGTTTGGTAATTATTTCTAATGTTTTGGGCAATACAGAGTAAAGCTGTTTTCTTATTGGAAGCGAATAATCGAAGGTGATAGATAGGTAGTTTAATGACAATAATTTCCACATACATTTCAGTATATATTAGTATACAATCAACATTATTTGGTGAATCATTTCTTTTTCGAAGAAATGATCTAACCATGTTGCAGATGACTTTGCATGTATCACTTCATTTGTTACTCATTATACATATGAATTTGTGTTTGTCGCTCATGTTTGTAAAGTTTTAATTTTGTTTCCCAATTTCCGCGAAATATTGTTTTTTATGTTCAGCATATATTGGACACCTCATGATGAAATGCTCTTCTGTTTCAGTTTCTGAATTACATGTTATGCAAATCTTTTCATTAATTGGTACTTTGGGTTGCTTGTGTCGCCCTTTTTCAATTTCCAATAAATGGCTACTAATTCGTAATTCACAGAAGAGTTTTCTCAAGTCAATATTGTTATTCTTCTTCTTCAAAATCTTTCTTCTTTTTTTTTTTTTTTTTTTTAGGCTTTCCCAAACCCAGTTTGGAAAGGGTTAATTTCAAACACTTTTCATGTACGTATTCACAATTGACTACCGAGCATATTTGCTGTTGTAAGTTTGGTTGTAAAGTTTAATCCTATCCCATTCTGGTTGCATAAAAGTAGGTACCGTCCAAAAAACCTCCAATTTTTTCAGAATTTGATAAGTTTAGGTGGTGATTTACTCCATTTTTAATTGCTTGAGCTCGGAATGTTTTCTGTAGCTGCTTGCATCAGTCAAAGTATGACCAATTTTGTTCTATATGTTATTACTAAAAGTTTAACCCTTGGCAGATTTGAGACTTCCCATAAGGGTACTGTCGGAACAATTGTTATTTTCGCCAACGTTTACATGCACTTTCTCAGCACTGGGGCCATATTGTCTCAAAACCTTTTCCATGAGAGGATTGGGCCTTCATCCAAGAACAATGTTGCTGTTATATATTTTATTCAAAGATTTAACCTTCACCTAGTTTTCTGTCAATGAATTTGAGTGCCCTAAAATTCTTCATAAAATTGGCTAACTTGGAGCTCACTTTTCTTCCATTTTCGAAAGGAATATCGAAAAATGATTTACATGTTCGTATTTACAATTGCCTACCGAGCATATTTGCTGTTGTAAGTCTAGTTGTAAATATTTGCTGTTGTAAGTCTAGTTGTAAAGTTTAACCCTATGCTCGTTCTGTTTGCATAAAGATAGGTGCAGTCCAAAAAAACTATCGTTTTTCAGAATTTGGTAAGTTTAAGTGACGATTTACTCCATTCCTAATTGATTGAGCGCTGAACGTTTTCTATGGCTGTATGCAGCAGTCATAGTATGACAACTTTTGTTTTATATGTCATTATTAAAAGTTTAACCGTTAGCAGATTCGAGACTGCCTTTTGGGTACGTTCGGAATAATTAATATTTTCATAAAATCACTGAATATTGATAAGCGTGCAGTGGTAGTTTGGAGTAGAAAATCCGAAAATGCTTTCGAAATTCGTATTCACATTTCAATTCCAAGAATATTTTCTTTTATAAGGTTGCTGTAAAGTTTAACTCCATCCCTGAATCAAATGCATAAAAATTGATGCTGTCGAAAAAAACTCTCATTTTTTCAGACTTTCGTAGGTTTAAGTGACAATTTATTCCATTCCTAATTCATTGAGCGCTGAATGTTTTCTATTCCTGCATGCAGCAAGCATAGCATGACAACTTCTGTTTTATACGTTATTATCAATAGTTTAACCCTTGGCATATTTAGGAGTTCCCATGTGGATATAGTCGGAATAATTGTTATTTTCGTAAAATCAATCCCTGAATATATTGGTAACCTTGCAGTGGCCTTTCGGTGGTTCTCCATGAAGCCGCAAATAGTTAAGGTTGAAAAGTTCATCAAATAGACAGATATAATGCCTAACTCAGCCGGTGACAGGTAAATAATGAATGGAAAAGTCGTTGAATTGAGAATAAAGTAGGGACGAATCATGCCCTCGGTTTCCACCTGATCCACGGTATTTCCACGCGCGGCACTTGACAAAGATACTAAACTGTCGGGCAGGGACAGTAGAAAACATTCTGAGAATTTCAAGTTGCTGCCTTGCATGGTCGGGACATAATTGGAGTATATCCGACATTGTAACTGTTCAATTTGAATGTTAAATTAGCCAGATGACGGCTTTTTCTCCACCGGATAATCCCACCTGCGGCAACCGCGTTGTGTCCTTGGGCAAGACACTTCATCTCCACTGTCCGCGTGGGGGCACGGTGGCGTTGTGTACTGAGGCGTACTGCACGTCGATGGTGCACTTGCCTTCAACCAATGCTAACCCTGCTTGTGTGGAGTTCGTATGTTGGGGAGCTGACAGTTGCTCGCCGTTGCTCGGTGGTTCTCTCCGGGTACTCCGGCTTCCTCCACCCGTATAACTGTTGCGGCCATGATTAGCCAGTGTGCATATAAATATGTGACCTTAACCACCAATAAATAAATAAATAAATTCTCCACCGGATCGAGTTGTTAGTTTCTGCCGGGACGGTCTAAAATAAGCAGTTTAACTCAAAACTTTCTGTCCCATATGAATGTGCGAATATTTAAAGCTGGACAGTTCATCAAATAGACAGAAATAATGCCAAACACGACCAGTGATAGGTAAATAGTGAATGGAAACGGCATTGCATTGGGAATAGAGTAGGTACGAATCGTCCCCGCAGTTTCCACGCGATCCACGTTGTTCCCACGCGCCCACGCCACTTGACAAAGATAGTGTTCTGTCGAGCAGTGATAGTAGAACAACTTCTGAAGATTTCGTGCATCTGCCTTCACTGGTCTAGACGCCGTGTACTAAGGCATACTGCACGTCGATGGTGTGCATGTCTTCAACCAATCTAACCCTGCCTGTTCTACAGTGCGGAGGCACTATGTTGGGGAGCTGGCAGCTGCTCGGCATTGTTCGGTGGTTCTCTCTGGGTACTCCGGCTTGCACCACCCATACAACTGTCACCGACGTAATATGACCTTGGCTGCTAATGTGTCGTTAAACCCTAATAAATAAATAAATAAATAAATAAATAAATAAATAAATAAATAAATAAATAAATAAATAAATCCAGTACCAGTTTTGCTCGTACAAATATTAGTACCGTCAGACAAAATTCATTTTCTGATTAATTTCGTACTTTTCTGTATTCACCTTCCTCGAGTAAGATTGGTATATCTTTTCAATCTCAGATTTAACCCTAAAGCACAATGAGAGCGAGAACAAGAGTACCATTTGGAAATACTAAAATTATCCAACTTTGGTTACTCTCTACTATCATTTTGGAATGGGTTAATTTGAGACACTTTGCTTTGCTATATGCAGAGATGTTTAATCAATAAATCCGGCTTTAGTTATGTTCTGGGACTTAATGAAACATGTGCTTTGGTCACTTAAAAATAGCACTGTCTGCAAAAAATGACTGAGTGAATACTCACTTGTCCAAAAACAAAAAGGAAAGAGCTCTTTGAGCTTTCCATAACTGCTTTCAAAAATCAAGGGGGAACAAATTTTGTGTTATATGTTTTGGTGTTCCGTGTTATCCAACCCCAGTTTGGCCGTACAAATATGAATACCGCCAGGAAAGAAAGCACATTTTCTCTTAGTGATAGACTGTTGGACTTCTATGATAGAGGTACCGAGTTTGATCCCTGTCTGGGACGACCCACGTAATGTCCTTGGGCAAGGCACTTTATCCCGGTTGCCAACATGGGGGCACAATGATGCCATGTACTAAGGCGTTCTGCATGTCAATGGTGCACATGTCTTCAAAAGCTGGTACCCTGCTTCAGCGGAGCTTGAACATAATTAGAATGTTGGGCTGACAGTTGCTCGTCGATGCTCGCTGGTTCTCTCTGGGTCCTCCGACTTCCCCCACCCGTAAAACTGTCACTGTCACGATTAGCCATTGTGGATAAGTATGTGACCGTAAACACCAATAAATAAATACCGTCAGGGAAACCCTCTGTGAAATCCTTCTGTCAATAAATAGCAAAGTAGTAATGTAATGCAATAAATATTATCAAGCTGTTCAACATCCCTTTAATCAACTCATTTTGACTTGAACTGTACCCGTCACTGTGTATACTTGCTCTCTAGATGGTTTAAACCATATCAAATAAACAACTAATTTGTGTGTGACAGTAACTCATATTACATGTATTTCATTGTATCTGAAACAGATATGTTGGAAAAATTGTGAAATCATGGAGTAGGAAGCTTACCCTCGTTTGTTGACAAATCCCACACATTCACAAACAGATAGAATGATAGAGAATAAATTAATTATTGATATTTAAGGTCACTTTCAGCATCTTCAGCTTTATTATGTCTCAAAGTTATTTTGTCCAATCAAAATGCTGGAATACCTTCTAAAGATTCCACCGTATCGGGTTACTCACCTGATATTATAAGTTACAGGACGTTCAGGTGGCGGATACGGTATCATATGAGGCGAGGCGAAAACAATATTGGACGAGGCGGTACGCCGAGTCCAATATTGTTTTTGCCGAGCCTCATATGATACCGTATCCGCCACCTGAACGTCCTGTAACGTATTTATTATGCCAGCGAAAACAAAATAACAAACAAATTTGAACGCCGGCACATTTTCAAAACTGGTGCAAAACGCTATGTAAGTTGTAACAAACGTGCACAGTTGTCTCCCTGTTTGTGTATAATTTCCTTGACAACACAGACAACAGCGACAGACGCTTTTCTTCGTACTGTCATTTTGTCTTGAGTGTGCAGAAAATGTCCGAAACGTCTGATTTTATAGAATTCGAACAAAATAAATGTATCTCGCATCTTTTCCTTCATAGCTGTGATTCATTTCTTACAATTTCATTATAGTGCAGTTGCTATTTATATTTTATCCATTTCGACGTTATCCATTTACCACAACAGAGACTACAGAATGAGCTCAACGAGAAAAAATGAAATTAATCTATTCCCGGGATAAGACAAT
Source organism: Pictodentalium vernedei (assembly GCA_031216915.1). NCBI lineage: Eukaryota > Metazoa > Mollusca > Scaphopoda > Dentaliida > Dentaliidae > Pictodentalium > Pictodentalium vernedei. The sequence goes on from CM062291.1 coordinate 424,119,838, forward strand.
TTTTTTCTCAGTTTATTTATTCACACTATATATATTTTTCAACTTTCTAACAAAGCATTTATGGGTTATATATTTTTTCTAAAGCTTTTAAAATATCGAGGCGAACATCGTACCCAAACTGTTGTGTGTTAGCCTCAATAAGCTTAGACCCTATGTCAAGTTAGGGCCAAACCGACTTATCCGTTAATGGGGTTATCGGTAGATCGAATACAGTAGTATTTCTCACTTCAAATGATTAAATTTACATTTAGAAAATAAATTTCACAATAAATTTCACAATAAATTTATTATAAAACGAGAGAAAATGAGACATATAGACACGGAGGGACGTTTGATTGTACAGTTGTACTGCAATTTCTTCAATATGGATATAGAAGCACCGCGAGGTGAGGAATTTCCACGTCGAAACAAAATGGCGGTACTGACCTAATACGAGTTTCGTATTAGGTCACCTCGGGATGCAGGTGACCCAATACGGCTCATTATTATGCCAGCTAATGAAACTCGCCAATCACATCCCCTGAATAGTGGGACGGTACTGAGCCGTATTGGGTCACCTGCAGCCCGAGGTGACCTAATACGAAACTCGTATTAGGTCAGTACCGCCAGTTTGTTTCGACGTGAAAATTCCTCACCTCGCGGTGCTTTTATATCCATATTGAAGGAATTGCAGTACAATCAAACGTCCCTCCGTGTCTATATGTCTCATTTTTTCTCGTTTTATAATAAATTTATTGTGAAATTTATTTTCTAAATGTAAATTTAATTATTTGAAGTGAGAAATACTTCTGTATTCGATCTACCGATAACGGATAAGTCGGTCTGGCCCAAACTTGACATAGGGTCTAAGCTTATTGAGGCTAACACACAACAGTTTGGGTACGGTGTTCGCCTCGATATTTTAAAAGCTTTAGAAAAAATATATAACCCATAAATGCGTTGCTAGAAAGTTGAAAAATATATATAGTGTGAATAAATAAACTGAGAAAAAAATTGTCTTATCCCGGGAATAGATTAATTTCATTTTTTTCTCGTTGAGGTCATTCTGTAGTCTCTGTTGTGGTAAATGGATAACGTCGCTTCGAAAATGGATAAAATATAAATAGCGACTGCACTAATGAAATTGTAAGAAATGAATCACAGCTATGAAGGAAAAGATGCGAGATACATTTATTTTGTTCGAATTCTATAAAATCGGACGTTTCGGACATTTTCTGCACACTCAAGACAAAGTGACAGTACGAAGAAAAGCGTCTATCGCTGTTGTCTGTGTTGTCCAGTGTTGTCAAGGAAATTATACACATACAGGGAGACAACTGTGCACGGCTGTTACAACTTACATAGCGTTTTGCACCAGTTTTGAAAATGTACCGGCGTTCAAATTTGATTGTTATTTTGTTTTCGCTGGCATAATAAATACGTTACAGGACGTTCAGGTGGCGGATACGGTATCATATGAGGCTCGGCAAAAACAATATTGGACTCGGCGTACCGCCTCGTCCAATATTGTTTTCACCTCGCCTCATATGATACCGTATCCGCCACCTGAACGTCCTGTAACTTATAGTACCGTCCCACTATTCAGGGGCTGTGATTGGCGAGTTTCATTAGCTGGCATAATAATAATTAATATCAGGTGAGTAGCCGCCATTACTATTTTGATGCAATTCCCCTCACTTCGAATTTTCAAAATCTGAATTAAAACAAAATAAGAGAATTTAGGTTCCGAAAATATTTTCAAGATACCGTATTTTGTGATTTAAAACATTAAATATGTAAAAAGATGGGCAGAAGATAATATTTGTAGTCTGAAAAGTTCTTTGTTTTACGACTCCTTCAGTCACTGTTTGGATCGGGTTTTTGAGGTGAATAGAAAATTTGTCCAGCTCATCAATGCCAAAGGGTGCTCCTATTTTCAGAAATTGCAAAATCGGCAACATCAACATCGCTATAAATAATAAATGAACAAACTTGTTTTTGAAACATTCCGATCAAACAGAATTAACAGAAAGTCGGTGTGCGTTTCAGATTCAACTTCAAAGTTCAAGTTGCGTTATTGTTATTGTTTGCTCTACAGTAAAAAAGTGATTTTTAATGTTCAAAACTGCTTTATTAGTCCTTTTTAGGTAGTAACAACAGTAAATGTACGCAAGGGGCCTCCAGATTATGCCGAGTTGGCAAGCAGCACTGATCTCAGTGGCAAGCAGAGATTCGTTTCATTTGTAAACAAGTACGGCAATCGCCCTTCGCATGGAGAAAATTATTAATCGCTTGATTTACATGGACTTTCGACATAATAAATATGTTACATGGCGTGTAGCTGGCTGATACATTTCCATACAAGGCTCTGAGTGTTCATATCAGGTTCGGCTTCGCCTCACCTGATATGAACACTCATCGCCTTGTATGGAAATGTATCAGCCAGCTACACGCCATGTAACTTATAATATCATGACCATAATATAGGTATTTATTCAAGTCCAGGTATTCATTGCATAGGCGTACAGGGCTATTTTTCAGGGGGGGGGGTGAACCCTTTTAGCCCGAAAATGTTGAATCTCGGGAGGAAATGCCAAATGCCGGTATGGGAGAGGTGCCCCCCCCCCCCCCCCCCCCCCCCCCCCCCCCATTGAGTACCTGGAGAGAACCACCGAGCAATGGCAAGCGACTCAGACTCCCGACATACTAACTCCACAAAAGGAGGGTTAGCATTGGTTGAAGACAAGTGCACCATCAAAGTACCCTTAGTACACATCGCTATCATACCCACCCACCCACCTGCCCGCCACCCACCCCCACCCCCACGTGGGAAATTAAATTGGGATGAAGTGTCTTGCTCAAGGACACAATGTGGTTGCCACAGGCGGGATTCAAACAGAGGACTTCTTGGATTGCAACAATCATCTCTCCCTTCTGAGCCACCGCGCTCCCGTAATATGTAGTAATAGAAATCTTTATATGTACTTGTGTGATTATAAATGAATAATATTAACGTGGATATGGTTCCACTGAATTAACTTGTACAGTATAATGGTCAGTTTACTTGCAACTTCTAAGTGATGAGATAGGAAAAAAAACATTTTGTGTGGAAAACCAAAATGTTTTGTGGTCATTTCTGGCAACTAAATCGTCCGAAATTTTCTGGCATAGTGGCTGAAAAAATCGGCTCCTTCCTGACTCAGGAGTGGGTTGGGGCACAGTTCTCCATGAAACCCCGGCCCGTACGCCCATAATTCATATGTACTTATTTTTTTCAAAGCAGAAAGGACATCGCTTGTTTTGCTTTCTATGAAAATATTCTGTAATTAATGAAGAGCAAATTTTGTGTTAAATGTTTTGGTGTCCTGCTATGGAAGCGTATTGGTGTCTCAGGAGAAATTTTTTTCCCTCTTACGTAGGAGTTAGTATCTCTTACGTAAGAGTTAATATGTCTTACGTAGGAGATAATTTCTCTTACGTATGAGTTTGTATGTCTTACGTAGGAGATAGTATGTCTTACGTATGAGATAGTATGTCTTACGTAGGAGTTAGTATGTCTTACGTAAGATATATTATCTCTTACGTAGGAGTTAGTATGTCTTACGTAAGAGATATTATCTCATACGTAGGTATTAGTACGTCAATTGATTGAGATGGGGAATTCTGTCATATAGTATATGGGATTCTGTCTTATGGGGCTTTTGTCCGTTGTGATTTCGTCCTTTGAAGACTTTTTCCTTTTGTGATGTTGTCCGTCTCCCATAAATTTGCTATGGTCACTCCGTTGGAAGAGTGAGCGTGAGTGTGTGTGTTTAAGATTAAAAATTCGCACTGGCACATACATTTCCTACTGAAATGTCTTTTTCATGTAATAACTCGCCGAAATATTGTATATACATTTACTTAACCTTGATGGGTTTCAATACAAAATACACAAAATTGTTTAAACTAAGTGATGAGCTTAGGAACTGGTTAAACTGGCTGGCAATAATTTATGTTATTCATTGATGGGCATTAAGTTAGTCCTTACAATGATATTACGCAAGCTTCTGTTTTTCTTATAGGCGATGACAGGTCGAAGATTCAAAGGTTCATTAAAATTGAATTCATCTTTTAATAATTTTGCTATTTCGATATCCATTCTGTTGTATGTTAAAGTGAAAGAAATGATGCCTCCCCCCCCCCCCCCCCACCCCCTTTCACATTCTCCCTCTGATATGTTCATATCAAATGGCCAAAGGATCCAAAGAGCTACGCGTTTTTTAGCTCACCTGACTGAAAGTCAGGGTGAGCTTTTCTTATCACTCTCCGTCCATCCGTCCGTCCGTCGTCCTGCGTGAAGGTGGTGTTTGAGCCTCTTTCTCCTAAACCACTGGTCACATTTTAATTAAATTTCATGTAAGTAGTGGTTATATAGGGGCATTTAGATTTTTATTCAAATTAGGTTTCGGCTCATATTGAGTAGAGGTGTGGGGAAAAATGGCCAATTTTTGTTGAAAATCATCTTCTAATGAACCACCAGTAGCAGAGACTTGATATGTGGTATACTGAGTCCTTTTGGGGTTTAGAATCAAGTTTGTTCAAGAGAAGTTTGTCGGGCATTATTCGCGTTCGTTATGGGTGGGGCAAAAATTTTAGCCACGCCTAAAATTTATATTTTCTGAACCGTGAGGTCGATTTGAACCAGATTTGACATGAGATGATAATGGGTCATAAGTAGTTGATTGATGCAAAAAATTTTTTCTCATTGCCCCGTGGGAATCCCGGGAGCTAAAAATAGGAAAAACTTTAAAACTGCCATATCTCCAAAACTACAGGGCACAGAGAATTGTTATTTTGTATAAAGCTTACTTATATCCAGTAGAATAGAATGGTTAAAAAATCCCTATCGGTTTGATCACAAGGTACTTTTTTCAGGACTTTGAAAAAGTGCAGAGTCAGCACCTTTTAACACTATAGGCAATGGGAAAAACATTAAAAAATCTTCTTCTCTAGATCCAGCCGGCAGAATCTTTTCATATTTGGTATGCAACATTGTGTGGAGGATCTGATTCAAGTTTGCTCAAATCGGCTCCCTAGATTCATATTTGGGCTCACCATTGAAGCTCGAATTCGAACTTAGTGCATTTCAGACAAATTTCTTACAAAATCTTCTTCTCCAGATTCAGCAGGCAGAATCTTTTCATATTTGGTATGCAACATTATGGGGTGGATCTGATTCAAGTTTGTTCAAATCGGCCCCCTGGATTCATATTTGGGCTCAGTATAGAAGCCCGAATTCGAACTTAGTGCATTTCAGGCAAATTTCTTCAAAAATCTTCTTCTCCAGATCCAGCAGGCAGAATCATTTGATGTTTGGTATGCAACATTGTGGGGTGGATCTGATTCAAGTTTGTTCAAATCGGCCCCCTGGGTTTATATTTGGGCTCAGTACAGGAGCCCAAATTTGAACTTAGTGCATTTCAGGCAAATTTCTTCAAAAATCTTTTTCTCCAGATCCAGCAGGCAGAATCTTTTGATATTTGGTATGCCACATTGTGGGGTGGATCTGATTCAAGTTTGTTCAAATCGGCCCCCTGGGTTTATATTTGGGCTCAGTATAGGAGCCCAAATTTGAACTTAGTGCTTTTCATGCAAATTTCTTTGAAAATCTTCTTCTAAAGATCCAGCAGGCAGAATCTTTTGATATTGGGTATGCAGCATGCTTAGTGGGGTGAGATTCAAGTTTGTTCAAGCCAAGTCCCTGGGTTCATATTTGGGCTCACAGTGGTAGCCCGAATTATAACTTAGTTCAAAATGAGGAATTTTCTTTAAAAATCTTCTTCAGATCCAGCAGTCGGAATGTTTTGATATTTGGTATGCAGCATCCTTGGGGGTGAGATTCAAGTTTGTTCAAGCCATGTCCCTAGGTTCATATTTGGACTCACTGTGGGAGCCCGAATGATAACTTAGTTCAAAATGAAGGAATTTTCTTTAAAAATCTTCTTCATATCCAGCAGTCGGAATGTTCTGATATTTGGTATGCAGCATCCTTAGGGGGTGAGATTCAAGTTTGTTCAGCCACGTCCCTAGGTCCATATTTGGACTCACTGTGGGAGCTCGAAATGTAACTTAGTTCAAAATGAGGAATTTTCTTTAAAAATCGTCTTCTTCAGATCCAGCAGTCGGAATGTTTTGATATTTGGTTTGCAGCATCCTTAGGAGGGTGAGATTCAAGTTTGTTAAAGCCAAGTTCCTGGGTTCATATGTGGGCTCCCCGTGGGAGCCCGAATTATAACTTAGTTTAATATGAGGAGTATTCTTTAAAAATCTTCTTTTTTTTAGATCCACTGGTCAGAATCTTTGGATATTTGGTATAAGCTTTTCTTAGGATGAGCAGGTGCAATTTGTTGAAATCAATTCTCTAGGTTGATATTTAGGCTACCATGTCAGGTGAGCGCCCTCAGGCCCCTTGGGGCCTCTTGTTTTCTAAATTCATCCGTTTCCTCTAATGTGTCTTTAAATCGTGGTTGTTCAATAGGCTGGATTTCGAAATCACCAAAGAATGACCTGGAAAGTTAAAATGTTGCGCTACTGAAGCATCAGCATTATGTCTTATATCATGTTTTTATCCAGTAGAACGTTCTCTGAAAGGATTTTGACTTTGACCAACATACTGCTTCTAACAGCGTTTACAAGTGATAAGGTAAATAATATTTTGTGAATCACAATGGAGGAAGTTACGGATCTGATAATGATTTACCGTTCGTTCGGAGGAAACTTTCTCTTTCTGATCAGGCATAAAAGTATGCAATCTACAACGAGGCGTTTTGCAATTCAATACCGCGCCACCACGGTGGACGGGGTGGATGGTTGGGTGGCAGGGATCGTTGGATGGGGTGGGGGCTGTGTGGAGGGGAGGGATCAACTTGAAAGCCATAATTACACATGGAACATGTCATAATTCACGATACCATATATTGGAAGAAAGGTGTGATAAACGATACACACTGGTTGAGTTGGGAGTGGGGTGGGGTTTCAGGTGGGTGAACCACTCCGAACGTTTTGTTATGTATGCCAGATAGAGGTGTACAGTGACCGTCTCGCAGTAAGTAACCGCAACCACTGCTAAGGAGTGTTACAAATACGAAGAATGTCTGATTTGCTGTCAATATTTTGTGAAAGGGGAGGGATGTGATCCTTTGACGCACAGTCTCTAGAAGAATCCTATACACCCTGACTTATCTGGGCTAGTTGATGCCCAGGTAGATCTGGGTGTATATTTGTCTTCCATAGACTACCAGACCCACACCACCCAGGGGGATGACTGAATCCAAGTGTAGGAGCCTCTCTCTCATCTCCTCTATCAAAATGAATCCATTGCCCACACCCCTGCCAATATAACCCACCTGCTTACAATTCACACCGCCACCTGTACATTTCCTGTGAGATCTGAAGCTGAAGCTCCGTTGTGGTACTTTTATTTAGTTATTTATTGATGCTTAACGCCACATCAGCACCTAAGGCTATATCGTGGCGAGAAAACAGTGGAATGTAAAAAGTCATTTCATTCGAGAATTTTAAAGCATCTGCCTCAATCTTCACTAGAACTTTTATTATCAATTTTTAATGGCATTTGGGTGACTGGCCAGTTTCCACCATCCTAGCGTAAAGCAACAATAATTCCTATTCCTACGCCTGATAAAGATCACAGCAACCCAAAGCAATTACAGGCCTATTGCCTTAACCAGTTGTCTGTGCAAAACCATGGAGAGGATGATCAACGACCGACTTGTCTGGCTTCTGGAATCAAACAATCGGCTTGGGGATGTTCAGTGTGGTTTCGGAGGCCAGAGAAGTACTGTGGATCATTTGATCCGATCCTCACGAGCAGGAATTGGGGGTTCCTCATGGTAGTATTTTGTCCGTTACCCTGTTTTCGATAAAAATCAATAGCATCATCGATGCAATTGAGAATGTGGTAGATTGATTCTTCATTGTATGCTGATGATTTTTTAATCTGCTGTAGCAACAAAAAAAAATGAATGCTATAGAGCACAAACTTCAGCTGTGTTTAAACAGAATCCAGAAATGGGCTACTGAAAACGGTTTTATGTTTTCAAAAACCAAAATTAATTGTATTCATTCCCGTAAGTCCGGAAGCAGCATCTTGATCGAGAGTTGAAAATGGATGGAAATACCATTAAAGTTGTAGAGGAAGTGAACTTCTTAGGTTTGTTGTTTGACAGCAAACTGAATTTTCACTTCTCACATAAAACAACTGAAAAGTTAAATGTAAGAAAGCATTAAACCTCCTGAAGGTTGTTGGTAGCACTGATTGGGGTGCTGATTAAAAAACATTACTTCATCTGTATAGATCACTTGTTAGATTTAAATTAGATTACGGTTGTGTGGTTTACGGATCTGTAAGGAAGTCGTATCTGAAGCCACTTGATGCGATTCATAATAGCGGCATTAGAATTAGTCTAGGTGCATTTCGAACATCACCAATAGATTCAATGCTTATTGAAGCTGATGAGCCTTCTCTTGAGAAGCGTCGAATTAAACTATCTCTCCAATATGTAACTAAACTTTTAGCTAATAAATCAAATCCGGCTTTTAATTGTGTTTCAGAACCTCAAAATGTTGAATTTTTTAATCGCCACCAGAAACATATTCCTCCATTGGGAATTAGAATTAAACCCCACATGGAATCTGCCAAAATTGATTCTGATTCTGCAAAAGAAAACCGTAAAACTCATATTCCTCCTTGGCATCTTAGAAAACGTACAGTTATTTTGGACTTTGCTTCTTCAAAAAAATCTGATACCAATTCCTTGCAGTTTAAACAAAAATATGCCGAAATAAAGTCCAGGTATAGTGCATATACACGGATCTATACAGATGGATTTAAAGATGGTGACAAAGTATCATCAGCTGCTGTTACTGGTGATCATATCACCTCAATCAGAATACCGAATCAGAGTTTTATTTTCACAGCTGAAGTTAAAGGTATACAACTCGCACTTGAACACATCAAGAATGTACAGGAAAAAGAAGTCAATTATTTTTTCCGACTCTCTTTCCACTTTACTTACTTTACCCAGCCCCAGGTTGAAGAACCCTCTCATTTTGGAACTTCGTGAGAAGTTATCAACTCTCATGTCTGACCAATGTGATATCGTGTTTTGCTGGTTGCCCGGACATATGGGTATCGTTGGTAACACAAGAGCAGACAGTGCAGCAAAACAGGCTTTATCCAAGCCTCTCACTGATTTTAAGATTCCGTTCAGTGATTTCAAGCCTCATATCAGTAGTTACATCAAATCTATGTGGCAGGCGGAATGGGATGGGGCGACAAATGACAGGCTTCATCGCTTCCGACCAACTATTTCAGATCACTACCCATCTAATAACCTTTGTAGAAAGGATCTTGCAATTTTGACACGGTGTCGTATTGATCATACACGACTGACACATTGTTTTTCGGTGTAGGGTACTGTGCGACCAGAATGTATTCCCTGCCAGCAGGTGTTGTCAGTGGAGCACATTCTTTTACATTGTACTGATTTTAATCTTTGTAGACGACAGTATTTTAATGTTGTGTCTCTTCGTACGGTGGCTGATTTAGGCCACCTCAATACTTTTTTTATCTCGAGATCTAGAGATCTCGAGAAACTATGTCGAGATCTCGAGAAAATATCTCAAGATCTCGAGAAACTATCTCAAGATCTCGGGATAATATCTCAAGATCTCGAGATAATATATCAAGATCTCGAGAAACTATCTCAAGATCTCGAGAAAATATCTCAAGATCTCGAGATAATATCTCGAGATCTCGAGATAATATCTCAGGATCTCGAGAAACTATCTCAAGATCTCGAGATAATATCCCAAGATGTCGAGATAATATCTCGAGATCTCGAGATAATATCTCAAGATCTCGAGAAACTATCTCAAGATCTCGAGATAATATCTCAAGATCTCGAGATAATATCTCATGATCTCGAGATAATATCTCGAGATAAGCATATATAATCGGTGTCATCCTTTGATCATTAGCATGAATTCACTCCTGCCACACAAACTGTTTATTTACTTGTCGCATCTTTTCCGACTGCAACATATTCATGCCTCCCATGACAATTACACGAATCAACTCCTGTCCCTCAGAAAAGTGAATAACTTATCAACCAACCACTTTGTTGCGTATTAGTTATGAGAGCCCACCAAATCTCAATCCAGCTCTAATATGAACCGAGTCCCGTCATCCGAGCTTGCACTTGCTGGTGTCTTGTTCTCACTCCAATCCCAAAGTGTCAACCCAGCACCCGGTACCTCCCAGTACCCTGTAGTGCATTTTACCCCAAAACACAACGTTTTCTCACTACTTAACAAGATGAAAAGTTTGTGTCTGTCTAACACTCCAAATCCAAAGTGTTGATCCGGTATCCGGTACCTCCTAGCGCATACTGTAGTGTGTTTTACCCTAAAACTCAACGTTTTCTCACATCTTTTCCTTCCAGCCCCATGCTGATTATAGTGATGTTTACCCTAAAACACAAAGTTTACTCACTACTTTACAAGACACACACCCATAAATACCAAATATTTCCTTCTAGCTCCACAGTCAATGAAATGATTTTTACCACAACTCACAAAGTGTACTCACTACTTTGCAAGACACAGACCCGTAAATACCAAATAGCCCACCCCCCCCCCCCCCCCCTCTTCCAGCTCCACGCTGAAAGGTTTAATTCCCACAGTGAAATCAGTCCCCCACTCCCTTGGTGGATTTTTCACCTACTTTCCACTTTGGTGACTGAAACACATCGTCTCTTGACACGCTGTTATTCCACGGACCTGTCATACACCAGAACTTTAACCCCCATCCGCGCGTCCATTTTGATCGAGCAAATCGATGGTGCTACTCGGTGTATAATAACCTTACACCAGCGACAGCTGAAAACATACCGTCGGATTCCTTTCGTCTCGTTGTTTTGAATAGTCTGGATTAGGCGTAACTAGTTAGCCCCTGCGGATACTGCTTCCGGACGAGTGATTAAGGCCCTCACGTATTACCAACGTCAGTTTTAGAAATGGGCTTGCCAGTACAAGGCTGCAGATGCTAGACAAAATCGTGACTTCATTGTCAATACTCAGCAATCTCCTGACCTCCAGGACCAAGTTGAAACTCATAACCCCGAGCCCAAGTGGCGAATGGAATCGCCCCCCCCCCCCCCCTCCACTCTCCCCGGTGAATCTCAAACGTGGCAGGATGGGCATGTCTAACATTGTTTCCACACAAAACCCAATTACATGTAGTAATGAAAAGATTGACCTGTCACCCGACAAGTCTCAATAGTCCATACACCTTTCACACTTATCCGAAAGTGACAACTCCAACAGTGAAGTATCCAGTCCCACGCATATAAAGACGGACAACGTGAACCCGATTCCCAGTATCTCCGAACAAGATGAAGCCCCCCTCAAAGTCATTTACTGCCACCCTTAACCAGCTACAACATGGCACCCAAATTAACAATACGTTCCTCCGTGATCCCATACTCTCACCCGGTCACGGGAGAACCCCCCCCCCCCCACCCCCACACTTTCAACGTCAACTCATGAACCGAATGTAATACAGAACATCCCGTATCATAAGATTAATTGGCCCTGGGGAGCAGTGGCTGAGTAGGTATAGGTGCAAGCTACAAGCCGAGAGGTCCTTGGTTCGGCAACCGCGTTGTGTCCTTGGGCAAGACACTTCACCCCCATAGCCTACGTGGGGGCACGGTGGCGTTGTGTACTAAGGCGTACTGCACGTCGATGGTGCACCTGTCTTCAACGAATGCTACCCTGCTTGTGTGGAGTTAGTATGTTGGGGAGCTGACAGTTCCTCGCCGTTGCTCGGTGGTGCTCTCCGGGTACTGCGGCTTCCTCCATCCGTAAAACTGTCATGGTCAAGTTTAGCCATTGTGCAGAAATATGCGACCTTAAACATCAATAAATAAATACATAAATAAATTGATTGGTCCCCTATGTTCTTAACCATACGATCCTCCGTGGTCACATACTCTCACCCGCTCACGGGAGACCCCCTCCCCCAGTACTTGTGACCCCCACTCCCAACGTCAACTCATGAACCGGCAGTAATACAGGATATCCCGTCCCATTCTTGTTTCAAATGTCGCGGGAATATCTTTTCAACATGGGAGGACTGCAAATTGGATCAAACATTTTTTGGGAGCTATAGCAGCGATAGGTCAAACCGGCGGCATGTTCACGGGTTTGAGTTTCGACTATCATTGCAGGGTGGTTCGCAGTGGTGTCGTTTTGAGGGATATTGTTGGGAGTCCCACTGAAGGAGTATGAAAAGTGTATTCTTAGTTGTGTATTGTCGGAGGACAAATCAAAGGTGTGATGCGCTATCGGGGTTTGGTTGGGCAAGATGTTGCTCTCATAAACTGGGTGTGTGTCTGTGTCATCTTGTGGGTTAAGAGGGAGTGGTCTGTTGTGCGTGGTCCTGGTGGAACTATGCTCTCATGGATGGCGAAATTAAGGTTTCTCAGCTTGGAATGAGTTTCATCCGGTGAGAACATAAGGGACCAATCAATCTTATGGGACGGGATGTCCTGTATTACTGTCGGTTCATGAATTGACGTTGGTGGTCGGGGTCACAAGTACTGGGGTGGGGGTCTCCTGTGAGCGGGTGAGAGTATGTGATCACAGAGGATCGTTTGGTTAATTGAGGTACCATGTTGCAGCTGGTTAAGGGTGGCAGTAAACGACGTTGAGGGGGTTTCTTCTTGTTCGGAGATACTGAGAATCGGGTTCAAGTTGTCCTTCTATATATGCGCGGGACTGTATACATCACCATTGGAGTTGTCACTTTCGGATATGTCCCTGGAGGAGTGTGAAAGGTGTATGGACCGTTGAGACTTGTCGGACGACAGGTCAATCTTTCATTACTACATGTAATTTGGGTTTTTGTGTGGAAACAATGCTAGTCATGCCCATCCTGACATGTTTGGGATTCACAGGAGGGGGGATTCTATTCGCCTCTTGGGTTCAGGGTTATGGATTTCAATTTGGGTGTGTAATTGTGAGAACGGCTCCTGGGTGTCAGGAGATTGCTGGGTACTGACCATAAATTCACGGTTTTGTCTAGCGTCTGCATCCTTGTACTAGGAAAGCCCTTTTCTAACACTGACGTTGGTAATACGCGAGGTCCTTAATCACTCGTCCGGAAGCAGTATCCGCAGGAGGTAACTAGTTGCGCCTAATCCAGACTTTTCAAACCAACGAGAGGAACGGGAACCCTTGGGTAGGTTTATAGCTGTCGCTGGTGTAGGGTTATTATACATCGGGTAGCACCGTCGATTTGCTCGGTGAAATGGACGCGGGAATGGGGTTAAACTTATGCTGTATGTCTCCGTCAGCAAAGTGAAAAGTGGGTGAAAAATCTACCAAGGGAGTGGAGATGAAATCTTTCAGCGTGGGGATAAGGGAGCTATTTGGTATTTACGGGTCTGTGTCTTGTAAAGTAGTGAGTAAACTTTGTGAGTTGTGGTAAAAATCACTCCATTCAATGTGGAGCTGAAAGGAAATATTTCATATTTATGGGTGTGTGTCTTGTAAAGTAGTGAGTAAACGTTGTGTTTTAGGGTAAACATAACTACAATCAACATGGGGCTGGGAGGAAAAGAAATGAGAAAATGTTGAGTTTTAGGGTAAAACACACTACAGTATGCACTAGGAGGTACCGGATACTGGATCTGAGTGGATCAACACTTCGGACTTTTCATCTTGTAAAGTTGTGAGACAACGTTCTGTTTTGGGGTAAAATGCACTACAGTAGGTACAGGGAGGTACCGGGTGCTGGGTTGACACTTTGGGATTGGAGTGGGAACAAGACACCAGCAAGTGCAAGTTCGGATGAAGGGACTCTGTTTATATTAGTGCTGGACTGAGATTTGATGGGCTCTCATAACTTCGCAACAATGTGATTGGTTGATAAGTTTTCTGAGTGGCAGGTGTGGATTCGTCTAATTGTCATAGGGGGCACGAATATGTTGCAGTCGGAAAAGATGCGACAAGTGAATAAACAGTTTGAGTGAATTCATGCTAATGATCAAAGGGTGACGCCGATTATGTATGCTTATCTCGAGATCTTGAGATATTATCTCGAGATATTACCTCGAGATCTTGAGATATTATCTCTTGATCTTGAGATACTTTCTCGAGATCTTGAGATATTATCTCAAGATCTTGAGATAGTTTCTCGAGATCTTGAGATATTATCTCGAGATCTCGAGATAAAAAAAAGTATTGAGGGTGGCCTAAATCAGCCACCGTATCTTCGAGACCTATTTTACAAAACAAATCCTCATAAAGTTCTGTCGTTCTTGAAGGAAATCAACCTTTTAAATAAATTTCAAAATTGTTTTACTCTTCTAATCTGGACTCATCAAGTCCTAATTCCTCGGGTTAATTTAGAAGTTATTCACTTCTCTTCCCTACCCATTGTTGTTTAAATCATTCCGGTCTTTGACAGATCTATTGTAGTTATTTTCTATTTTTATTCAATCATTTTTCTTCTCAAATGATAATGACTTTTTACATTCCACTGATTTCTGGCCACGATATAGCATTAGCTGCTGATGTGGCGTTAAGCACCAATAAATAAATAAATAAATAGAAGTACCACAACGGAGTTTAGCTTCAGATCTCACAGGAAATGTACAGGTGGCGGTGTGAATTGTAAGCAGGTGGGTTTTATTGGCAGGGGTGTGGGCAATGGATTCATTTCGGTAGAGGAGATGAGAGAGAGGCTCCTACACTTGGATTCAGTCGTCCCTATGTGTGGTGTGGGACTGGTAGTCAATGGAAGACAAATATACACCCAGATCTACATGGGCGTCAACTAACCCAGATAAGTCAGGGTGTATATGATTCTTCTAGAGACTGTGCGTCAAAGGATCACATCCCTCCCTTTTCACAAAATATTGACTGCAAATCAGACATTCTTCGTATTTGTAACACTCCTTAGCAGTGGTTGTGGTTACTTACTGCGAAATGGTCACTGTACACCTCTATCTGGCATGCATAACCAAACGTTTGGAGTGGTTCCCCCACCTGAAACCGCACCCCACTCCCAACTCAACCAGTGTGTATCGCATATCACATCTTTCTTCCAATATATGGTATCGTGAATTACGACATGTTCCATGTGTAATTATAGCCTTCAAGTTGATCCCTCCCCTCCACACAGCCCCCACCCCAGCCAATGATCCCTGCCACCCAACCATCTACCCCGGACGTGTTGGCGCGGTATTGAATTGCAAAACGCCTCGTTGTAGTCGTTGTAGATTGCATATTTTATGCCTGATCAGAAAGAGAAAGTTTCCTCCGGACAAACAGAAAATCATTATCAGATCCGTAACTCCCTCCACTGTGATTCACAAAATATTATTTACTTTATCACTTGTAAATGCTGTCGGAAGCAGTATGTTGGTCAAAGTCAAAATCCTTTCAGAGAACGTTCTACTAGATACATGATATAAAACATACTGCTGATGCCCCAGTAGAGCAACATTTTAACTTTCCTGGTCATTCTTTGGATGATTTCGAAATCCAGCCTATTGAACAGCCACCATTTAAAGACACATTAGAAGAAATGGATGAATTTAGAAAAAAAAACCTGTACCTCTTTGGATCCTTTAGCCATTTGATATTCACATCATTTTTTTTTCACGTTAATATACAATAGAATGGATATCGAAATAGCAAAATCATTAAAAGATGAATTCAATTTAATGAACCTTTGAATCTTCGACCTGTCATCGCCTGTAAGAAAAACAAAAGCTTGCGTAATATCATTGTAAGGACTAACTTAATGCCCATCAATGAATAACATAAATTATTGCCAGTCAGTTTAACCAGTTCCTAAGCTCATCACTTAGTTTAAACAATTTTGTGTATTTTGTTTTGAAACCCATCAAGGTTAAGTAAATGTATATTTTCATGAAAACAATATGTCGGCGGGTTATTACATGAAAAAAACATTTCAGTAGGAAATGTATGTCCCAGTGTGAATTTTTAATCTTAAACACGTGTACACACACACACACACACACACTCACTCTTCCAACGGAGTGACCATAGCAAATTTATGGGAGACAGACAACATCACAATAGGAAAAAGTCTTCAAAGGACGAAATCACAACGGACAAAAGCCCGATAAGACAGAATCCCATATACTATAATGATAGAATTCCCCGTCAATTGACATACTAACTCCTACGTAAGAGATAATATCTCTTACGTAAGACATACTAACTCATACGTAAGACATACTATCTCTTACGTAAGACATACTATCTCCTACGTAAGACATACTAACTCATACGTAAGAGAAATTATCTCCTACGTAAGACATATTAACTCTTACGTAAGAGATATTAACTCCTACGTAAGAGGGAAAAAAATTTCTACTGTGACACCAATACGCTTCCATATAATGATGATGTTATCTACCATAAAACAATGTATATCATCGTTATTCATTATCTCGTTTATCACGGGTATATCGAATTTATTTGACAATTTCTCCGGGATGGTAAAATCACTGCATAATGCCACACCCTTGAATGTTAGCGATTCTTTATCAGCTGCGTAAAGTTTTGAAGTGTATTTAACAGCGCGAGCCAATGATTCAATTACATGATATCTACCGAGTTCCGCGCGCACTGCATGATTCGTCCACCTTCTATTTAAACCTAATGCATACAAAGTTTAAAGTGTACAGTTTCACATGGTACGCTATCAATTCTGTTTAAGTTTAGGGCTGTCGCGATTATTCGATTAGTCGACTAACCGTCGACTATTGAAGTAGTCGACGTTTCTTTATTTTTAGTCGATCGTCGTTCATTTTCAAGGTGGTACACGTCTACTACACATCGGGGCTAAATTGCATTGTTTTGTGAGGTGAATGATCAATGAAGGTGAATAACTTTAAATATCTAACCATAGTTAACATTCATATCCGGAAGACTGTACGACTGTCACTGACTGTGTAAGAAAGAACACTCACAGTTACTCGAGAAGAATAGATTCTTCTGAATTTCTCCAGTCTTGTACACACGAATGCACCCATTGGAAAACCCAAAGCGCGGAAGTGACAAAATTATGACGAAAGTCAGAACGTCAGATCACTTCTCAAAGTTCGGAACTTCAGACTAAGATCCAATTTTAACAACTGACGAGGGAATGCATAGATCTCAATGTTCAAAATTTCGAGAAACTTATTGCAGAAAGGAAACATATGCAGGAACGTTCTTTGGTAAATTCATTTTAATTCATCGGCTTCAATCTAGTTCAAACTTGGACCCGCAGTCAGTAATATTATTTTTGGGGTTGGTACGTCCTACAGGACGTACCAACCCCAAAAATTATATTACGGACTGTGGGTCCAAGATTGGACTACATGTAGCTTCAGTCGGGACCGATTTGTTGTTCCCACAACCCCACTTCGTCTGAACACACTGGTGCCATTGTCATTTTCAGAGTTTTACGAACAGAAGAATGATTTGCTAAAAAATCATGGGAAGCGACTATTAATCGACTAACCGTCGATTACTGGTCACGATTAGTCGATTACAAAAAATCATAGTCACGACAGCCCTATTTAAGTTCATCGACGAAGCCCATATTTCGCTACCATAGAACACGATAGGTTTGATTAGTTTATCAAATAATGTTATCCACGTTTCAATCGATGATATGTAATGTTCCCAAAAAGATTTTACCAAGGAAAATAATGCCTTTACTGGCCAATTCCATTTGGGCCTTCTTGAACGAACCATTCGCGGAAAGCTAAGGGTATTCATTGACGGCACCAACACCAGTACCGCCTATTGTGAATGATGGTGTTGCTTTGGGACATCCTTTGTGGAAAACCATGCATTTAGTTTTATCTGTATTTATAGCCGGTTTATTTTTCTGCGAATACGTGTTTAACGCATGTAAGCAGTTTTGTAAACGTTCTTTGGTTTGAGATACCATGACCAAATCACCTGCAAACAGAAGATGATTTTCTAGTTTATTATCAATAGATACCGGTGCACACTTTCGATCGGATTCTTCTTTTATATCATCAATAAAAATTTTGAATAGAGTAGGGGATATCACACAGCCTTGCCTGACACAAATTTTTGATACAGATGGGGGGGGGGGGGGGCAATTCCCTCACTCGTTTGTGTAGCATAAAGGCTATTTCCATATAGTGATTGAATTGTTTCCAAAATAGAACCCCTTACCCCCACACTTTTTAGTTTCTGTAACAGCAAACATCGAATCACCGAATCAAAAGCCTTACGAAAGTCAACAAATGCCACATACAGGTGTTTATTCTGGAGCCTGTATCTGTTAATCAATGTTTCATGATGAAAACACTATGAATTACGGCGGCCCATACCTGACATGCATTATTATTTTTTTCGAATTTTCACCATGGTGCAAATTACATTTCACCATGGTGCAAATTACTTTTCATCATGGTGCAAATTACTTTTCACCATGGGGCAAAGTACTTTTCACCATGGTGCAAAGTACTTTTCACCGTGGTGCAAATTACTTTTCACCGTGGTGCAAAGTACTTTTCACCATGGTGCAAAGTACTTTTCACCATGTGATAGTGTGGGGACATAGTAGCCACTAGGTTCGCCCTCAGGCTTCGGGTGCGGTCATCTAACAGCGGTGCGAGATGGGGTAGCCCATCCCTATAAGCCCGGTCCCGGGGGGGGGGGGGCGTTGTTACTTGGTGATGTGAGCTGGATTTAAAGAGAGCAACATCAGTTCGTGTCAAGATTGATCACCGAGTGCCATGTTCATAATACCGTCGTATTACATGGCTGGAACCCCCACTTGGGAGGGGAGGGGGAGAGACCCGGTTGCGTATAATCTCATATATCAAGTGTTTATGAAAGGTGGTGTGGAAACGGGATTAGGCTATCGATATGTGGTCACCGTAGATGGATCCTAGGTTGGCCCGAGGTTACGGGCTCAGGATTGGAAATATAGCCTCCTGCGTTGCGCAGGAGTGCGGTCTCCACGTAGTGGAACGCATATAGAGGAATGAGTATTGGTGTTCTCATTTGGCTGTGCGCCAGGTTAAGCGGTTCGGTGAGAACTCAACTCCCGTATATGTTATGGTTTGTTCTAAGCTCCTTCGAGGAAGCTTGTCTTTTGTAAATATGAACGCATTGAGTATGGATAAGTATCACTCTCTCTAATATTATGGGTGGCCCTGAAAAGGGCCGTTAATTAGCGTAGTGTAGGGTCTACAGCCAGGATTCTACCTTGCTGGTGGACGGGGATTCATCCGGTTTGTCCATCGTCTGTGGGTCAGGTGCTGCTTGAAGCAGTTGTTTGACTACGAGCAGTGAAATCTTGGCAGCCATGTCCGCAATCTTCTGATCGTCACTACTGCTAGTGTGCAGGTCAACAGGGTCTTTGGCAGCCCACTGGTTAAAGTGGTTCACAATAGTGTCTTTGACCGCATGTTTATGCTTTTCAGTTTTCTTATGCTTCCCCTGATGACCCCGGGATCCGGTCCAATCCGATTGGACCCACAGTGGGCCTTCCTGCTTCATCGGCTTCCGATCCTGACGGTGTTACTTACCCTCCAGCTATGAACCTTTGTGTCCACTACTACTAACCGGGCAAAAACACCACCTATTATACCTACCATTCCAGGGCTTGCCCTGAGCTATGCCAGAGACGGCATACTGCGGAATTTAGCCAGAATACTCGAGACTGAACGGCCATGACTAGGCCATTACGCTCATACCAGTGATGTTCACTCTTTTACAGGCTACCGTAGACCTGCCGCGCGCGCAATTTCCACGTGGCTTCTTGTGTCAAATATAACCAAAATCAACGTACACGACGTCGAATGGAACGACACTCCACACTAAATAGCAAACACACCATTAATCTATCGAATTACACCCTCAGTATACCTGAGAAGATTGTACTCGACAAGGGCCTTAAATTTATACCAACGCCTCCAAAACCTATCAAATCTTTCTTCAGTGAGGATATCCAATGGCTTCACAAAAGAATGCGACTGAGAATTATACATGCTGACCAACAGCAGAGGTTCATTAACCCCTTCCAACAGTAGACCAATACCGCTCCGATCACTTATCACAATGTTGCAGTGGAAACATACCTATCTACGACGAAAATAGAACTCCTACGGTGTCTTAACCCCCCACACCTTCGCATCTGCCGCAATAATATGACCAAGGCGGAGCGAATTGCGATAAATAGCCTCCGGCGGAACCGCGACATTGTCATCAAACAGTCGGATAAAGGCAAATCAACTGTTCTAATCAACCGCACCACCCATGTAGCTGATGGCCTTCGTCAACTTACCTCGACCCTCCACTATAAACCGTTCCCCCATGATATAACGGCACGTACCACACTCGACGTCCGGAATCACTTGGAACGTATGTACAGTAGTTACCACGAGATTGATAATAAAATGCATACATCGCTTCAACCTAAATTGGACCCGACCAAACAGCCTGTCCTCTACCTTCTACTAAAGATACACAAGGACCCGCCTACAACGGGTAGACCGATCATTGCGGGTTGCAGCAGCCCTGCTACCTTTATATCCGGTCTACTCGATTTATTCCTGGTTCTCATTGTGAAGAAACAACATACGTATATACGGGACACTGCTCACTCCATCCATCTCATTGAGGAGGCACCTATCCCTCCTGATTCCGTCCTCGTTTTTGCCGACATTGCCAATATGTACACCAACATATCGCACGAGGAAGCTATGGCATCTGTCGAACGGGCTCTGATTGAGAACCATAATTAACCATATCTCATACCCAGACCATCGACTACTTCACTACAAACGCTCCTCAAGCTTATACTTGAGCGCAACTGCTTCCAGTTTGATGGACAGTCCTATATCCAAACATTGGGAGCTGCCATGGGCAGTAAGGCCAGTCCTGAAATAGCCGATATCCCGGCCCATACCTGGGAGACCACACTACTTTCAATGGGCCAGGGCAAAATCCACAAATGGCTCCGATCTCGTGATGATACCTTTATCATCTGGACGAGATCCAAAGCGACCTGCATAGCTTCATGGAAAGAGCTAACCAATCACACCCGACATTTCGCTTTGTATATGAAGCCTCGACCACCGAGGTCACGTTTCTTGATACCGAGATTTACAAAGGTGATCGGTTCCAAGCCATCGGCGTTCTGGATGTCTGTCTCCACATCAAACCAACGGAAACATTCCAATACCTCCACCGCCAATCCGCTCACCCCCTGCCACTTTCGGGGGTTTCATCAAGGGTGAACTGGCGCACTTTATACGCAACAACTCATCTGAAACACGCTATACACACCACAAATAACAGTTTGTGAATAAACTCCTACGACGGGGTTACACCATGCAGGAAATTGAACCTGTACTCACCACTGACAACTTCACGGATCGACCCACGCTGCTTACAAACACGAATCGGGGTCGGACAAATAAAGCTTATATGGAGCCACCTCTGGTCTTCACTACGACCTTCAACCCGTACATTTCTAACATCAAGAAGGCACTCCTAAAATATTGGGAACTCATATCCAGCAGTACCACACTGCGTAGAATATTTCCGGAGCCTCCAATTCTGGCTTTCAAATGCGGCACAAACCTTAATGACACCCTAGTATGTGTCCGACTACCGCCTACAAGGCATAGTGTTAGTGTCGGAGAGACCCACCCACCGACCATACGGTCTCCCACTGGTAGAGCAACCCACCACAATTAACCGGTACCAACCTACGGTATACTCCCCCCCCCCCCCCCCCCCCCCACACACACACACATTGGGCTGGGGCTCGATGAGCACATTTACCACAGGCAATTAACTATCTGAACGCATGATCATACCTCCTGCTACCCACCACAATTCGCATCCTCCTACGAGGATACAGCGTCTTGGATGAGCATCTACCCATCTCCGTGTCCTCTGACCTTGCCACCAATACCTATAGCGGCGCTATCTCTATCACGTCCGCCACGGACTGATTAATACCCGGTTTAACCGAACGGCTTTCATAACTACTGCTGCTTCCAACCATGCGACCAATTAGAACATTTCGTAGATCGAACTACCAGCACAGAACGTCGACACGACCGTTCTAGCCTACACCTAGGCATACTAGAATCATTATGCCGCCACTAGATCATACCAAGCCTATGGAGGAAGGTTTGAGGGAACAGAGAACGAGGCACGCCCTCGATTGGATTAAACATGTCCAATCACCTGACTGGACCTACGGCACTCGCCCTCCAACCACCGCGGGCATTCCTGACCAACAGGAGCTTGACGCTTGACGCACAGTTGTTTGATCAGGTGGAGAAGTATAAACAGGCGGTCAAAGACACCATTGTGAAACACCTTAACCAGTGGGCTGCCAAAGACCCTGTTGACCTGCACACTGGTAGTAGTGACGATCAGAAGATTGCGGTGCGGACATGGCTGCCAAGATTTCACTGCTCGTAGCCAAACAATTGCTGCAAGCAGCACCCAAAGCAGCTACTGACCCACAGACGAAGGACAAACCGGATGAATCCACGTCCACCAACAAGGAAGAATCCTGGCTGTAGACCCTACACTACGCTAATTAACGGCCCTTTTCATGACCACCCACAATATTAGAAAGAGTGATACCTATACATACTCACTGCCTTCATATTTACAAAAAAACAAGCTGCCTCGAAGGAGCATAGAACAAACCATAATCTATACGGGAGTTGAGTTCTCACCCGAACCGCTTAACCTGGCGCACAGCCAAATGAGAATACCAATACTCATTCCTCTATATGCGTTCCACTATGTGGAGACCGCAGCCCTGAGCAACGCAGGGGGCTATATTTCCAATCCCGAGCCCTTAACCTCGGGCCAACCTAGGGTCCATCTACGGTGACCACATGTCGATAGCCTAATCCCGTTTCCACACCACCTTTCATAAACACTTGATATATGAGATTATACGCAACCGGGTCTCTCCCCCCCCCCCCCTCCCAAGTGGGGTCTCCCCCCCCCCCCCCCCCTTCCAGCCGTGTAATACGACGGTATTATGAACATGGCACTCCGTGATCAATCTTGACACGAACTGATGGTGTTGTCTTTAAATCCAGCTCATATCGCCAAGTAACAACGCCCCCTCCCCTCCCCCGGGGCCGGGCTTATAGGGATGGGCTACAATGGCCCTCCCCATCTCACACCATGGTGAAAAGTAATTTGCACCATTGTGAAAAGTAATTTGCACCATGGTGAAAAGTACTTTGCACCATGGTGAAAATTCGAAAAAAAATAATAATGCATGTCAGGTATGGGCCGCCGTAATGAATGGTATTACGATTTTTTGAAAACCCAAATTGATTTTCACTTATACCATTTTCTTCTAAGAAACATATGTGTTTTATTGATTATTTTATTGAATAGTTTTCCAACGGATTTGCTAAGTGCAATAGCCCTATAGTTATTTGGATCATGGCGATCCCCCTTCAGAGCTACGGGCTATCACAACAGGCGCATGGATACATTCTATGTGCGTTTCAGTGATCGACCGGACATTATGCCCCAAAAATGTTTAAAAATAATTTAACCCTTTACCTGACACGAAAAGCAGACGACACTTGCAAAAAAAATTCTTGAATAACTAATTTTTTGTCTCAAAAACATAGGTTATGACCACTCATTGGAACGAGCTCGAAGAGCTCGTTCCAACGAGGGGTCATAACGTATGTTTTTGAGACAAAAAATGAAAAAATAATGAAAATTAATTTGTTATTTTTGAGAATAGCATTGGCCGGTTTTGGACGTTACGTTGGGTAAAGGGTTAAGATTTAATCTGTTTATGTGACAGAATTGTTAGATAAATGAATTATAATGTTAATGTGCATGTCCTGTGATTTGTATCAGATTCTCGGTGGTGTCCAAAAATGGGATCACAACTCACCCCATACCGCAGGTTAATGTGATGACTTATATACAGTATTAAAAGTTACTGTTACTTCCTCGGTTATAAATGGTACAACTGCCTTAAGAAGTTCGTTTCTTATTTTATCTTTGCCCGGAGACTTATTATATTTTATCTCTTTTAATGCATAACGAACTTCGCCTGGTGTAATGTCACTATCATTGATACCATATTTTATTGTTGATGCCTTGTCATTTCCCAATATACGTGCCTCGTTTTTGTGACCGTCATTTCAGTATTGTCACATAGTTATGACGTCACGCCTTTGTTAAAAGTGTGTGATATATTTCGAAGAGTTGGTTAGAGCATGTGTGATATTCAATATATATCGCCACACTTTTACCAATCAAGGAACAATAGACAGTGATTGTGTAACCTGTCAGTTCTAATACAAACACAGCCGAGAGGAAAGATTAAGGGCACCTGTGCTAAAATGTTTTGAACAGAGAAACGAGAATTTACCTAACTTTTGATTTTATTGAAAGAGTTAAAGAAAGAAATCCACACCCGGGTGTAAATGATAAATGGAACGTTTAATTTCTCGCTCAACCTTTTGAGCGCAATGACGAAACGGAAAAAATGAAGTAATATCACTTGCTTTCCATCAATCTTCATGTGTCTTGCAAGTTTGGCTCAAGAAATTAACTAATTAAACGGGAATGGACACGTGTCAGACAAAGGTTCAGTGGAGTGTTTGATTGTTCGTGTTTTGATTGTTTGTGCAAACATCAATGTGACAAGTCGGTTACAGCACAAAAACTCGTGATATTGAACATACAATCGCTCGAGCTAGTTACTCGGACAAGTCCTCGTTAACTAACTCTCGCGATTGTATATTCAATATCACTCGTTTTCTATGCTGTAACCTATACTAACTTATTGAAAAAATCTACCGATGTGTCTGGTTCGAGGTCATCGAAATCCGACATTTTACAGGCTCTCGTGTTTTTAATCATATTCCAATACTCACGTGGGTTTGATGTTTCCTAAGAATTTATTTTTGATTCAAATTTCTTATAAAATCTTTTTCGTTTAAATTTTAATTCTCTTTTATATTCCTTCTTGGCTTTAAAAAACTTAATAGCAAGAGATCCATCAAATGGGATGTTTCGTATTTCCATTGCTATCTTATCAAATTGTTTCTTTAGTACCTTTTATCATCAAACCACTGCCCTTTCCTTCTTGTTATTTTGTTATTACATTTCACTCATTTGATGCAGTGTGATTTACTGCCGTTATATTAGATGTTAGTTTGTCTACTGCGCACTCACTTCCCTTTTCGCCATTCTGTAAAGACTCCATATTGAATTGTTATATTTTATTCTGAATATCATTGCTTTTAATTCCAGTTGTCGCTTTAACAAAACTTTCGGCTGTCCATTTTAGTGTATATAGCGGTCTGTGATATTTGTATTTTGTTTTGTTAATAGAAATTTCCGGGGATATGTATACTAAGGGTATTGCTAATTGACAATGGTCTGAGAACTCATTTGGCGACTTTACACAGAAATAGAAGATATGGAATGAGTGTTTTTCTCATATAATATTTATGAAACGAGTCTAAGAATTTTCCGTTTTGGCGAGCCTCTGGCGAGCCCAAACGAAAAAATCGGACGAGTTTCATAAATATTATATGAGAAAAACACTCATTTCATATTCTATTTATCACATGACACACACGCGCACAAATTAGCCACTTAGTATGCCTTTTTAACCCATCACCTAACTTGAGTTGCAGACGGCACTTGGAAAAAACATCCTCGTATAACTGAAAATTTTCATTTTTTGCTTCCAAAACATAGGTTATGACCCCTCATTGGAACGAGCTCGTTCCAATGAGGGGTCATAACCTATGTTTTGGAAGCAAAAAGTGAAAATATAAAAAAAAATGAATGGCGTTTTTCTTGTAGGTAAATGATTAATACAACATAACCCACCCAAAATAGGACAGATAACGTAAATTCTCCCTACTGAAATTATGCAAATATGACCCAGTTGTATTTTGTTTAGCCAATCAAATTGTCCAGTTTTGAAATTGACCAATGAAAGCTCCCAACTCTAATTATGCAAATTATGAAAATGTGGCCCAGTTGTATTTTGTTCAGCCAATCAAATTGTGTAGTTTTGAAATTGACCAATGAAATTGGCGGAAGGCTTTATTTATCACTGATTAAATATGAAAACAAAATATCAAATGTTTTAAAGTGAACAAAACGGACGAGTCATATGATAAATATGTAATATCGGATAAATATTCGTTTGATATGATAATATAGTCAACAACGCTATTACCATTGTACTGATGACTAGTAAAATCCCCCAAACCATTCCCGGTTGTTCTGCCGTTACCTGTGCACAATAACGTTGGTTTGCACATAGAAATCATTTGCCTACCAGAGGAATTCATGTGAACATCTAGACTTGTACAGGGCGTTACAGCGTCAGATTTATAAATTTGTGGTAACGGAGAGTGATCGTCGCCGTCATCTGCAACAAAATCAATCAATTCTCCAGTTCATGCATTGAAATCACCACCGAGAATAATCATTGCATTATTTCCTAGTCTGGATACCAACAATTCTATTTCAGTAAAAATATTTTCTTTTCTGTCATTATCTCTTCAATACGTTGAATTCGTAGGAGGAATGTATACGGAGATGAAAATGACATTTTCTTTCAAATTAAATAGTTCACCTTTAAATTCAACCCCTAATGCCAAATCATTAATTTTATGGATGGATCTTATGTAACCATTTAGAGTACTTCGTGCAATAATAAAAGGCCACCCTCCCTTAGAATTCCCAAGGAGGCCACGACTCAACCCAACACACTGATAACCAGGAATCTGTATGTCTGATTCCTTGTTATGCCATGTTTCGGTTATCGTTATGAAATCGCGCTTTGTCGATATGTTTCAAACATTCCAAATTGCTAACCTTATTAATGAATCCTTGCGCATTCCACGATGTGTATGCAACCTTCCGTCGCGAAAGTGTATTCCTTATTGTTAAAACAAGATTGTTTTCATTTATATCCAACAATTGCAGGTAAAATTAGACAATCAGTTAAACAATGAAATGCAATTGAGACAAAATGCAGCTATCCATGGGATACTGTTGGACATACACAAATACTCATTTACACTTTTATCTAACAATCATATAGATTTTGGCCTGAAAACCACGAGAAACGTTACGTATCACATAATGTGTTCAGATTCCGTATCATATGGATGACTCGTTTCTGGTAGCGTTACGGGCTATCATAACAGGCGCATGGATACATTCTATGTGCGTTTCAGTGATCGACTGGACATTATGTCCCAAAAATGTTTAAAAATAATTTAACCCTTTACCTAACATGAAAAGCAGACGACACTTGCAAAATAAATTCTTGAATAACTATTTTTTTTCATTTTTTGTCTCAAAAACATAGGTTATGACCACTCATTGGAACGAGCTCGACGAGCTCGTTCCAACGAGGGGTCATAATCTATGTTTTGAGACAAAACATGAAAAAATAATGAAAATTAATTTGTTATTTTTGAGAATAGCATTGGCCGGTTTTGGCCGTTACGTTGGGTAAAGGGTTAATATTTAATCTGTTTATGTGACAGAATTGTTAGATAAATGAATTATCATGTTAATGTGCATGTCCTGTGATTTGTATCAGATTCTCGGTGGTGTCCAAAAATGGGATCACAACTCGCCGGCAAAGCCGGCTCGTTGAGATCCTAATTTGGACACCACCGAGAATCTGATACAAATCACAGGACATGCACATTAACATGATAATCTCTATATATCATCATATTCTAAGTATTTTACATAATTGATACCATATTAAAAGCTATATATAATTAAATGGGAAAACATTTTCAATTAACGCACGTGTAAATATTCAATTTCCTATACATATATTATCCACTATTGTATAGAACAATTAAGAATAGATGAAATCGTAGATCTGATCTCCAATAAGTCATTAATAATTCCGTTCGTGTTTCCGATTACAGGTATACCTAGTCTCACCTGAACGAACTGAACTAAGCAATCTTCTAAATATTCAGTTGATATTTCAGGCAATTACGTTGAAGTGGACATGTATAACACTGAGTTGATCCAATCATATTAGATCCTTAGCTCCAGCAATATAATCAACTATTCGTAATCACATACTACAATACAGTATTAGACAAATAATAACAATTTATTTATTCCATGATTACCTATTCTACAAAATATGAAAAGCATATGACATAAATTTTAGCTTTACACACCTACCGCGGTGAACACTCCAGCAATGGGATTTCAACAGTTAAAGTTTACACCTACCGTGGAACTACATCCAAGATGACCTTTGGTGACGTCGACCTGAATGCAATTTGTCTAAATTTGTCGCACGTCGCCTCACGAAGAGTGAAATGAAAGTGACAATTATTTATTACGTTTTTAAATGAGTTTACCCCACAAGACACCAAAACTTAACAAGCATGTATTGTCTCATGTTAATAAAGCATCCATAACTCGAAATGGTATGTTATTATGCTATTAGAATGAAAAAGGCCCAGTTTAATTTTATATTTCGTTTCGGCGATAAAATTGACAGTAGAAGTACCGCCCACCGATGCTCGTGTAAACCAAAACAGATTCGCGCGTATGTAGGTCTGGTGCTCAGAAAAATCGAGAAAAAATAATAGCGACTCTTTAATAATCTGACGACCATGGTATAAATAAAATATACCCCAAGTAGCTTGGTGTACCAAATGTTCACCACTCGTGGTGAAGCGGTGTTAACCGCGCGCCAAAGGCTCGCGGTTAACACCACTTCACCACTCGTGGTGAGCATTTGCTGCACCAAGCTACTATGAGTATCTTCTATATATAACTCTCAAATTGAACTATATTCGGTTTCATCTATTTTAACGCTATACACATACGTGGACTATTTACTATGCGAGATGACTGAGTTAGAGCGGCGGTATCTGATATTAATATACCTCATAATCTCGCTCAATTGGTGTTTGCATAAGTCAAGATCATTCATCTCAACTGCAGTTTCTCCCTGTTTAATACAACTATCATTTGAAATTCTTGGACGTTTGATTTTCCGCAATTTCAATTGACGGCAAAGAGAAGTAATCGTCCTTTCCTTCATTACTTTCTGCGATGTTCTTTATATTTTTCTCTTTTTCTACCTCATTGTATATGATCTTAAACACCAATAAATAAATAATGTTCTACCTCATTCCTATCACTTCGCAATATATCAGTCTGTGGTGTCGACTCGATGTGCTGTGCGTTTGTCTCCGATAACACATTACAGTTAAAACTAGAAGTCCTGTCACGAATAGTGCGCTTATGTAGGCTTAATTGCGCGTTAGAATTCCGCGCAATTGCCATATCGAATGGCATCCAAAGCACGGCAGGTTCTCCTGGTTACTCATAGCAAACACATGCAATGTTTCTGCCAATGGACCTCCGGGTTACCCGGAGGTCCATTGGCTGAAACATTGCTTGTGCACAGGCCATATGTACAGAATGTGATAGCTTTACTTGAGCCATAACGCGCAGATTAACGCGCAAATCAACGTGCTATTTGTGCGCATTTCGTGACAGGACTTCTAGTTTTAACTGTATTAGTTTCCCTTCCGCATTCATTTGTTTCTTTTCTTGTGTCGCAACTAGCCATTCAGCTCCATTAATTTATTTCGAATAATTTTGTTTTCGTTTTCACCACTTCTTTTCTCGTTTCCTCTACCTTTGAGGACAACTCCTTTCGTGTTTTACATAATTCTGACCGTATAGTCGCATTCTGCTGCACATCATCATCCAACTTCGAGTTCAAAATTTGCAGATGTACCTTTACTGAATTGTTTATCTGAACTTTAGAATCATTTACAATTTCGTCAATAGTGTTTTCGTATTGTTTTGGGTCAAATGCATCTCTTTGACACAAATGCTCGGGTTTTCCACAGAGCGTTTTAGAGATGTTGCGGATAAAAATGTTGCTTTTGTTGATGGAAACATAAAGGCGTTATTTACTCTACGACCAGTACTTCCAATAGACCTTTTCGGAGTGATAAAATATCCCCACCCCACCCCCCCCCCCCCCCCACCCCTGCGGTTGACAAAAGTACCTTTGCTAATAATCGGTGTTGATGAATTTAAAACAGCAGTTTTGGTGAATGTCTGTGAGCATATATTGTCACTGATTGATTTCACGTCGTCTTCAAGTTGACTCGGGAATGCCCTTTCATAAACATTCGATTTGGTCCCTTGTATCATGAGTTTGTTGGTTGTTCTGAATATATACATTTTCACTTTGGAAGATTTTATACGGAAAATACTCAGTTGGTCTTCAACAAGGCGTTTTTCAATTCATTCTTCATCAGTGCATGTCCACATAACCCCCTCCTTCTCTTTTGATAGTTCTGAATCCCAGTATTATCTGTAATTCCATTTATATAATTGTTAAACTTATTGGTGTCAAGTGTTATTGTCACGCACCTACCTTTGTTTTTCAGCTCAACTTCATAAATATCCTCTAACAAACTCGATTGTTTCCTTGAATCCACTTTTCCAACATTTAAACTATAGTCTCTGATAATTTCCCCCTTTCCAATGTGGTTGTCAGAACTTTTTTCTTGACGATCACCATTCGCCATCTCCGCTTCTATTTTAGATCTTTCGTCCATTGTGTGCGTCTCTGATTTCTGTTTACCAAAGTCCAGTTTCTTTCTTAGAATCCCATCCCTGAAGATATCATCTGGAACATTTTGTATATTTTTTTGATAATGTTTATATAAATATACATATACATTATCATGTTCATGCACGCTAAAAACTAAAGTGTTAAAAACTACTCTTGATGTGCTGTATTTAACACTTACTAAGTGCTGAACTAGCACTTTGTTCAAGTGTAGATATCCCAGAACTTGACAGGCGTTACAATAATACGACTTGACAAGTGTAATGTCGCGACACTTAAAAGGAAACAACGCAGATGACGCGGGTCAGGCTCGAACTCTCGAGCCTGATCCGCGTCATCTGCGTTGTGTCCTTTTAATTATGTACCCATCAGGCGCAAATCAAATTATGGACGATTCTGGAAGAACCACCAATGCTAGACACATGGGAAGTACCATCCATTCAAGTTTCAGATGTCTGACGATTGTAATGTCTAAGTGCTTGAAGCATTGCACTTTGAGTGTTAAAATCAAACCCTAAGAGTTAGAATGGGTTTAACACCTTGAAAGTGTCAGTTTTAACACTTTAGTTTTTAGTGTGTGTGCATATCCTGTAATTTTTATCAGATTAGAGGTTGTGCTTACAATCAGATCGCAACGAGCCCGTCAGTGCGAGTTGTGATCCGATCGTAAACACGACCGAGAATCTGATACAAATTACAGGCCATGCATCTGGTCATGATAATACATTTATCTAACAATCCCGTTACATAAAGCCTGCTTTTTCTGTTTTTTTCAGTTTAAATTGGGTTGGAATTGGTCAAAATATTGAATTTCATATTTTAATGTGTAATAAGAATGCATATAATGATATATGTGATAGTGCGGTGTTTACCGGAAGTTGAATCTATATGATACGGAATCGGAACACATTATGTGATACGTACCGTTTCTCGTGGTTTTCAAGCCAAAATCTATATGACTGTTAGATAAAGAAAATTATCCAGAGAAGATAGACGATAATGATGTAAACTGTGTTCTGGCATCATCTTTCAAGATCCGTTTATTTAGGGTTCTTGTTGAGTTTTCACATCGGAAAGTTTCGGAAATAACCGAGCATTAAAACTTAACAAAAATCGCCATTCAAAATTTTATTATTATTTTTTTTAAAATGTTGCCTCACAAACACTTTAGAAGCTAATATTCGAGGATTGTAATGTAAACTGTTCTCTTACATCATATTTCAAGATCGTTTATTTTGGGTTCCTGTTGGGTTTTCACACCGGAAAGTTTCGGAAATAACCGAGCAGCATAATTGACAAAAATCGCCATTTAAAATTGATTTTTTTTTTTTAATTTTGTCTCAAAAACACTTCATAGCTCCTCATGGGGACTGAAATCTGGCATCATTGATGAATATTGCTGAGAAAAATGGAGATGATTTGATGACTTTTGTGGCCTATAAAACACAATTGACTATTGGTGTATTTTTGGTGGGAATTCGGCGACAAAATAAGCCAGTGACCGGTAGCTTCTTGCCTGTCAATTTTTCTTTCTTATTTGTTGTGTGACCTCCACTTTTGAGGACTGAAAAAGTAGTTTGAAGGACCATACTTGACTAATATATTTGAATGTGCAAATTAAAATGATGCGATCATTTTTTTCACATGAACGTAAAATGGTCGCCGGTGGAAAACTATTTAGTACACTTATATAGTACAGACATCATGTACTGGTCACTTTCGACGAGTGGGCAATATTTCCATGACGCAATGATTTTATATACCAAACACGAATTCTGGGAATAATCATCAAAAATTTAATTAAAGAAGCACCGGGTACAACCCGGTGCTTCATTAATTAAATTTTTGATGATGATGATTTTCATTACCTGGTAAACGCATGCGTCGACATCACTTCCCACGCGTAAATTAGACCAGTCCACGGCGACTGCGGTGTACTTATGAATACACCACTCAATTGGTATCGCGAAACTAAATATTGAAATTAGAGTGAACCGCCTTAAAATGTTGCACTCGGAAATGATGCAATCTCTAAAAATAAATCCATTGTTTCAATAAACGTTTGAAACATTTTATTGACATCTTGCATTATTGTTGAATATTCCTGATAAAAAAGAGGGTGATTTGATGACTTTTGGACCTAAAAAATACAATTTACTTTAGGTGTGTTTTTGTAGGGAATTCCCTGAAAAATATGTGCACGTGACCGGTACTTCCCTTTGTGTCAGTTTTTCTCTCTTATTTGTTGCATGACCCCCTGTTTTCAGATCAGAAAAAGTTATCTAAAGGGCTATACTTGACAGAGATATTTTAATGTCAAAATTAAAGTGATGCGATCATATTTTTTCCGCCTGAACGTTATAATGGTCGCCTATGGGAAAATATTTAGTTCTGTGATACCTATTGCCTGATAAACACTGTGGCGAGTACCAAGTTTATGATGACCGGCAAAAAATTATCGGTATCTATCTCATTAATAGGCTCCAGAAAAAAAAACATTATTTGCAGGCTTGTTCTTGTCAAGAAAGGGTTCTGCATTTAGAAAAGAATATTGTAATTGCGGTATGACCCTTGTGTTACGCAACGTGATGAATTGATGGATTATTCCACTAAATTAGCAGTCTGTATGCTCGTCACTCACGACTGTTCGATAAATAAATTTTAATTCGCATTTTGATGATACTTGAGTTCCCAAAGGAAATCACTTCAAGACAGAACGAGGTATCTTAAAACCAAATAACTCTCATTAATTTTGAGAAATGCCTTGTGGAACACGGTGATATTTATTATTTATGGTTCAGGGGACAACACCCAGACTTTAATATGTCTGGAAAAATGTCTTGAGAATAAAAAGGAAGTTTTAATTACATTCCAGTGTAATGTAAAATATTCTTTTGGTTCGGCGAGTGGTGGAACAACACTGTTTGAAAGTGGAGAAAACATGTTTGCTTCCACAACAATGAGACAACATTCGTAAACATTGATTACTTCAATAAAATGGTGTATGGTGATGGGACACGTCGAATACTTTCCCGATGGTTAGTCGATAAGCTGAATAAACGGGGCAGTTCCTAAACTGGTAGGTGCTAGAGTATTTTTGGACGTCAAAATTTGTTCACATGTCTTTGCCTCATTACATTTAATTATTTATTTATTGGTGTTTAAGGTAACATACTTAACCACAATGGCTAATCGTGACCGTCACAGCTTTACGTGTGGAGGAAAACGGAGTACCCGGAGAGAACCACCGAGTATCGACGATCAACTGTCAACTCCTCAACATTCTAACTTTGTTCAAGCTCCGCTCAAACAGGGTTACAGCGGTTGAAGAGATGTCCACCATCGACGTGCAGTACTCCTTATTACACGGCGTCATCGTGCCTCCATGTAAGCAACTGGGATAAAGTGCCTTGCCCAAGGACACAACGCGGGTCGTCCCGGACGGGGATCGAACTCGAAGTCCAACAGTCTACCACTGAGTTGCCTTGTTACAATTTATGGGTGGGGGAGTGCCCGTAGGCACTCACCAATAAATTGCAACAAGGCAAATTCAAACAGAGCAAATATTTTCATTTCAAACATAATATGAAGCGCATCCACAATATATGAAAGCTTTAACCCCTTTACCCAACGTAACGGCCAAAAAAGGCCAGCGCTATTCTCAAATACCGCCAAATAATTTTCATTATTTTTTTTCATTTTTTATCTCAAAAATGAAAAAATAATGAAAATTAATTGGCGATTAATTTCATAATCGTTACGACCAAAGCTGATAAATAGACCTCACCTGTATGCTTTACCGACGTTTTTTAACGGCTCTCAAAGTGTGAAATCTTTCAAATACATCTGAAAAATCTCAAAATATCCGCTCAGATGCATGGAAATGGAAGTTTTTGGGACCCTGGAATTTAAAATTTTCGTACGACGGGCCGAACCATGGTTGTCCCGTCATACCGACCACTATCCATCGCCCGATCCAGCCCCCCCCACCCCTACACACACTTTGAAAATCGTTCCGCCGCCCCTGCTCTGCGAAGCTTCGAGATTCGATTCGATTTCGAATCTTAAGTTGCTATTCGGTTCGATTCGAATCGGCTGCACGATTTGTTTCCATTCGAATCTTTTCACTGGAATATAGCTTAGCATCAGTCATATTCGTCGTCTCACAATACATATAAATCTGGTGGAAATTGTACATAAATGATATTGAAAAATAAAGACTGAGTGTTATTTCCGCTTTCTAATCAGAAACAACATCTGCACATGTGCCGCCAGCCACACTAATTCCAATCTCACCAGACACTACCACTGATGAAAGAAAATTTAACGTTTCCAGGCAATATCAACGATGAGCTGTTACTAACAGCTAGCCCTGTACAGTTCCTAGCACCGATTACTCTTGCCCCCGTTTCTGTTTTTGAACTACACGCTAAGAACTAAAGTGTTAAAAACTACACTTGAAGTGCTGTATTTAACACTTACTAAGTGCTGAACTAGCACTTTGTTAAAGTGTAGATATCCCAGAACTTGACAGGTGTTACAATAATACCACTTGACAAGTGTAATGTTGCGACAGTCAAAAGGAAACAACGGAGATGACGCGGATCAGGCTCGAACTCTAGAGCCTGATCCGCGTCATCTGCGCTGTGTCCTTTTAATTATGTACCCACCAAGCGCAAATCAAATTATGGACGGTTCTGGAAGAACCACCAATGCTAGACACATGGGAAGTGCCATCCATTCAAGTTTCAGATGTCTGGCGACTGTAATGTCTAAGTGCTTAAAGCATTGCACTTTGAGTGTTAAAATCAAACCCTAAGAGTTAGAATGGTTTAACACCTTGAAAGTGTCAGTTTTAACACTTTAGTTTTTAGTGTGTATATAATTCTTACGGGGTAATGTTCCAATTACATCACCAAGGCATGCCTTCAACGAAGGCATGCCTTGGTGATGTAGCTGGAATATTTTGTCAGTCGGGACCTGAGCCATCACTGTCGGAAAAAAATCAGGTTTACAGCACCTCTCTTCCCCCAGTCGTTCATCTTCAAGACACCCCTGATTCGATTCGAGATTCGATTCGAATCCGAATAAAAGGCCCAATTCGATTCGAGATTCGATTCAAGGCGAAATGGGTGATTCGCAGGGCCCTGTAGGTCAGTACAATGCTTCAAACGCTTTTTAAAACAATATTATTTCTCAAGGCTGCTTAGTTTTGGAGATTGCATCATTTCCCGGCTTACTCTAATTCATATATTTAGTACTGTCATAATTACTATGTCACATCTAATATATAAATGCGAATGTCTGTATCTATATCTCTCTCAATCTCTCTATCTATCTCCCTATCTCTCTATCTATCTTTGTTCCGGGTGAACTCCTCCGTTTTTCGACCGATCGATCTCAAATTTTGTACACGGGGGTAATTCGTCCCTGCAAGTAACATGGGATTGGTGCCGTGCCCATGCGGGGTGACCTTGACCTTGAAATTGATGACCTTGACCTTTTATTTCGAAAACGGCTGGGCCGATCGGGCTAAAATTTCATATGTGCGGTTATATTGACCCATCGATCATTTTGACTTTATCGGAGTGACCTTGACCTTGAAATTGGTGACCTTGACCTTTTATTTCGAAAACGGTTGGGCCGATTGGGCTAAAATTTGATATGTGCGGGTATATTGACCCATCGATCATTTTGACTTTATCGGGTTGCGGAGTGACCTTGACCTTGAAATTGGTGACCTTGACCTTCTATTTCGAAAACGGCTGATATAACCATCTTCTCCCGTACAACGCCGGGTATCACCCGCTAGTGATACATAATTCCGTGTGGGTGAATGAAGTAGCATCACTCTATTGGCACTGCACCTTGTGGAAGGTACATGTAGGCTTTGGACACTGATCCCTGCACAGCTGGATTGCTGGAACGCTGATTGGTCACATATAGAAAAGTGTCTCCACAGTCGCAATCGTGCCGGGGTTGGGGGTGGGGTGGGGCGAAGGCTGCTATAAATTAACAATGCTCAACAAAGCAAAACAAAATCGCGAAGGTTTTCAAGTACCTGACGCCGCGCAAATCGAATCTCAAGTCTGATACTAAAACCTACCTTTATCGAAAGGCATTTCCTTCAGTGGTCTTTTAATTTTGGTCATAAACTGACATTACCAAGTGCGTGGGTGTGACTGAGTCAGTGAGGATTGCCTCGTTACTCGTCAAGTTACACTCACATACTTGTTTTGGTAAAGTTGTAGTTTGTTTTTTTTTATTTTGTTTTAATTCAATACCCTTTTTCTTTTAGGTTCTGTCGCTTATCGCCACGATATAGCCTAGGTTGCTGATGTGGCACTGGGCACAATAAATGATAATAGTGATCCATCTATCAATGTATCTGTGAGAGAATGTATGTGTATGTGTGTATATAGCCATTGAGCACCGTGTGTGGATTCTAGGCTTTAAAATTATTATTATTATTATTATTATTATTATTATTATTATTATTATTATTATTATTATACAAATTGAATATTTACAACATATTTTAGTTATTATTCCTAGCTGTCGAAAGTGTCGTTAAATCCTGATAAATAAATAAATAAATAAATAAATAAATAAATAAATAAATAAATAAATAAATAAATATTATGGACAAAAAAAAAGCATCAAGATTGGAAAGTTGAAACAGTATTGTTAGTTTTTGTGTCACCGACCCTCGAGACATGCATGCTTCGGCATGTCATGGCGGGGCTTCTAGTGCTAGTAAATTGCCCTTCCCCGGCGTCTGACCCTCTGCCCTGAAGTGCTTCTGGTGCCCCAGTATTCTGTGCTTGGAAAAGTTCAAAGTAAGATCAACAGACATAATAATAAAAATGTCTTGTAATAATGGAATAACAAAAATTAACCTTCAGTTGGAATTATAATTAAATAAAAATAAGATTTTTCTTTTCAGTGTTTTTTTGTGTGTGTAGATAATCGGGTTGTGAGTCGGGTTTTTTCTATAGACCTTTTTCCATAATGGCTTTATCAAAAGAGTATTTTCAGTGGATTTTTTTCCTGTGTATGTAAACGGATTGTGAACACGATCGGCTTTGAGAAACTATTCGGTGGAAAGTACGTGTTTTATTTGTAAACCATGCATTCTTCACGTATTGTGTCAGAAAGCAACAGCGGCGTGAGCCTTGTAAACAGCTTTTATCGAATATTCACTTGGTGTTTTAAAAATTGACTACATGATGAGAAAGAACTGGCATCTCGATCGTTCTCATTCTGTGTGAATAAGCCTTGCATTCTTCAAGTAAATGCATTTGACAAAACACGGATAATTAATTATTTAAAACTCTAGTGGTTTGTATCTTATTGCATCACACATACAACCAGCTATTCATTCCCCTAGCACCATTCCAAACAAAGATACAAGCAAGGCGAAGTGTAAGTATGTTGAGAAATGCATTGATGTGAAAAACCACGTCTGTCGATAGAGAAGTATAGAATAGTGTAGAAAAACACAAAAAACGAGATGAATCTTACAGGAAATCAATTATTTATATATAAAGAACACATTAAAGAAATCAGATATGCCGTTACACTACGGATAACCAAAGAACGTCAGCTGATGGCACCATGTGAGTGCCTATAGGCACTCTCCCATAACTTGTAACGAGGCAAATCCCCATAAATTAAATACTTTTACTTCAGAGATAATATGAAGAGCATCGAAACAATATGAAACCTTCGAATTGCAGTACCTACAGTTTGTTTTTAGAGGAATTTTTATTTTTCAAATTAAAAATGAATTTATTTGTATAAATATGCACTCATATTTCTGTGTGTAAAAACACAGCCGAAATCCTTTCCACGTTTGCTCACTTTTTGCAAAGGAAAAATTAAAATTAAAAATAAAACCCTCACTCCCTCAATGATTTTTAAAAGTGCCTGAGAATCAATTAATTTAGTTTGTGTGGCCTAACAAAACTGTTTAAAATCAAATAAATTCGCGGCAAACGCTATGTGGCATATTGGGATATAGAGAGCTGGGTGGTTTTTCGGTTTCGTTCTGGATTTTGCAATAAACAGGAAAACCGCCAGACCCCCCCCCCCCCTCCAAAAAAAGCCACCCGAACGGTTTTACTGTTAGTGACCTAATATATGTTGTGCTCTGTTATATATAGTGTCAGTTACTTCTAATATGGATTCATCTGACACTTATGTCTTATTAGGCCACCAACAAATTGTGTAACTAGTATTATTTCCAAATGAAACAAAATACTGCATTGTGATTGGCTGAGAGGTACGATGTAACTTGCAATCCACAGTGGCTTTTTTTTTAACACCGTGTTTAACCACGGTGTAAAAACAAGAATATACAAGCGTAAGCTATATGGCTAAAATAGTACCCATTTTTAATAATTAATTCATACCTTCCGCTCAGTTATGTTAGAACAAAAATAAAAATACAGGAAATTTAATATTTATGTGCAATAAAATATTACAGATATGGACGTCATTGGAACTGGCTCATTGTGCCAGTTCCAATGACATCCATATTTGTCTGGTTTTGTTGAGAAATTTACAAAGTACAATTGTTCTGTCAGTTTTTGTCCACAATGTAGGTTAAAGTATTAAGTACACCCAAAATTTTTGGAAATAAATCCGTTATCCTTGTGTTTTCCAGGGTGTATGGGAATTTACATCGGTTTGGGAACTCATACACCCTTCGGCTTCGCATCAGGGTGTATGAGTTCCCAAACAGGTGTAAAATATGGATTCAACTGACACTTATATCTTATTAGGCCACCAACAAATTGTGTAACTAGTATTATTTCCAAATGAAACAAAATACTGCATTTTGATTAGCTGAGAGGTACGATGTAACTTGCAATCCACAGTGGCTTTATTTTACACCGTGTTTAACCACGGTGTAAAAACAAGAATATACAAGAGCAAGCTATATGGCTAAAAAGTACCCATTTTTAATTATTAATTCATACCTTTTGCTCGGTTATGTTAGAAAATAAAAATACAGGAAATTTAATATTTATGTGCAATAAAATATTACAAATATGGATGTCGTTGGAACTGGCTCATTGAGCAAGTTCCAATGACATCCATATTTGTCTGGTTTTGTTGAGAAATTTACAAAGTACAATTGTTCTGTCAGTTTTTTCCCACAATGTAGGTTAAAGTATTAAGTACACCAAAATTCTTGGAAATAATCCTTTATCCTTGTGTTTTCCAGGGTGTATGGGGATTTACACCGGTTTGGGAACTCATGCACCCTTCGGCTTCGCCTCAGGGTGTATGAGTTCGCAAACCGGTGTAAATTCCCATACACCCTGGGAAACACAAGGATAACTAATAATACATCGCACTGAATATGTTAGGCTTTTCCGGCTCAGGAACATGATACGCAATAATTCTACCAAGCAGGATGACTGCTGAGTGCATATGTGGGGTAGACTTGTCAATATTCTCAACGTGCTACCCCCAAATAACGAATACGGTCTTTTCTAGTTGCTGCCATTGAACTGACTTGGAAGATACCTCCATGGTTCAAATGGTTAATACCATGAGTGACTGTTCTCCACCATTCTTCCAGTTTTGAGGCGAGCTATTGCTCTTGCGCGCCATCGCACCTGAATTTTTTTTCTTTTTGCGAGTAGGCAACAGCGTATCTCGGTTCCACCTAGCGAGCGATTAACCCCTTTGAAACGACTGCTTCCATCGCGTAGTATACAAATTGTGCAGTAGATTTTTTTGGTAAATTTAACAAAACCATATTCTGGGACCCCTCATTTGAATGGGTCCGTCGGGGTCGTTCCATTGGGAAGGGAGGGGGTCACATGATATGGTTTTATTGAATTTTTTTAAGAACTGGGGAAAAATATTAAAATAAAAAATTTTGATATCCGGTGTTCTCTATAAAGGATTAAAATATGTTCGTTGGGAAATAGGCCAAATACTACAATGCGTGCACGGAAATGTGAACATAACATGAGTTATAAGCTGTGGCATTCCAAGACTTCAAACTAATCAATCTTCACTTTCCAAGAATTGGTACATAAACAACATATTTGACAAACTTCAAAGGCCAGTAATGATACTCAGTGACTTTTCGGTCATGCATTCCGCGCAGAATCATCTGATTGATTTTCGATTGCTCCATTAAAGTTGCATTTCGTGTATTTTATCCGAGCTCAAATAAATTTGATTATTGCTGCGAAAAGCTTATTC
The DNA here is from genome assembly GCA_031216915.1 of Pictodentalium vernedei. Lineage (NCBI taxonomy): Eukaryota > Metazoa > Mollusca > Scaphopoda > Dentaliida > Dentaliidae > Pictodentalium > Pictodentalium vernedei. The sequence goes on from CM062291.1 coordinate 424,160,816, forward strand.
GAAAAATCGGGTAATATTTTTTACTGTGCACCAGTGGGTTGTACTCTGTGCATATGTTCGTTGATGTTTTTCTTGACAACATTTTCCAGATACCGGGACTCAACAATAGCGCGCTTCATTTCAAATGGTAGCGAGCAGTATAAAGCGAGCCTCCCAGTATCAAAATCGAAAGACTGTGCTCCCATCTCCCTGCATACCAATATATTTTCCATTTTTGATGTCCCTAGTGGAAGATATACACAGAACGACACACGCTTGTGAATGAGTTGATCGATATGGCACGAGTGCCAGTGTGGAAGGATAGAACGAGAGGCCACAGGCCTCAAATTTATCATTCCTCGATGGCACAAATTCCATATCGATTAACCCATTCACACGCGTGTGTCGTTCTGTGTTTATTACACGCCTTCACGTCTTTTAAAGCAATTATTGGAAGGAAACTCAGCAATTCATTTGACAACAGTCAACAAAAAGAACACATTTTATCGCCAACCAAATTTGCGACGGGAACCCGTGTTGCTATTTCGTCCCCCGAGTTCTAATGTGTTCTATGTGCCTACTGGCACATAGAACACATTGGAACTCGGGGGATGATTTTTATGTATCTCTAGAGAATCAAATTGTAATTGTGGCGCACGATTTGTATAAAATTTCAGTGACATTTCGCTTCTATTTAAAAATAGTCCGTCAACGATTTCCGTTCCTGACATATGTACGGAACAGATTTTCATTTTTCGCATGGTTTAGTGTTGCTGTAGATGGGAATTACACAGTACAGGCGTGTAATCAATATTATTATTATTATGTATGACTAAATTCACTGTTTTTATTTCAGATATAGGGCGTGTTTGCAGAGAGGATGCCAGGGTTCTCCTTGCGGCTGGCACAAGATAGAGCTTACTTTGATCAAGGTAATTTACTGAAATCAATATCGGTGCACACGTGGGCGGATGTACAGCTTTGTGCACTGATATAGTAAAATGCGTGATATCAAATTTGTACTTAGATGAGAAAAATGGAGAAGTTTGGGCGTGATATCCGTGTAGGACGACTTTTCATAGAGTACGCTTTGTTTCTTACCACTTTACCGAAAAGGTGGATCTGTTAAAAAAAATGGATTAAGCAACTAGCCCGTCGTTTGAAATGAACAAAATCAAAAATCAATTCATTGTAAACAATTTAGTAGAAACTTTGTCCACTTTCAAACGAGCTATTTTTAACCATGGTAACAACGTGTTTGTGGGGTAAAGATAGTCGTGACCAAACCTCCTTGATTCTTCACCAAATAAATCAGTTTATTCTGAGAGCTGCACATAAAATCATCTTTGAAATCTATTTTTTCTTCACATCACAGCTTTTGATCTCGTTGAAACAGAGGCTCGCCTAGCTCGTCCTAATGAGTGTCCATGAGTTATAATTTTTAGAATTACATTTTTTAGATGTACGAGGGCTGTCTAACCCTTAAGTCCACAGGTTAATTTTAAGTTAATAACTATTGTATATACAGGTACAGATGTAGATGACTTAACAGTGTTCCCACATTATCGTTGGATGGCAGCCAACAATCATGTAAGAACACTGCCAGGATAAATGTATCCTACCAGTGGAGTTCTCAAGGAAGAATACACTTGGCATAACTTTTGCAGAGCAATATAAAAGGGACAGTTTGTGGATGTATGGGGACATAAGGGTTAAAGTTGTTTTCTCTGACGGAGAATGAGTAAAACGTGAAGTACAGTTAAAACTAGAAGTCCTGTCACCAATAGTGTGCTTATCTAGGCTTAATTGCGCGTTGGAATTGCGCGCAATTGCCATATCGAATGTCATCCACAGCACGGCAGGTTCTCCTGGTTACTCATAGCAAACACAAGCAATGTTTCTGCCAATGGACCTCCGGGTTAGCCGGAGGTCCATTGGCTGAAACATTGCTTGTGCACAGGACATATGTACAGAATTTGATAGCTTTACATAGGTCATAACGCGTTCATTAACGCGCATATCACGTGCTATTTGTGCGCATTTCATGACAGGACTTCTAGTTTTAACTGTGTCACTTCTCACTGGCCGAACTCTGTCTCTATCACCATCGGAATGCAAACTCTGCTGCTGGGAATATACATTAGACAGGTTTGCCATACATCTCTTATTGTGCCATCACACCGTTCCTATTCCCAGCACTAAAGACTGCGCAAATGGCATGCACTTTTCCAACTGCAATAGAGTCATAATTTGTTTTTTACAAATAGGATATCCAAGGTTATCATACCCAGGCGGTCAAACAAATGAACGTCTATGATACCCGATTCAGACTGTTGAGGGACCAGTACGACCAATTTGGTGTATGATACCTGCCCATGAAACAAGAAGTTGTGGGTCCATGTGTCTACCACTACCACATGTATTCCACCACAAATAAATAAAGAACGTTTGAGTTTTTGAATTATAAGCCAAACTAATTTTCCAACCATATCATCAAGGCATGCCTTCTACGGAGGCATGTATGCCCTGATGGTGTTGTCATCACAGTTAGAACAATTTAGGTTTACACGACCGATCCCCCACCACTCCCACTCGGTCATCTTCGCGACGCCCATCGCTCGCATTCAGCCTTGTGCACAGAATGAGAAAAGATAGCGACCCTTCTTATCTCCAACTTGTACTGGACGTGAAGGTGGGAAGCTTAAGATGTATTAGTTAGATTCCGTGTGTCCGTCCGTCAGTTCGTTTGTCCTTGAATTATCAGACGTTCTGTTGGTGGTTTAGAGTGTATGCTATATTATTTTTAGTGTTGATGTGTATTGCATGTACTATGATTCTAGGGTTAGGTTATGAAGGGGTTCGTTCCCTTATGTTAGACTATTATAGTAGTATAGTACTGACGCCCAGATCCAATTTTGTTTGTTCGTGATGAAAAAGTCGCAGCTACCCGGGTAGTCGCCCTTGTTGTCTCTTTTATGAAATATTATTGACACATGTTTCACCAATGTGGACATCCTATATGCTGTCTTTTATATTTGGTTTTCTACTTTTCTGCAGATGTCCAGAAACTGCTGACATGCCTTCCACACTTACAGCAAAGATTGCAGACTGGGGAGAACGATGTTTCGTTCCTGAGAAGGTTTCTAAGGCTGAGAGAAGTACACATGGCAATGCGGGTGAGTACTCACTGTAATCTTCGAATGGGGGGCTAACGTATATGACCGTACGGAAAGATGTACAAAATGTCCCTTGTTTTAAACGAGGAAGGTGTTTGAAGGAATAACATTGTTTCAGTCTGACTAATGATGGAAATGTTTTAACACTCCATCCACTTTCCGGTTTGCAATTAGATATGGAAACAATTTCTGCCAAACAGAAAAAGCAAGTGCTTCGTAAGGACTGTTCACTCAGATAAAATGAATCAGGGGTCGTTCCAGAGTGGGGGTAAATAAATTAATAAGTAAATAAAAAGCAGGTACGCCAGAAGCACTGGGGCAGAGGAGGACAGCTGCCCTCCCTGCCTTTGGACCACGGGGTCGAGAGGCGGCAGACAATGCCTTCTCAGGTTTGTCACTCAATCTTTTTTCAATGATTTATTCTCGAAGTAAATTTAAAAAAACACGTCAAATCCGTTCTGGGAGCTTTCAAAATTCAATGGGGGAGTTTGGGAGGGGACACCTCCTCTCAAACTCCTCCATCAGGGGCTTTCGGCATTCGAGACATGCATGGTATATGGCATGCCATGGCGAGGCTGCTAGTGCTTGTAAATGCCCTATTCGCGGGTTCTGCCCCAACCCCCCCCCCCCCTGTCCTGAAGTGCTTCCGGAGCCCCTGATAATAAGTAAATGCATTCGGCTGCTGCTGGCGACCTTTCTGTACACACCCAGTTCATCGCTGTCATCTGGCGGTTTTATGCTGTTCAGCCAAATAATACAATACGGGAAAAACGGATTATTACTGTTTCCCCACTAATCATCCGACTGGGGGCGCGGTGGCTCTGTAGGTAGAGAAGCAGGCTGCAAGACGAGAGGTCCTCGGTTTGAATCCCATCTGCGGCAGCCGCGTTGTGTCCTTGGGCAAGACACTGCACCCCAATTTCCAACGCGTGGGCACGGTGGCGCTGTGTACTATGGCGTACTGCATGTCGATGGTGTTCATCAGTGCTAACCCTGCTTGTGCGGAAATAGTATGTTGGGAAGTCTGGCAGTTGCTCGTCATTGCTCGTGGTTCTCTTCGGATACTCCGGCTTTCTCCACCCGTAAAACTGTCCGACTCGAGGTGTTCCTGGCTGTCGAAACTGTCAACCGACAAAAATTTAAATTGGGAAGAAAAAGAATGAAAATCTCGCTTGGTGGTCCAGGAGTTGAGTAGTTATGCAGTGCTCCTTGTGCCTTTTCACTTAACTGGTTGAGTGCTAGAAGCCACTATCAGGGCTTTCGCAAAATTGAGGGTACCTGAGTAAAAGCCCTCATTTTCCTTGCTCGTGTTTCATATTCAGTCAAATTCAAATAATATTTTGTTTATATACATTTGTTTTATTGCAAATTATTGGAGAGTGCCCACAGGCACTCTCAGATAATTTGCAATAAAACAAATTTTGATGAACAAATTCAGACCACCAAAAATGATCTAGCCCTCAACCAGTTAAATTATAACAATGTTTTTCGTACTCAGTATTTGAAACACTATATCTGGCGTATTTTACTTGCACAAGCCAATCTGCCAGACTTTCTTCTTTTAATTACAGGCTTTCAGAAAACTAAGTGGATTACAAAACAAACAGAGAACTCCCGAGTGCCAAAATGTTGTCAAGCAAGCAGCTGATGTAAGTGTATTTGTTACCTCTCTGTGCCCCACCCACCACCCCATACACCGAAAATGGAAATATCTCCACGGCTTGCAATTTTCGTTATTGGAAGAGATTTACAGAGAAGTTAGCTTTACTTACTTTACTAAAGTTGTCTGTAAATTTAACACTAGGGGTATGGAATTTAATATATAAATTGTAATTTCGAAATGTTAGTGAAGTTGTATCATGGATGTGCGCATCATTTCACAAACTTCAGGCATTTTCCTGTAGAGTAGTATAAACAATACAGAAGCCGTCTTTCAACAGTTTTTTCCCCCAATCAATTTGAATGTTTGACTTTTATTCTCTGTTTAAACCCATTTAGAAATAAGAAAACGGCGCTTTCACTATCTTTTGATATTCTGTAACCTTTTTTCTGTACCTTACATCAACAGAGTTTGCTAAGCACCACATGTTTGACACATAATTGTGAAATTTTCTTGTGACACATTTGCGATATGTATTGAGATGGTCCCCAGTGTTTACATTACAGACGTTTCGTGACAGTCATGGAATGCATGTACCCCTTGACTTTCATGATGTTTTCGTGTACTGTCCACATGTACATGAGACGTGTAGGGTATTCAGTCTTCATTTCAACACAAACCCTTGTGATTTAATGATTGAATATGACGAATGAAAATGTTAGAAGACATTTGTCTGAAGCAGAAATATGGCGGGCTGTAGGGATGGTGGAGCAAGGGGCTACCCATCGTCAGGTTAGTGAAGCCCGTGGTTTGCGCCACACGGTGATCACTAGAGCCTGTGCAAGATTTTAGCAGTATGACACATCGGTCAGATGACATGGTGGTGGCAGAGACAGGGCAACATCTGTAGATGAAGACCAGTTTTTGATCATTCAGGCCTGTAGGAACCGCTTTGCCACAGCAACCCAGCTTCGTAGTCACCTTCAGAATGCATCCGGGGTAAATGTTTCGACGCAGGCAGTCTATCAGGGCAAGGTTGCACGAAGGTGGTCTCCGATCGAGAAGACGATGTATTCGCATTCAACTGTCCCAGAACCACCGCCAGGCACGATATGAATGGGCCATGGACCACGCTGGATGGACCAGATAAGATTGGCGACCTGTCCTTTTTACAGATGAGTCAATGTACTGCCTAGACTACACAGATAGGCGTTCTAGGGTATGAAGAAGACCAGGAGAGCGATTCCATGCAGGCAACATTGCTGAGCATGACCGCTATGGTGGAGGGTCAATAATGGTCTGGGCGGCATCAGCTGGGATGGACGTACAGAGCTCTGGACCGTGGTACATTGACTGCACAGCGGTATATTGATGAGATCCTGGATGCCCACGTTAGATTGTATGCAGGTGCAGTGGGTGATAGATTCATCCTGATGGATAATAATGCCCGTCCTCATGTTGCCCATGCTGTACGGGAGTACCGACAGAGGGAGGGGATTGATCGTATGGACTGGCTAGCAAGATCATCTGACCTTAATTCAATCGAACATGTCTGGAATGAGTTGCAGCTTGCAATTTCAGCCCGTCCTGTCCAACCAAGAAGTGCCCAGGAGCTTTGTGCCATGCTGTTCCACGAATGGAACAATATCCCACAAAGGACCATCAGGAACCTGATTGGGAGCATGAGAAGTCGTTGTCAAGCTGTAATTAACAATAATGGGTCTCATACTCGATACTGAACCCATACCAGTTCGCTCCATCAACTTTTTGGCAAATTTGAAAAATTTCCTCTTTTACCAATAATATCCATTTTCCATGGTTATCGTATTCAAAAGCTAAAAAATAATATCAAACACAAATAAAATCTTAATTTCTGTACTTAAATCATTAAAAATATAATTAAATAAAAAAAATATACACTTTTCATAACAATATTTTAACTAAAACGTAAAACAGGTAGTTGGATATAAAACGTAAAACAGGTAGTTGGTGCTTAGCAAACTTTCAGTTGTATATACAGGTCTGGGGGATTTGCTAATTATTTTCATAGAAAGAATACATAGAGAGTAATCGCTTGACTGGACTGGTTACGTGAAATAATTCATGTGAGGTGAGGGACGTTGTACAAACACGAGTGCGCGAATGCGCACGAGTGTTTTACAATAATGCCCCTCGCCTCGAATGAATTGTTTCACGTAACCAGTCCAGTCAAGCGATTACTCTGTTTATTACTTTTCACTATTAACTATAATTATATTATTTAACCCTTTACCTAACGTAACGGCCAAAACCGGCCAGCGCTATTCTCAAAAATCGCCAATTAATTTTCATTATTATTTCATATTTTGTCTCTAAAACATAGGTTATGACCCCTCATTGGAACGAGCTCGTTCCAACGAGGTGTCATAACCTATGTTTTTGAGACAAAAAATGAAAATAATAGTTATTCAAGAATTTGTTTTTGCAAGTGTCGTCTGCTTTTCATGTTAGGTAAAGGGTTAAAAAAAACCAAGAAAAACAAAGTCCCCATTACACCCACGGCAAAGGGTCTTCGTTTGCGCGCACAGATACATGACCGAATTGTTGATTGCATAATTCACTTGTGAAGTTATCGTTTATATTCAAACCCGGAAATCCCAGTAAATCACACTCTGGAAAGTAATAAAAACTTGCAATTTACAGTAAAAACACATTCCATGAATAAAGAGCCAAAGCAGACCATTACTTAGTGTTGGTAGGTGTGATACTGATGGATTTTCTTAATGACGTATTATCTGTGAACTAGTTGCTCCTAATTAGCTTGCCATAGAAACCAAGTTTCCCTTTGTTACTTTTAATAAACGAAAACAACAGACATTTTTGAGAGCTAGCTGTCTGTTGTTTTCGTATATTTAAAATAAAACTTAGCTTTAGTGTTTTGTCAACAACTACTTGCTTCTCCATTGGACTTTCCACGCCGATCTATTTTATTATATTATTTCAGTGGAGATAACTTTATCGAAAGTCGATGTTCGTTACGAGATAAGCCAGGGATGAACCAAATGGAACATGGTTCCGACAGGTGTCGATTTTCATAACGAGATAAGCCAGGGATGCTTCAAATGGAACATGGTTCCGACAGGTGTCGATTTTCATTACGAGAAAAGCCAGGGATGAATCAAATGGATTTTTAACGTGCAGTCCTGAGGCTGCACATTGAAAATATTAGTAGTCTACCCCCAAATAATGAATATAGACCCTTCCAATTGCTGCCATTGCAGTGACATGGAAGATACCACAAGGGTTCAAAGGGTTAATTTAGAGATAATTATGGAACTATTTTGTTCTAATGTGGCCCTAACGCGTTTCCGTAGCTATCAAGTATTTCTTCTGACGCACTCATGTTTTTCTCGAAATTTAGATATACATATTAAAGTTTTGTTGTCTCGATCATGTACAAGCTTTGTTTTACCCTCTCATGAGCACGCGCCATAATAATCGAACACGTGAATGGAAATAATAAATATATAGCAGTTTTTTAGGGAAATTCTTCAAAGATACACTGTAAGATTTTGAAAATACTGTGTAGCTTTTTAACTCACGGACACATAACTGTGTCGTCTGTTATATATTTTTTTCAATGAAGTACCATAGTTGATTCTATTTTAATATTTTGTTATTTCCATTTTTGTCTGGAATACAGCTTTTTCTATCTCTATACGTATGGTTATGCAAAATAATGAGATAGCTTGTCATTTAAAATAGACCATTTACTTCTAATGACAAAGATTCTGTAGTTTGAAATATTAAATGAAGTCGGGTCAGAGGCGGCGGAACCAGGGGGCGGTGGAAGCACAGGGAACACGTGCCCCTCCACTTTTTTCCAGACATGTTGCGTGGTTACACAATTAGTTAAAATTAGCGAATGTAAACGTGCCAATATACAGGCATTCATGTAATATATTATTTGCAAATCAAAACAACATTTGGCCAATGAATCCCACCTTCGGTCGTTTCAGTCCGTTTCTTCTACTTCGACCATCTTCCAACCCGAAGACCAGCCCGAACCGAAGGCCAACCTTCGGGCTGGAAGATGATTGCAAAAAAAATTCTTGAATGACTATTTGTTTTTAATTTTTTGTCTCAAAAACATAGGTTATGACCTCTCGTTGGAACGAGCTCAACGAGCTCGTTCCAACGAGGGGTCATAACCTATGTTTTTGAGACAAAAAATGAAAAAATAATGAAAATTAATTGGCGATTTTCGTGAATAGCGCTGGCCGGTTTTGGCCGTTACGTTGGGTAAAGGGTTTTAAACAAGACACTATAGTATGTCACGGTACATTTACAGATATACGATTGTAATTTTTCCTCCCACTGGGCTGATGAACCATGGTAGCCCAGGCCTGGCGTTTTCAGGAGAGCGATTTATTCGCTCGCCTATTGCTCGCCTTAAAAAAATTGAGGAGGGCGAAAAATAGCCCTCCTAGCCCTAGAAAATAAAGATTACCACAACAGCCTATTCCCATAGGTTTTCAGATCTCTGCTATGTTAGTGGTCTCTGCAACATGGCCACACTGCCCCTCCCACACCTCCGGGCCTTACCAAGGCCCGGAGGTGTGGAAGGGGCAATGTAGCCGTCTCACAGAAACTACCTGGTTCGCAGCACCAAATACAATATATGTACAAAGCCCATTAGGCAAAATTCATTAATAGTACAACTTCATTTTGCCACTTAAGCTTTTGTAAGCTCGAGGAGAGCTAATCGCTCCCCTAGGCCATGTGAGGAGAGCGACTTTTAGCCCTTCTGCATTTTTAAGAATGCCAGACCTGGTAGCCTTGGAAATTTATGCACCTCCACTTTTTATTCAGCTTTCGCCTCCACTGAGTCGGATTTTTTGGTATTTCGTATTTTCTTTTCGACTTGATAAAAGAGCATTTATCTATTGACTAAAGTGAATTTTTTGATTTGATTGATTGATAGATACGTGGTATGAGACCATATTCATTGAAACCCACGATACGTTCGCCCGGCCACTGACAAATTTCCCATACCCAGTGGAAGCCTCGTTCCGAAATCTACAAATTGTCCATACCCCGTAGAAGAGGCGTCATTCCAATTTTACAGTGTACATGTATTATATTTTAATTTTTTATCTCCAAAATATAGCTCATGACCCCTTATTGGAATGAGCTTGTCGAGTACCCTCCAATGTGGGGTTCATAAGCTATGTTTTTGAGACAAAAAAAGAAAAACAGAAATTCAATAATTTTTTTTATACTAGTCATATCGGCATATTTTCACAAAAACTCTTTTGCACAAAAATTCCATAGAAGCCTGTATGGCTCAACAATGGAAGATAAAAGATCTCATGCTGTGTGTGTTCACACATGAAATAGATTGTACTTCTAAAACGGAAAGTCAATAGATAAATTCGTTACCCCGTGTCTGATCACGTGGTGCAGGTTTTTACCTGCCCGAAGCCAGTCGTATCCCATTCGGCCTTCGGCCTCATGGGATACGACTGGCTTCGGGTAGGTAAAAACCCGTACCACGTGATCAGACACGGGGTAACTAATATTCTTCATCATAACTTGGATTTTAAAATGGATCTTTGCATTGGAAGAAATTCGTCCAACTCCTTGTCTTACACGACTAATAGATGACACGTTCAAAATCAATTCTTCATTCATTAAACATTTCCGTTTCAAAAACATAGCTTAGCAGCTCGGATTGGAACGAGTTCGACGAGCTCGTTCTAGTGAGGGGTTATGTACAGGAGATAAATTTTTAACAACAAAAAATAATAATGATGACGATGATGAAATTTAAATGGCATTTCGTTGTGTTAAGCGTTGATCGATTATGTCCATTCCGTTGTGTTGGCCTAGATGGTTAACATAAAGGGTTGTTAGACCTACGCAGTTATTGTTAATTAAGATGTGGTTTTATTTTTATCAGGAAGGTCTATTTTTTATTAACTAATAGGAGGAGTTCCCACATCAATTCCTGCTTAGGGGCGAATCAATATCAATTTTATAAGCAAACAAACATCAGTGTAATAACTTCTTTTTTATCCTCAGGTATTTTGTGCTGTTAGACACCAGCTGTCCAATTTAGATGTACGAGACCTGTTGGTAATTATCTCGAAACCCCACGTTCAGGTATGAATGGATTTATTACGTTATTTTCAGACTTCTTTTAAGAACACACTTCATTAACTTGCTGCCTGATTATGTACCAGGCAATCCCTCAAGCTGTACACTATATTATTGTTATCTTGCACTAAGTATCTATTTAGTCCGTAATTACCCGAATAGATCGTATATCGTGGGCCCCGATATAAGTTCTGTATCCCGCGACTGCAATATACATGCACATGCTAAGTTATGATTTGACGACCGGTTTCCATAATCTATATGCAGAGTTATCTCCCTTCTGTATAACAAAAGCCTATGTCATTCCCAAAGCCAATAAGGTATCGAGCAGTTGCTGAAAAGTTATTGCTCGAACGACTCGAAGCCCATCGAGCAAATGAGCTTAGAGCAATTGTTGTTCCTCTTAATAGATAATGCTCAATAAAAAAATTTCGAAGATTTTTCAGATTATTCGACGCCTCGCAGTCGCTGTTATCGTTTTAGAGAATATATTTTGATGTCTGTGAAAAATGAATATGTTCATGATGATGTGCACATTTTTCGCGACAATGGAAATTGAACGGTCAAGACATATTTTAGTTATCATTGACAAAATATACAAGTGGCGAGATCTGAAAGTTGACATCGTCTTACTACGTTTCGTTTTAGGCTTTAGTTTGATTTTTGATGATTTGAAAGCTGTTACGCTGTGACTACAGTCACAGAGTAACAGCTTTCACACCATCCAAACGCCATAATATTTATTTATTGAGGTTTAAGGTCATATACTTATATGCACAATGGCTAATCGTGACCGTGACAGTTTTACGGTAGAGGAAGCCGGAGTACCCGGAGAGAACCACTGAGCAACGACGAGAAGCTGCCAGCTCCCCAACATCATAACTCCACACTGCAGCACAGGCAGGATTAGATTGGTTGGAGACATACGCACCATCGACGTGCAATATGCCTTAGAACACGGCGCTATCGTGCCCCCATGTGGACAATCGGGGTTAAGTGCCTTGGCCAAGGACACAGTGCGGGAGTCCGAATCGATCGCTCAGACGGTCACGACGGTCATCCATCCGAGGACTAACCGGGCTCGACGTTGCTTAACTTCGGTGATCTGACGAGAACCGGTTACAGCAACGCCACCGCCCCCCCCCCTTCCAACGCCATAAATTCGAGGAGTTACTACGCTGATTGAGCTGATGCCATCTTGAGGGGTACCAAATGCAATTAGGAATTGTTTGAATGACGTTCCAGCAATTCACTTGAATAGTCCAGCACGGCTTTTCAGTTCAGGATTGGCCTGGAACTACAATAGGTGGTTTAAAAGATACCGCTATACAAAATAAATAATTGTATGGTATGATTTTGTTATGGGACATTTTTTGACAAGTTAATAATACATATCGATATTTTCCGAACACGAAAGACAAGACAAGAGATAATAAGACTTTAATATTTACTGTTTATACTCGTTCGGTAGACGACTGGTTGTTGTGAAACTTCTTGCTAAATGTTATTTTCGCACGGTACAGACATCCGGGCGAGTGGTTTCTCCGAGCTCAGACTGCACTACTGAGTACAGTTCCAAATGAATGAACGCCATATGCAGAGAATACGTATAGTGGAATTGGACAGCTACAAGAATTAGAGTGTCTGCAAGAAAATATATGATTATAATTAAGATTTCCTTTCAGTCATGAGTCTGTAATAACTGATGCGTTTTGTCATAGCTTCCGCTTTTGTAATAAAAATCGACAGCCATTGTCGCAGCTCTCACTTTTGAAATAAAATCGTCATGTTTTTGTCATAAACCGAGGTCACGAGTTTTGTGATAAAAATTTACAGGTTTTGTCATAAAAAATCTCACCATTTTTGTCATAGAAATCTGAGATATCAAATCTCTCTTGCTAGAAATCATGTACTTCATTAACCCGTTACCCAACGTAACGGCCAAAACCGGCCAGCGCTATTTTCAAAAATCGCCAATTAATTTTCATTATTTTTTTCATTTTTTGTCTCAAAAACATAGGTTATGACCCCTCATTGGAACGAGCTCGTTGAGCTCGTTCCAATGAGGGGTCATAACCTATGTTTTTGAGACAAAAAATGAAAAAAATTAGTTATTCAAGAATTTTGTTTGCAAGTGTCGTCTGCTTTTCATGTTAGGTAAAGGGTTAAAAGACTAGATTTGATATTTGGAACTGTGTAACACACAAAAGCAGTCATACAAACAGAAGCCTGTAGTACCAGATTTAGGCTGTTGGGAGCACGGTACAATCAATTGGAAGTATCGATACGGTTCGCGTTAATTGAATGAATATGAGGCCACCCGAGTGTCCAAAATGGGTCTACTAGGAGTACTTTTTCATGGCGGAGGTCATCGTCAGGTTTAAAAAAGTGTGTGGGGTGGGGGTGGGGTGTAGGGGGCACCAAAAGTTATGACAATTTTTTTTTACCGGCAGATGTCTTCAAAGGGGTCTACTAGGGATACGCCTTTATCAGGAATCTAATGGTGAGGTTTAAAAAAGTATCGGGGTGGGGGTGGGGGTGTAAAGGGGCAGCAAAAGTTATGACCAAAATTTTTCTCACCGATATAGATCTTCAAAGGGGTCAACTAGGGATATTTTTTTACCAGGAATCTAATGGTGACGTTTAAAAAGTGCCGGGGTGGGATGGGATGGGATGGGGGTGGGGGTGTAGAGGGGCACCAACAGTTATGACCAGCAAAATATAGTATAGATTAAGGGAGAATACTCTCCTCGGCCCGAGCAGCGCCGGGTAAACCTGCTAGTCTATAATTCTGACTGACAAAGGTATGCCTTGATCATGTAGTTGGAATATTTATCAGTCGGAACTTGAGCCATCACAGTCGGGAGAAACCAGGTTTATACTCCCCTCCCCACTCGGTCATATTTGCGATGTCCATGGACACTTGCGAGGAGCGTCGAAACCACGAGGTTCCGATCCTTGTTGGCTGAAGTTTCAGATATTTGATAATTTGATGAAGCACGCCCGGAAAAAAATCTAGGCCAGTGGAACAGTGCTTGCTTTCCATGGAACGGAAGTTGTGCTTTACTGTATACATGGATACAGCATCCAACGCCTGCATGAAGTGCCAGTGCTCTAAAGTGGGCAGTCTGATTATAAGCGATTGGCTGAGCTTCACTTTCCATTTGTGATGTGGACGTGATATATAGACACTAAAGGTAAACTGAAATCCAAATAAACAATAAATCGTCCGCTGAGAGCAACAATTTGCCATCTGCAGTTCTTAAGCATTGCAGATGGTGCCCTGTTGCACTCAAGGGACGAAATATTATACAAAGCAAAATACATTCATAAATTCAACTTATTAAAAATTGAATGAAAAACAAGATTCGAAGGAATTTTTCTATAAAATCGTGGCGTATAACCCTCCCCAACTGAACAAATCTGTGGAGCGCGTACACACAAAAAACTAAAGTGTTAAAACTGACACTTTCAAGGTGTTAAGCCCATTCTAACTCTTAGGGTTTGATTTTAAGACTCAAAGTGCAATGCTTTAAGCACTTAGACATTACAAACGTCAGACATCTGAAACTTGAATGGATGGCACTTCCCATGTGTCTTGCATTGGTGGTTCTTCCAGAATCGTCCATAATTTGATTTGCGCTTGGTGGGTACATAATTAAAAGGACACAGCGCAGATGACGCGGATCAGGCTCGAGAGTTCGAGCCTGATCCGCGTCATCTGCGTTGTTTCCTATCAAGTGTCGCTACATTACACTTGTCGAGTGGTATTATTGTAACACCTGTCAAGTTCGGGGATAGCTACACTTGAACAAAGTGCTAGTTCAGCACTTAGTAAGTGTTAAATACAGCACTTCAAGTGTAGTTTTTAACACTTTAGTTTTTAGCATGTACAAGTTAGATGTCATTAGGTGTGGTTTGGACGGGATGCCTTGATGGTCTCAATAGTTGGGATGAGGTAAATGGTTAGTGATAAACGCCTACAAGTATTGCCTACGAACCCTGGGTGGTATAAAGACGACACTGCAAACATACGCAATTTGAAACTGATTGTAGAGAATTGTGACGTTTCTACTAGTTATTTATTTATTTATTGATGGTTAAGGTCACATATTTATGCACAATGGCTAATCATGACCGTGACAGTTTTACGGGTGGAGGAACCCGGAGTACCCGGGGAGAACCACCGAGCAACGTCGAGCAGCTGCCAGCTCCCCAACATCGTAACTCCGCACTGCAGCTGCAGCACAGGCAGGGTTAGATTGGTTGAAAACATGCGTACCATCGACGTGCAGTACGCCTTAGTACACGGCGTCATCGTGCCCCCACGCGGACAATGGAGATGAAGTGTCTTGCCCAAGGACACAACGCGGTTGCCGCAGGTGGGATTCGAACCGAGGACCTCTCTGCTTTTCTAGTAGTTTGATTGATACCAAAATGATTAAATATTAAACATCGAGTGTTTTTGCGTGAATACCAGCTATTATCTCATGAGTGGACATGGGAATACATAATTTTTCGTGCCCACATATGAGATAATCATAGGCTTTTACACAAAACACTTCTTTATAATGTGCGAATCGGAAAAAATCCAATATTTCATACAGAGCCACCGGCAAATCATTGAAACACAAATTACAGAACGTTATCTAACCATTCTCCCATCGTGTTTACTGAATCACTGCAGCACTACTTACTGTTCCTCTGAGTGGCTAACTACTTACATTCTATTTCATGTTGTGTCCTTTACGATCGCTGGCCGGGCACTGCGCCATACGGGAGGGAAGATTACGGGCACCATTACGTTTTTATTTTTAGCAGAAAACTCACTAAATTTTCGGCGTCTAAATCACAAAAAAAACATGTGGTGAAGAATAAATGAGACATGTATTTAAAACATTATTTTTGTCAATCATTCGAAAATATTGAATGAATAGAAAAGACTTTATGAAAGAGCGAAGCGGCTTGAAAACTTCCCGGCATATAAAGTCTCCCCAACTAGCTATCTGTAAGATAGATTTGCTTTTTGACTGTTCGCTTTACTTAACAATTCGGCTAGATTTTTTCTTGAATGGTGTTCGATATAATATAAGGATTGGTGCATGGCTTGCTGTTGACTACTCCCATATAGTACCCAATGAAGTGGTGTAGTAACCTCCGCTTCGCGTCGGGAACTACACCACCTCATCGGCACTATATAGGCGTAGGCAACTCCAAGCCATGCAATATTCCTTAAATATGATCCTGTAGTAGATTTTGCACAACTCTCACAAAAAGGCCGTATTGTTTTAAAATATAAAATTAATGAGAATGAAAACATAATGAAACAACATATTCTATTAAAGTTCAACAGATTTTTTTTTATTTTGCATAGAATATGGCCCGGAGGCCCCGGATAAACTTCACCTCATGTCTGTAAAGTACACTTTCACTATCTTGAAGTCGATCTTCTCCACCTCCCGCATGGGAGATATCGCGTCTCACAACTTCAGCAGGCCCGTAGCCAGGGGAGTTGCGACGGGTGCGTATGTACCTCCCCACAAAAGTAGAGCACCTCTTGGGGGAATGTCTCCTATTTGCGATTTGAAAATTTTGATAAAATGGGGCGACCTCATTTACCCTCTCATACATCGTACTCTCTGTAGCTTTGGCACATGGAGTACGGAGTCTCGGTAGTAAGCTGCTTTAAAACAAAACTGTTCTCGCTTGCATTCAATTTCTGTGAAACGCGTAGGCACTACGTCGATACATTTTTATAGTATCAAACTATAATCAAAGTGCCAATGCGTTGTACAAAAAGTAGTTTAATGGTCCTGGTGTAACAGGCTCTATATGTTACACCGAGTTTATCGCTGTTTAATTTCTTCAAGAATCAAATATTAACAGAATTACATATATAGGTTTATTATATACTTTATAAATAACCACATTTCTATTGGCTGGATCTTCTACACGTGACTAGTACTCAAAAATTCATGTACATAGGTTTTCCAGTGAATATCAACTTTCTAAATATAGCTTTTGGAAATCCCCTCTCTAGTTCTATTTCAATTGACATAATCTCTATAACATTGTTTATTTTTATGTTATTCTGCATATGATAACTATTTCATTGTTAAATAAAAGTATTTCTGGTTGATATAATTGAACTTTTAATTCCAAATAGAAGATTGTTTTGTTTTGTTTTTTTGAGGATGATGTCTATAATAAAAACAGTTATGGACTGTTGTTGTGGTAAATATGATGTGATATGAACCTCAAAAGCTTATATTGACCGAAGCTAACGCCTCGGTCAATATAAGTTTTTTAGGTTCATATCACATCATATTCACCACCACAAAAGTCCATAATTGTATAACCTATATCTGGAAAAAATTAAATATGCCTAACAACTTTGACGATCTATTTTGCATGTAATTTTTCATATAAGTAGTATAGCATGTACCCGATCGTCCATTACTGGGGACCCCGCAGGGGACCCCGGAAGTGAAGCCATAGTCACGTAACCCAGTTACGTCATGTTTGGTTATGCCTATCAACTTTGACGATCTATTTTGCATGTAATTTTCCATATAAGTGGTATAGCATGTAGCTGATCGTCCCTTACTGGGGACCCCGCAGGGGACCCCGGAAGTGAAGCCATAGTCACGTAACCCAGTTACGTCATGTTTGGTGATCATGGTAGCCGGCATGAACAACTAACTTGTGATTCATCCCCATAGTGATACGTGGCCTTTGTGCATGCGCACAGCCCGAGTTGTTAAGGTGACACGTGTTTCCGTCGTCCATATTTTATACTAGAGGCCGCCATCTTGAGTAACTCCTCTTACGACTCTTTAGCTCATCTCGGAAAAAAGAGATTCTATAACCACAGACGTTTCCCAAAAAGGGATTCCCTAAAAGGGATTCGATAAGTGGGATTCGATAAATGGGATTCCAAGGTCCCATACAGCTCGTGGTAGTCTTACTGTCGGCTTCTACCACAACTTCAGCTGTTTATCCTATGACTGGCCACTATTATATTCACCATTATTATAGTGTTCTGTCATCTTTGCGAAATCGTCACCTGGGCGATAGAATGTCCTATGTCCCCTGTGGGACATAGGACATTCTAGCACTCAGGCGACGAAATTTCATGCAGATAGCTTCATGGCGAATACCCTAAACCGTGGAAGAATAAAAAGAGAAAAACGCTTGTTATGATCGCTTTAAGTCATTTCAACTTCGTTGCCCGATACCAACCGCAATACCTTGCAGTGATTGGTCAATGCCTCGTTGATTTTATTTTATGTCGCCGGGCACGCGCATATGTCTACTGTCAGCGATTCTTATGTCCACTGTAAGGAAAGCGTCTCGGTTGCACTTGAAATCAACTGAGACAAATACATTTAACTGAAGTAAAATACACAAAAAGTACCGTTATTACGTACAAAAAGATTAGTTATTTAAACATGGGTAATTATTTATGAAACCGATTAGATTATAAGGTCTCTTTTCATTAATCTACTGTAACATAATCTGATACGAATCGAGAGTATCTCGCCCCGTTGATTGCACACAAAAACATTGAATAAAGGGAAATCACTCCAGTCTGTTATGATAAAAGTTAACACCTTACCGAAACAACGTCTGCTTTCTAATATTCGCTGTACAACAACAAATTTTAAAATGATTCGAATGAAGCGAAGAACAGGACATATACGTTATTCTGTTTGTTGACAGGGGACATGGTCTCACGTTCCCTGCATGAAATATATATTCAATCTCGGCTGACGCCTCGGTTGAATATAAATTTCATGCAGGGAACGTGAGACCCTGTCAACAAACAGAATAACTTATAATGTTCACGCGAGTTTGGTGGATAGCAAATGAGTGTAAAGAATTCATATGACGCTGTCGATTGCCTTCACTTGTTGATAGATGACGTAATCGTGATTGCTTCTAACGTAATATATAGCACTCCTCAGAGTGTCGGAGTCCGTTCCAAATGTTTGTTTGCTATATATACGTGTTTTATTCTGATTGAATGTTCTTTGTTTTGAAAGTCATATCCTAAGTTGCCAAAGTCGCCAATTTGCTATAAAACATTCTGAGGAACTAAAGAGAGAAATACGAACTACAGACAAACATTTAAAACCTACTCATCGTAATTCCATCCCGAATCTTGTACCACCATTGCACTTTTTTGCAAAGCCGAATGTGTACCATTCGCGGTAGCGTGCCCAGCGTACTTCCGGAGTCAGGTCAATCGTTATCGTTATACTCATATCTAATGCTAGGTGAAAGCATGCAAAAGTTATCACCCTTCGGTCTTCACCAAACATAACAGTAGTAGGGAATGTATGGATCGGCCCTGGTTGGCAGGACCCCGGAAGTGACTCAGTGGCGCCATGTTGTGTTGTCATGGTAACCCGCGTGAGCTGCCATCTTGTGACGTCATCTCTATAGTGATGTATGGTGTTAGTGTGCATGCGGAGCGCGTGTTGTTAGGGTGATACGTGTTTCCGTCGTCCATTCTGTATATTGGAGGCCGCCATCTTGGTATCTATGGTAGCACGTGGTTGCTATGTGACCCAAAGGCTTATAATAGGACAGGGGTATGTTCGGAGGGTATGTTCGATTGAATCGAAGTATCACGAATTACCACAAACAACCCGACAATCCCTCCAAATCACCAAAAACGACTTTATTTACTACAGATTCCCAATTTTATCGGCTTAGCACGTAGTGCTATGGTACCGAGGGGCACAGTGGTGAGCGCGATTGAATAAGAGTATACTCCAGTAGAGTAGAAGAGCCTATCAACTGGAACAGCTTTGCTTATTGTTACTACATTTAGCAATTTCTGGTCTATTCTTGTTAGTTCTGACCCTATTCCGAGTACTCTTGTTTCATTTATGTAGATCACCCAATCAGTTCACTCTACTGGCGCTAACTAACCAATCAGATTGCTTGATTTCCCGTAATCTCCCCTTATTACAACGAAGTCCTATCCGATTCCCATCACCTCCATATCCAATGGCCATATCCCATTTTTGAGAAACGCCTGTGGCTATGGAATTCCTTTTTGTCATATGAGGCCATGAGGGCCATGAGAAAGCCCTCAATGAGGCCTCATTTACTATCCCTCTTAGCCTCATTTCTTTTGAGGTCACGAGGGCCATGAAAAATCCCTCAATGGGGTATAATTTACTATCTCTCTTAGCCTCATCTCGGTATTTAACAGCCATATCCTATGGAATCCCATTTTTGGGAAACGCCTGTGGCTATGGAATCCCATTTTTGTCGTATGAGGCCACGAGGGCCATGAGAAAGCCCTCAATGAGGCCTCATTTACTATCCCTCATAGCCTCATTTTATTTTGAGGGCATGAGGGCCATGAAAAAATCCCTCAATGAGGCCTCATTTACTATCCCTCATAGTTTCATTGTTGAGAGTGGGTGAATATTTTGACCGCTATACACACATATTGAAGAAGATATATCTCTGCAAAACACCTCCACCTCATCTTAGATTTCCATTACAAGGCCTTAGACGAATACCTATTGTTCCTAGTATGTAATCCGAGATCACGTATGCATCACGATTTAACACTAACAAAAACTGAACATTAACCCAAATAAGATTTTCATTAAATGCGACTATTTTGTATAGAGGAATTCTGTGATAAAACATCCCCGACTTAAATCTTCATGAAAATCGCTTTATTTTAAGTTATCTCCCCTGAAATTATTAGACGCACAAGGAAGGTCCAATTAAGTAGCAAGTAATTATTGAGAAAACACCCGTGATATCCACAGAAAGTAGAGCCGGGTTTCCTTTTGTTACTTTTAATAAACGAAAGCAATAGACAGCTCTCGGGGCTGTCTGTTGTTTTCGTTTATTAAAAGTAACAAAAGGAAAGGCTGTGTATGGAAAGCTAATTGGAAGCTACTAGTTTTCACAAATATCTGTCATTAAGAATATCTATTAGTATCACACCTACCAACAATAAAGTACACTTTGGTTGGCTCATTGTTTAGCGAATGTGTTTTTACAGTAATTTGCAAGTTTTTATTCTTCGCAGTAAAAAATATGCAAATTTCACCCAAAGACTTTTACAATAATCGACATTACAGTGTTTGTATGATATATCACGATGCGTGCGGTGTTGATATAATGAACAGGAAAAACGACACAGAACATCAAAAAATGGTGAAAACACTGTTTTCTTGTTTTTAAAAGAGGATTCAACAGAAAAAAGAAAAGCATCGCAAAGCGATTCCAATCCCCCGGCAAACAAATATATTCGAAACCAATCACAGTTATGCCATTGACAAGCATCACACGATATTTCTTTAACAAAGGGAAATAACTCCGACAATTTTCTTCGGATAACGGTGGTCATCGAACTTGAGGTAAACATTGTTCCTAACGAGATATATAAAAAAAAAAATTAAATTCGGTTACTAATGTTTAAGTTATTCTTTAAACAAGCATTGCACGATATTTTTTAACAAAGGGTAATAACTCCCATAATTTCCATCGGGTATGGCTGGGGATAGAACTTGACGTAGACATTGTTGCTATAGAGATATAAACCGAAAAGAATTGAAATCCGGTTTCTATTGTTAAAGTTATGCCATAAACAAGCATCACATGATATGTTTAAACAGAAGGCTTTAACTTCCGTAATTTTCATCGGATATTGGTGGTCATCGAAACGGGCGTAGACATTGTTGCTATAGAGACATATACCAAGAAGAATTGAAATCCATTAACTGTTGTTCGAGTTATGCCATAAACAAGTTTTACAGGATATTTTTTATAACAAAGTGTCATAACTCCCATAACTTTCAAGAGATATCGGTGGCCATCGAAACGGACGTAGACATTGTTGCTATAGTGACATATACCAAAAAAGAATTGAAGTCCGTTAACTATTGTTCAAGTTATAAACAAAGTTCGGACGGACGGACGGACGGACGACCGGACGGAGGTCTTCAATATGTATCTCCGTTGTGAGAGTTTAATAATCGCAAAACGTTCAAACTGATTGTGGGAAAAATATAGAATATACCCATGGTAGCTTGGTGTACCAAATGTTCACCACGAGTGGTAAACTTTTGGTGCACCAAGCTACTTTGGGTATATTTTATTTATACCATGATCGTCAGATCATTAAGAATCGCTATTATTGTTTTTCGATTTTACTGAGCGCCAGAGTACATACATGCAAATCTGTTTTTGTTTACACGAGCATCGGTGGGCGGTACTTCCGCTGTCAATTGTATCGCCGAAACGAAATGAAACTGTGATTTTTTCATTTTAATAGCATAATAGCAAACCATTTCGAGTTATGGAAGCTTTATTAACATGAGACAATGCATGTTTGTTACGATTTGGTGTTTTATGGGGCAAACTCATTTAAAAACGTAATAAATAATTGTCACTTTCATGTCACTCTTCGCGAGGCGACGTCGATAAATTTAGACAAGTTCGTATTCAGATCGACGTCTCCAAAGGTCACCTTGCATGTAGTTTCACTTAAGGTGTAAATTTTAACTATTGAAATCCCATTGCTAGCATGTTCACCACGGTTGGTGTATAAAGCTACAATTTATGTCATAGGCTATTCATATATAGTAGAATAGGAAATCATGGTATAAATTGTAAAATCCAGCTTCTGTATTTTTATAATGCTGTACAGGAAATGCCCGAAGTTTTTGAAACGATGCATACACCAAAGATATACATTCGATAACATTGCGGTATTTCCATTTTTATATACCCATACCATTAGTGTTAAATTTACTGACAGCTCCAAAAAATTAAGGGGAGATAACTTTCCTATAAATCTCTTCCAGTGACGAAAATTGTGAGCCATGGACGTCGTCTTCGTTAAATTGATCATTAGGGATTATTACTCACCCCGTGTCAGTTCACGGAGTGCGGGTTTTTACCTACCCGAAGCCAGCCGTATCCCATGAGGCCGAATTTTATCGGCATTACGATTTTATCTATTTTTCGGTTCATGACGCGTTTTCAGATAAAACGATTGGCTCACACGATTCTGTTTTTTCTTTTCATGACTCAATGAACCGAAAAAAATACAATTAGGTCCCTCCCCAGGCACGCCCCTAAAATACCATTCTATGGAGTTGCAACATGGTGTCAAATCAATAAAAGTTAGAACACTGGCACGTTCTAAATGTGAAAAAGAAAAATAAATTTATATTACTAATTTATCACCATGAAATTATTTATAAAATATTTAAATGACCGTGGTGGGTCAATTTTTCTTTTTCTTCACACCTGTATTTATTTGACATTTCAATTTTTACGCACACTGGGTGATCGTCTGCGACTGCGTTCATCGTTTTACCCAAATCGATTGTAAACAATGGCTGGTCACGGCGAATACGGCAATTTTGACATTGCAAATTTGAATACGGCAATGTCGTCTGGCTTTATATCTAACTCCACTTTTACAAACTGTGTTTTTCAGTTCTCGGGAAACAGTCAAAACCAAAATACAATGTAATACTGATGGCCTACTTCCACCTACCACGGAACGTAACTTTTACGTGAAGTGAACAGTTGAATGAAATTTGAGGGAGGCGTGGCTTATGACGTTTTCTTTGCATTACGTAATTCATTGGTCAATAAAAAAATTAATGACATAAGTGCATTTAACTTGGAAAGTGTGTCAATTGCTACCTGCATTTCAATAATATGCGCCCTCTTTTATGCCAGAAAAATAATATGTCTACCAGTTTTAGTTCTTAAGTCTTCGTTCGCTGAAGTAGAGGACGACTAACACTATTTATTTATTTGGGTTGCGAACGTTTAATTATAAGGAATGATCGTTTCTTTTTGTCTATTTCTAAAGTTATGAACCTCAAAAAACAAAGTCCAAACATCGTGTAAATGGGCTACGCCCATTTACACAGTTTGGACTTTGTTTTTTGGGGTTCATAACTCAAGAAATAGACAAAAAGAAACGATCATTCCTTAATAAATTAACATGAAACAAGCTTAGAACAGTATGAACTCCTCTCCTTTCTTGGGGTCTGCAAAATACATATTGAAACTCTTAATGCAGCAGTTGCTGAATAATGGCATACTCGTACTATTATTACACCCAGGCGAACTTTACCACGATATTTACTTCTGTGTTATGACGGAAACACACAATATGAAATTCCGGAATGTGACAAATACGCGATACCGAAAATTTTCGTTTGGCTGAGCGGAAATATCGTGGGTTCGGATGTTTTCCACACGATACGGGTTTTTATCTTACAATCAAAATGTATTTTGTCTGTATTAACTCCGCAACTGTCGTGTATCCGACCCCCCTGATACAGATGTTTGTATCAGGGAGTCGGATACAAGCACGTTCCATTCGCGTGAGTTCCATTTTTTTTTCTTTTTGTTCATCCGTACGAATAAATAGTTCCTTACAGTACGTGGAGAGTGGATTGTAACAAAATCACCCGTAGAGTGGGGGTATCACCCAAAGTATCACTTTCAAATTCTGCACATATGGACAAAAATCAAAAACAATGTTTCAGCCAATGGACCTCCGGGTTTAACCCGGAGGTCCATTGGCTGGAACTTTACTTGTGTTTGTAATCTGCAATTATTGCTTGGGTGGAATCGCCACTCCACGGGTGATTTAGTGATAATACACTCTCCACGTACTGTATATATTCGTCTACATTCTTGACTTATCCCCAATATATTGTAAGATAAAATGATTATTACCATTATGTGGGTGTACAAAATATGTATCCGAGTCTCGCCCCGGGTTTTAAGGGTAGATCACGACTCGTCTTCGACTCGTCGTGATCTGCCTTTAGAACCTGGAGCTCGACTCGGATACATATTTTGTCCATCCACATAATGGTAATAATCTCAGTATATCGTTTATCTCTTGACCAATCAAATTTCCGTTTACATTACAGTCAGTGGATAAAAAATACACCCGTCGAAAGGGCGGTGTTAGGACATGAGCGTCGGTGTTTTCACATTTGTTTTCCAAATTAAGACTTTACGGTTTTATGATCAAAAAATGCCGCTCAGGATCACAGATCCAATGTCGAGTTGTGACCTTGACCTTTGACCTGGCGAGTCCAAGGTCAATAGGGTTCTTCCTCGCACCAAGGCCAACACACCTATGAAGTTTCATGACTCTAGGTTGAACCACTATCAAGTTATCATCCGGAAACCAATTGTTGCGATATGCTATGTTCAAGGTCACTGTGACCTTCACCTTTGACCTGGTGAGTCCAACATCAATAGGGTTCTTCCTCGCACCAAGGCCAACACGCCTGTAAAGTTTCATGGCTCTAGGTTGAACCACTATCAAGTTATCATCCGGAAACCAATTGTTGCGATATACTATGTTCAAGGTCACTGTGACCTTGACCTTTGACCTGGTGAGTCCAAGATCAATAGGGTTCTTCCTCGCACCAAGGCCAACATACCTATGAAGTTTCATGACTCTAGGTTGAACCACTATCAAGTTATCATCCGGAAACCAATTGTTGCGATATACTATGTTCAAGGTCACTGCGACCTTGACCTTTGACCTGGTGAGCCCAAGATCAATAGGGTTCTTCCTCGCACCAAGGCCAACACACCTATAAAGTTTCATGACTCTAGGTTGAACCACTATCAAGTTATCATCCGGAAACCAATTGTTGCGATATACTATGTTCAAGGTCACTGTGACCTTGACCTTTGACCTGGTGAGTCCAAGATCAATAGGGTTCTTCCTCGCACCAAGGCCAACACACCTATGAAGTTTCATGACTCTAGGTTGAACCACTATCAAGTTATCATCCGGAAACCAATTGTTGCGATATACTATGTTAAAGGTCACTGTGACCTTGACCTTTGACGTAGCGAGTCCAAAATCAATAGGGTTCTTCCCCTCACCAAGGCCAATCTACCTATGAAGTTTCATGAATGTGAGTTGAACCATTATCAAGTTATCATCCGGAAACCAATTGTTTAAGATTTACTATGTTCAAGGTCACTGTGACCTTGACCTTCGACGTAGCATGTCCAAAATCAATAGGGTTCTTCCTCCCACCAAGACCAACCTATGTATGAAGTTTAATGAATGTGAGTTGAACCACTATCAAGTTATCATCCGGAAACCAATTGTTTACGCCCGCCCGCCCGCCCGCCCGCCCGAACGCCCGCCCTCCCGCCCGCCCGCCCGCCCGCCATTCACCAAACTATAAGTCGAGTTTGACTTCGTCACAACTCGACTAAAAAGTGGAAAGAATTTTGATCAAATCGCGACGTCGCGATCTGGTCGAAATTCCTTCTCTGCTATTAAATCAAAACATTGGAATTACAAATATCATTTTACTACTATTGATGAAAATGTTTGACCTTGACATAAATTGTTGAGCGTGGATGCATATCTGGACCGCCGCTACGAACACAAATACAGACGCTATATCTTCCACCACCCTGTCTTAGATTTACATCCAATGGCTTAGGCGAGTACCTATTGTTCATAGAATTTAATCCGAAATTGCTTATGCATCACGATTTATTTATTGATGCACAGCGCCACCTCAGCAGCCAAGGCTATATCGTGGCGATGAAAATTTAGGTAGAGTAAAACATCGAAATAAATAGCGAGACAGTTGTGAATGATGTTAAAAAAAGCTGAAAGAACACCGAGTAAATTATTTATTATTTATTTATTGGTGTTTAAGGTCACATACTTATGCACAATGGCTAATCGTGACTGTGACAGTTTTATGGGTGGAGGAAGCCGAAGTACCCGGAGAGAACCTCCGAACATCGACGAGCAACTGTCAGCTCCTCAACATTCTAACTCTGTTCAAGCTTCGCTCAAGCAGGATTACAGCGGTTGAAGACATGTGCACATCGACGTGCAGTACGCCTTAGTACACGGCGTCATCGTGCTCCCATGCAGGCAACCGGGATAAAGTGGCTTGCCCAAGGACACAACGCGGGACGTCCCGGACGGGGTTCGAACTCGGGACCTCTAACATAGAAGTCCAACAGTCTACCACTGAGCCACCGCGCTCCCCACCGAGTAAATTAACCCGACGACAAGATTATGTTTCGAAAATGATATGTACTAAAAAGATTAAAAAATAACGAAAACTCTTTAAAAATGTTGCTTTCTTTGAGAAACGATGGGTGCGTCACGATTTAACCCTTTACCAAACACGAGACAGACGACACTTGCAAACAAAATACCTGGATAATTATTTTTTTTAATTTTTGCGTCAAAAACATAGCTTTTGACCCCTCATTGGAACGAGCTCAACGAGCTCGTTCCAATGAGGGGTCATAAGCTATGTTTTTTGAGATAAAACATGAAAACATAATTAAACTTGAATGTTGTTTTTTGTGAATAGCGCTGGTCGATTTTGGCCGTTACATTAGGTAATGGGTTGAGGCTAACACAAATTTAAAGCTAACCCAAATACGGTTTTCTGTGATAAAAACTATCCGATTCACTAGCTGGGAGCGTGGTAGCTCAGTGGTTCCGGCATTGAACTTCAAACAGAAAGGTCCACGTTTCGATCCCCGCCTGTGGTAACTGTGTTGTGCACTTCATCCCGATTGCCCGCGTGGGGCGCGATGGCGTTGTGTGCTAAAGCGTACTGCACGTCGCTGGTGCACTTGTCTTCAACCAATGCTAACCCTGTTTGTGTGGATTTAGTACGTTAGGGAGTTTAACAGTTGCCCCCCGTTACTCGGTGGTTCTTTCCGGGTACTCCGGCTTTCTCCACCAAAACAAATTGTCCGACATGAGGTGACCCAGGCTGTCGAAAGTGTCGTTAAACCCCAACAATTCACTGACAGTATTGTGTATTTTGCTAGGCACTGTTATATGCGCATGATAAAATATCTAGAAGAGAGTTTGAACCCAAGCTACAACCTGAAATGCCAAGTAGTGCGAGGAACAGTAGAGATATTGAAGATGTGGCGATGAAAGTTGTGCAGCTAATTAAACTCAACGAGCCGTTGGTGAGTACATATGTTATAGTTCATGTTACAACTGTGGCTGTGTATCGATGGGTGAGGTTCTCGTCAGATCACCGAAGTTAAGCAACGTCGAGCGCGGTTAGTAGTTGGATGGGTGACCATTTCAGAGACTGATTCGTGCTCCCGCGTTGTGTCCTTGGTCAAGGCACTTAACTCCGACTGCCTACATGGGGGCACGATGACGCTGTGTGCTAAGGCGTACTGCACGTCGATGGTGCGCATGTCTTCAACCAATCTAACCCTGCCTGTGCCGCGGCGCAGAGTTCAGGGTTACGATGTTGGAGAACTGACAGCTGTCTGTCGTTTCTCGGTGGGGTACTCCGGTTTCCTCCCTCCGTAAAACTATCACCGACATGATATGGCTCTGGCTGTTAAAAGGTCGTTAAACCCTGATAAATAAATAAATCGATGGGTGATGGTAGTTGTAACTTTGGACGTTGAAAATTACAACAATGTCCAAAATACGAAGTGAAGCAGTGAATAGCGACATATTATGTACAAAAATAATGACAAACGTACACAAAACCTGAATTTTTCCACCTTTTTTTTTGTTTTTTTTTTTTGTTTGTTTTTTTGTTTTGCTTTTGATAAAAAATTGCGCGTAAGTAACCGAGACAGATAACAAGGAATAGATCAGTACAGTTAAAACTAGAAGTCCTGTCATGAAATGCGCACAAATAGCATGTCGATTTGCGCGCTAATCTACGCGTTATAACCATAGTAAGGCTATCACAGTCTGTGTATATGGCCTGTGCACAAGCAATGTTTCAGCCAATGGACCTCCGGGTAATTCGGAGGTCCATTGGCAGAAACATTGCATGTGTTTGCTAGGAGTAACCAGGAGAACCCACCGCGCTAAGGATGCCATTCGATATGGCAATTGCGCGCAATTCCTACGCGCAATTATGCCTAGATAAGCGCACAGTTCGTGACAGGACTTCTAGTTTTAACTGTGCGTCGAATGTCTGAGCTGTAAATTAAAGACTCCTCACTCATACTCGGAGAAAGCATATTCATCATCTCGTTATGAGCACGTGATTCTTGGGCCAAGTTGAGAAACGATTTGATTTCCTGTGATCTGAAATCTGCAACATTTCATTGCTGTTTTCGAATCTGCGAGGCGATTTAATGTATAACACACGATACATTCATAGAAAAATATTCAGCTGACAATGTGATCATTGCGAGATACAGTCCTTAGTAGCAATTAGGGCTGCAATTCAAAAAAATACCGCGGTATACCGGTATATCGAAAACTGTTCAGATATATGAACACAAGTACCAAAATCGAGACTCGAGGCATCACAGTCGGAACGAATTAGCGTTCCTTGATGATGCGGTTCGAAAAACCTTTACCAAACGCAGACGATATCAAAATTTATCATTTTCAAAATTAGTTTATCAGATTTTCCCCAAAGATTTCAACAAAACTATATCACGTGACCCCTCATTGGAACGAGCTCAACGAGCTCGTTCCAATGAGGGGTCACATGATATAGTTTTGTTGAAATTTTTGAAATTTATTTTTTCAACGGCTGAATTTGTATATCACGAGGGCCAACAGACGATTCCTTGGATAAAGGGATAATATTATTCAATCGGGGCTACAGTTAAAAAAACTCAAGACATCTTGAAAATTAAATTGTGGGTAAATAAATAATGACGATAAACCGATATTTTTGTAAATACGCCGGTATTCAATCGATATTGGTGTAAAGACCGGTTTATCGATATACCGTGCAGCCCTAGTAGTAATGTTGAATTCAAAAACTACAGAAAGTTAAGTAAATTTCAGCAATGGATTAATACGCCACTATTATTTTTTGGTTGTTGTCGATGAGTAAAATATAAAACTGCAAATTTTTTTTGAAAACAAAAATATATTCACATACATTATCGACATACATTGCTGTCCTGACAATTGTGTATTTACGAAAAAATAATTTGACTAACCGAACTATATTTGTGACGTAAAGAAGGCTTGGTGAAGTCTGCCAATCGAAAAAGGAGAATTTTCAGAAAGTTCTTTTACTGTTCACCAAATATAACGAAATTTAATACCAAAGTCAGTTTAAATTTCTTCGTCACACAGCCACATTGTATGTACGATAGATCCATGTGGATTGTGATCGCTATTGGCACAAAAGGTTGTCTAACTTAACGGAGCCGATTGTTGTAAGGATTCTGCATGCAGTGCATGTCATTTTTGTTGTTTTGGCCATACTTGATCATTCAAATGGCACTCTTGGCAGCAGTCATTGCTCATGCACCCCCAGAAATGGACAAATCGTCCCCTGAGTTCCAATGTGTTCTATGTGCCTACTGGCACATAGAACACATTGGAACTCGGGGGACGAAATGTTCGGCAGTTTTTCCTCTTTTGGTGTATCAGTCTCGTCTTTTTTATTACCATTTTGACACACAGATCTCATGCAAAATGACGCAGAATTGTGGGGGAGGAGGGGACGGGTATGTTTACTGCAGACCAACAAAAGCCACATTGGATATTCTTCATTTTACATTGATGCACTCTCTCATGACTCCATACTTGTTCTTGTGAACTGTGTGGAATTGACCCTTGGTGAACTTCATAAAAAGTAAACAATCAAGAAAAATGACAGCCCTTGTGAAATTTAGACATCCTAAATTACAATTAGTCTTGCTGTCCGTTCCTTGCAAGAATGAGAAAAAGATTTCCCCGAGTCTGTACTGGAAGGATCGCAGAATTTAACTGTTCACTAAGTTTAAGGTATTTTATTGTATGAAATCTGGTCTCTTACTTATGCTATAGCAGACATTCAGGCAGTGCAAATATTAGTTTCCATAAAAGCTATGTTTCATCCCCCCATCCCCCCCCCCCCCCCCAAAAAAAAATGATATATAATGTATTGGGGTTATTTCTTTCTAGCCTTTTCTAGACTATGGAGACATATACCTGAAATTTGACCAGAGTTAGGTTGAAGCAGGCCTTAAAATTTCCCGTATCCGTGAAAATCAGTTTTGATTTTTGTGAACTGCCGTGTCCTTAATTTCGAATTTGAAGTACTGTTAGTAATATAGCTCGCACGTTGCGACCCCTATCACCAGGATCTCATGCAGGATCTCGTGTGGCAACATAGTTACGTGACCCAGTTATTACCATAGTGACACGTTGTGTTAATGTACATGCGCAGTGCGTGTTGTTAGGGTGATACGTCTTGCCGTTGTCCATTTTGTATATTAAAGACCGCCATCTTGGTTTCTCGAGTGTTTATGCCAAATCACGGAATCCTACTTTACGGAATCGGCTTAGAATCCTACTTTACGGAATTAACTAGGAATCCCACTTCTTTCCATAGCCTGTCTATATCTACATGTGTTATACAAGGGATTTGAACTCTGTATAAAATTGTTCATGTTTGAGAAATGAAGCAATCTGTTTGAACATGTTAAAG
Organism: Pictodentalium vernedei; assembly: GCA_031216915.1. Lineage (NCBI taxonomy): Eukaryota > Metazoa > Mollusca > Scaphopoda > Dentaliida > Dentaliidae > Pictodentalium > Pictodentalium vernedei. Next base: position 424,192,174 of record CM062291.1, read on the forward strand.
GCTTGAGAGAAGGTAGAGTCGAAACAGAGGGAGAGATAGCCAGTATGCCTGTAGTAGTGCTACAAGTCATAAATAATGGTACAAGGCTGCAAGGGTAGTAGAAGACTGTAGTATTGGGTGACTTCTGTAGAAGCTAATGGTAGGGCAAATGTTGGAGTCTATGGACAAGTCAGTAGTAGTGGTCGAGACGCCGCCAGGGTCAAACGGGTTCTAGGAGCCATAACTATCTTCAGATAGATATCATGCAAAGGTATCCTATAAATGGTATCCTCAAATAGTACATCACCATGTCATAGGTATCCTCAGATATCGAGATGAGGATAAGAGGGGTGGTAAATTATCCCTCATTAAGGGATTTTCTTTTAGCCTTCATACGATAAAAAGGGCGCCGAAGGCCAGTCATTTTTCAAAAAGGGGTTCCCAAAAAGGGATTCCACGAACGTGGCTGTTAAATACCGAGATGAGGATAAGTGGGATGGTAAATTATCCCTCAATGAGGGATTTTCTCATGCCCTCATTGCCTCATACGATAAAAAGGGGTGCCGAAGGTCTGTCCTTTTTCACAATGGGATTCCCAAAAAGGGATTCCACGAAACGTGGCCGTTAAATACCGAGTTGAGGATACGAAGGATGGTAAATTATCCCTCATTGAGGGATTTTCTCATGGCCTTATAGTTAAGGGGCGCCGAAGGCCAGTGGTTTTTCAAAAAGGGGTTTCGTAATCGGTGTTCCACGGGACGTGGCCGTTGAATCCCCAAATGAGGATAAGAGGGATGGTAGATTATATCTCATTGAGGAATTTCCTAATGGCTTAATGCTGAATAATATTCGAGCAATACTTGTCCCTGCTCGATTGCATCTTGGCCTTAGGAATAATATAGGACTTCGTAACACACAGGAGAGATAACTCTGTATGGATATGTACAAATTACGGAAAACGAAAACTGGTGATTCTGAGACTTGGACCAGGTCAGGGGTCAGGGCAGGGGTAAGGGCAGGTCCAGGGATTACTAGGACTAGAGGGACTGCTAGGATAGTCAGAATGGGGTCAGTTATAGGCAAAACAAATAGAAAACGATGATTCCAAAGCAATTCGAATAAGATAAATAGAAAGTATCCGAATCAATGAAACTACTCTTATACAAATGAACACACCTTATAGTACAACGTGCTACTTTTATAAGCCCCAGATAGCTGCGTTGCCAAGTCCGTTTTGGTAGTTTGGGCTTTTTCAGTGATTTTGGAAATTGTCGGGTGTATTTGGGTAATTAGATTTACTCTTATACAAAGGGATGCGCCCTTTATTGAAAAAAAGAAGAATTCTGAGGGAATCTGTAGCAAATAAAGTCTATTTCGGTGGTTTTGGGTGGGGTTTTTTGTTGATTTGTAAGTATTGTCGGGTTGTTTGTGGTAATTAGATTTACTCTTATAAAATCGAACACACCAATCGAACATACTCCTGTCCTTCTGTGGGCATTTTAGGCCTACAACAATCACGTACTACCATAGAAACCAAGATGGCGGCCTTCAATGTCCAAAATGGACGACGGCAATACGTATTACCCTAACAACACGCGCTGCGCATGCGCACTAACACTACATATCACTTTGGTAATGACGTCAGAACATGACTTCTCACGCGGGCTACTATGACAACAAACATGACATAACTGGGTCACGTGACTATGACGTCACATGCGATCCTGCGTGAGATCCTGGTGATAGGGCACGAAACGTGCGAGCTGTACTACTATTGTTATTCCATTGTCCTTGCGAGTACAACCAGTTTATAATCACTAATAAAAACAAAACTCATATTTATATATTTACTACAGTTTATTTTTTAACCCGTTGAATCCGAGTGGCCGTTTTTTCCGGCCCAGAAACATGATACGTCATAACTTCATTAAGTTGGATGGCTGCTGAGTGAATTTTTGGGGTAGACCAATTAATATTTTCGACGTGCAGCCCCACGGTTGCACAATGAAAATATTAATTGGTCTACCCCCAAATAATGAATGTGGACTCTTCCAATTGCTGCCATTGAACTGACATGGAAGATACCATCAAGGTTCAAAGGGTTAAGGGCCTTGCTCCAGTTTTTGTGAGTTTCTTGTTTTGTTTGTACATGTAGAACACATGTTCCAACATACGGGCTTTTGATGGACTTGTTGGTGGGAGTTACAGTACCTTAACAGCGGTGTGCAGTGAAGTTTTGGTTATCTGTAAAGGCAACCCAGACTTCAACAGACACCACTGCCAAGTCAATGTGTTCCTTATTATTAGAGCTGAAACGGTTAAGGGGTTTTCTTGATCGATTAATCACGTAGATTAACCTTGGTTAACGATTAATCACTTGTCTAAATAGATATCTGAATAATCACCATACCGTTGATGATTTACAGCATGAACCCTTTACCCAACGTAACAAACAAAACCGACTAGGCCTATATAGAAAACTCTCCATTCAAATTTATTATATTTTCAACTTTTGTCTCAAAAACATAGCTTATAACCCCTCATTGGAACGAGCTCGTCCCAATGAGGGGTCATAAGCTATATTTTTGAGTCAAAAATTGAAAATTTTTAGAAATTCATGAATTTATTTTGCAAGTATCATCTGCTACCCGCAATGGGTAAAGGGTTAAGAATGACCATTTCCAGCTACTGATACAGTATGATGATCATGCAAGTAAACAAGTAAGTCAGCAAGTAACTTGCATGCTTTACTCTGTCTCATATAACTGATGTGAGTCATTGTGACAATATTTGCCTGTTTTGGAGCAAGTTTGACCCAAATAATGCAGTAGTTCAAAACTAACGGTTAATTGATCAATTACTTTTGGGATTGATCAAGATGCTGATCATTGATTAATCGATTAATCCGTTAACCGTTTCAGCTCTACTTATTATGAGGGAGCAAAAATTGAAAAGATTAGTAGAATTGTCAAGGCATTTAAGGACACGTTAGAATCTAAGACTAGAAAACGGGAATCTCATTGTTTTCCTTCCGAGAATCATTTGCGAGAACTTGATTCTGAATCTCGCATGAATGTTAAGCCCTGTTAACCCTTTGCCTAACATGATAAGAAGACGACACTTGCAAACAAAATTCTTGAATAACTAATTTTTTTCATTTTTTGTCTGAAAAACATAGGTTATGACCACTCATTGGAACGAGCTCGACGAGCACGTTCCAATGAGGGGTCATAACCTATGTTTTTCAGACAAAAAAAATGAAAAAATAATGAAAATTAATTGTCGATTTTTGAGAATAGCGCTGACCGGTTTTGGCTGTTACTTTGGGTAAAGGGTTAAGGAAAACACTTAAGCTTAATTGGACGTTGTGGGTACTTCTATGACGAATGTCTGTATACTTCTCCGTCAGGAGGTAAATACCCCCCATCCCCACACCCACCCACCCAACCCCATACGGCAAAGAATTTACTGTAGACATTCCGGGGGAGGTCAATTATGCTTCACTGCTTCCTTTGTGCCCAGAGAAGGAAATTTATCATGGTAATTGCTTACTGACCAGTTCACACTCAAGTGGCCTAGCGTCTGGTAATGTCGAATATGAGTTTTTGTACAAGTACAAGACGTGTGTACACACTGATACGAATCAACAATAAATGTGCAGGGTCATTACCGATAATCGAAGTTTTATTACATATAATGTGGGCTTAATCGACTAAATACAGAGATAAAAAGAATTAGTCCGTGCCAATTTTTATCAGTGCATCGATTGTTTCTCCGAAGATGTAAGGGTTGCACCTCATCTTTGAAAAAAAATACATATTTCGCTCATGGAAAATCATTCTTTGGTGGATGGATTTTGTATGACAGACAGGTTTTGTCTTCACCGGATCATTATTTTTCTGACCATTAGTTTTTATGGGGAAAAACTTCATTATTTCGAGAAATTGTTGGACGATTTTTGCTGTGCAGTATTTGATGTAGCAATACAGACTGGGGTGACAATCGCTACGTATTCCCAGTTTCTTATTCGAAATTCGTTATCAACCGATTGTATCGGTTGACAACGAATGTCGAATAAGGAACTGGAAATAGTAAAAAATTTCACGTCCTCGCAATACAGCACTTACTGTGCAAAAGCGGGACATGTACCAATACTGTACTGCGACACAGTCGTGATCCAGAATCACCTTTCCGGTGACCAGGCGAAGCACAAGTGTCACGCATAATCGGAACTCTACATTATAGAAGCGGGCAGGAATTTCGACCGGATCGTGATTAGGTCACGACGTGGCCAAAATACACTGTCCTTCTCCTTCCACCACAACTCTTTATAATCTGACGTGCAGTAAAGGAAGTGGCAGACATCGAATCCTGGATGTTATTTTCATTTGACTTTCGTGATTCGGTCTTCATTTCGTAATATTTTATTTAATAATCGCGACCCACTAGTATAATTGTGTCGCGATCTCATCGAGATATCATTTTTGCGATTTCATAGACAATAGTTCGCTGCCAGGATTTGAGTACGATTTTTATCCACGAGTGGGACGCAGAGGATTATTTCACGAGGCGTTAGCCTCGTGAAATAATCCGCACGGACCTTTGTATTTATTATATTTTCTCCTTATTTTTTCCCAAAACAACCCTTTATAATTGATTCCGTGGTTACTTTCAAAACATGTCAAAAACGAAATAGTCCGTCATCGCTGGGAGTTGAATACCATTTTCGAAATATGATTTGTTTTGGGGGAAGGAAAACGATTGGAAATAAAATGAAATACCGGAACTACAAGTGACCATATACAGTTAAAACTAGAAGTCCTGTCATGAAATGCGCACAAAAAGCACGTCGGTCTGCGCGTTAATCTACGCGTTATGACCATAGTAAGGCTATCAAATTCTGTACATATGGCCTGTGCACGAGCAATGTTTCAGCCAATGGACCTCCGGGTAACCCGGAGGTCCATTGGCAGAAACATTGCCTGTGTTTGCTATGACTAACCAGGAGAACCTGCCTGGCTTTGGATGCCATTCGATATGGCAATTGCGCGCAACTCCTACGCGCATTTAAGCCAAGATGAGCGCACAGTTCATGTCAGTTCATGACAGGACTTCTAGTTTTAACTGTAAATGTAAACACAAGATTTTTCCCCCAGCCCTTGGACACTTTCGTTTCGATTGTTGCATGAAAATGTGAAACGCGTTGGCTACAGTACAATGAAAGTGCCGCGGTTGACCTTAGACGAAGACTGGCACGGGTCAGTACGTGTTGTTTAAAGGAAATAATCATGTTTTGAAGGAATTCAGAAGTTCCCAGAAGGTCTCCACTGCTCTGGCGCTCACTTGGGGTAGAGGTGGAGGAGTCCATTAAACACATGAAGGGCTGAATAATTCACACCATTTTGTCATCAAGGCTAATGGACAAGTCTATTTTCTATTTGTATGGGGGTTGTAATTATTTAATCCTACAGATTGATCCTGTTTCACAATTTGGCATTTATTTTTGGTTTGCTCATGACCAGCTAACTTTTTCTTTATGCGAACAGCAAACATTTATACATTGATTGAAGGGGTTAATCTCTGAAATATAAGGACTTAAAATCAAAAAACATTCTCTCATCGAGCTCGACGCACGATTCCTTGTTGGAGAAATTTGGGGATTTTAAGGTTCCGCTCTTCAGTTTCGCACTATTGCATAGGGGTGAAATTCTAAACATAGGGCATATGTTGAAACTTAGGTCATGTAAAATAGAGATATAATTTTAGTATCAGATATATGATTACATTAGGTTTTTTGATGGACAAGAGAATTTGAAATTTTGGTCCCAAGGTTGGAGTCTGATACATAGAGGTAAATTACCAGATGAATTATGGGTAACAGTGGTTTCGAAAAATAGACTATTTTTTAAAATGGAAATTTTACACACGTTTGTTAGCAGACATGTAACTAAAAAATTAAACGGAAACATATACATTTTTTTTGCATTATGGAAACAGGGTATGATATGCTCCAGGGGAAAGTAGGTGGGAGTGGTGGAAAACATTCTGCTTTTGAGGCTGCAGGGTGGCTGAAAATGACTGGTTTCGGCATTTTTTCATACAATTTTTCAGGTTGAAGTCTTGCCTTTGACAATAAATTATTCCACCCACATTCAGATTGTTTATTTCTACTTGGTCAGATAGTGTTATATGTTTTTTTGTGGATTCGGGAAATGTAATACATGTTATGGGTTAGATAACTAAGTTACAGAATATTTGTATTTGAAGACAGTATATGGCATATCATGTTTTGAAATGCCTGGAAAACTGTCGAGCGGAACTTTAAGCACAAAAGCCCCTGGACCCGTCAAATGGAACCATCCAGCAGGCCTGGAAATAAAGGGCTTACATCGTAACACGTTAGCAGGTTACGCTACATAATGTGGTGGTAGCCTATAGAAATAATGTTGTGATTCTTTTTGCCTTCTCTGCTTTACTACGTCGGTCATCCTGTTCAACAGAATTTCCACCACGATAAATAGCGAGATCGCGCGTTAGTTTTTGCTATTTATTGTGGCGGAAATTCTGTTAAGATATTAATTTCATGCCATGCTACTCACATGTGGATGAAATGCGCAACCAATGAGCTTTGCTAGTCCGGTGACGTAACGCACTTACAACGAGGTTAGGACGTCTCCTGAGGACCCCCAACAACTGCCCGTTTTTAGGGGTCTCTAACAATTCCAGTATTTTGGGAAAAATCATTACAGGGTCTCAAAACAATGTTGTAGTTGAAGCACTGAGGGTTGGATGCTTCAATACCAGCTTGCATAAAGAATTGGGGAGATATTCTCTGAGACCAATTACAGGTTGTGTAAGTGGCACATGACAAGAGACAGTAGTTCAAACGACGATACAATTTTAATTCATTTGGATGCATTCTGTACAAGTTGTCACATCAAACCGTCGAAGCAGTATCCGAAACCATCCAATGCCAACATGACTCCTCGGTTAAGGTGCTGACCAACTAACGAAAGAACGAAGACAGAAACGAACGAAAGAACGAACGAAAATCACCACCGGGAAAATTTTAATTAATGAAGCACCGCGTTGTACTCCTTGCTTCATTAATTAAATTTTTGACTATTACTCCTATAATTAGTGTCTGGAATCTAATAGTGTCGCGTCCGTGGAAATATTGCCCACCCGTGGATAGTGACTCGTCCACGACGGCCATTCTGTAACTACCAACCATCACTAGAACTTCTTAAGCTAGTCAAGGCTGGATGGTTATTACCCTGAATTGAATGTTTGTACCCAGTCAGTTTTCTAGAATATAACATTATTTATTTATTTATTGGTGTTTAAGGTCGCATACTTATGCACAATGGCTAATCATGGCCGTGGCAGCTTTACGGGTGGAGGAAGCCGGAGTACCCGCAGAGAACCACCGAGCAACGACGAGCAGCTGCCAGCTCCCCAACATCGTATCTCCACACAGCAGCACAGGCAGGGTTAGATTGGTTGAAGACATGTGCACCATCGGCGGCGTGCAGCACGCCTTAGTACACGGCGTCATCGTGCCCCATGTGGACAATCGGGGTTAAGTGCCTTGCCCAAGGACACAACGCGGGAGTCCGAATTGATCGCTCAGACGGTCACCCATCCAATGATAAATCGGGCTCGACGTTGCTTAACTTCGGTGATCTTACGAGAACCGGTTACCGCAATGCCACCGCGACCCCAATATAACATTATAATGTACTGAATAAGTACAGTATGTGGCCTAAGGGACCCCAACATTACTATTACATCATGAGCTAGTCCCGAGAGATTATCAGGTTTGACAGGCAAACATGCCCGATTAGAATTTTAATATTTATGTTGGATTATAATGTCATTGTATTATTTTGCCGTAACCTGAAGTTCGTTCGCGTATTTCACAAACTGACGTAACCCCGCGTAACTTAAACTGCCGTTCGCGGGTTATTTCCAGGCATGTACAGCCGTGTTTCCGAATACTTTTTCGGACTCGTCAGCCCCTATGCAAGAACCTCAAAACAAACTTGCGTAAATATATTTCCATCTCAAAACTGAGCCATGAGTTCGTAGGCTTTGACTGTTCAATATTAAAAACTTGGTATAAACTCAACTGCATCATGAATCAAAAAAGATGCACTGTTTTATCCCATAAATGGCCGTTTATTTGAACAATAAAGGCCTTGGATAAATTTGTGCTTTATTCACCTAGTTGGGTGATAAATTTTCCCCATAGGTTTAACACTGAAAAAATTTATTCCCCAAGTAGCGACGGACTTGTTGACCTATGGCCTCTACCACATTTGTGTAGCATAATTAATAGTTCGATTGTTGATTTCTTTAAATCTTTTTGAAAGTATTACACAATGCCAGTTGAAAACACCACACACTGCTCATATAATAAAGTATTTTTGCAAATTTAGCTCAAATTTTTAGGGGAATTATTTTTAGACAGATATGTATTACTGCGCCTTGTTTACTTTTGCCAATTTTGCTGGTCGATCGAATTGGACCAATGTGCTCCTCACTTCTCGCTGTGTTTTGTAGCGAATTATAGCACGATTTTGCCGCGACTGCACTGTAGAAGATTTATGGGATAAACAAAATAAACGTATAGAGTTTTCAAGTAAAAAAATTCTTCTACTCGTAGAATTAAGAATGAAACCGACTCGCCAGAGGCTCCTCAGTTTCATTCTTAATCCTACTCGTAGAATAAATGTTTTACTTGAAAACTTTATACGTTTATTCTATATATCACAGTCAGCTAGGGTAATATTTTGTTCAATTGCAGGGTGCAACCATACAACAGAATGATACTACTGGTGCATTGGAAATAGCTAGGGTTCTAAATGGAGGTGCAGCAGATAAAAGTGGTAAGTGTTCATAAATTACTTCTAGTGTTGTAAACTTCGGTTTGGGTGTTGTATACTCGAGTTGTGTCTGCGTGGGGGGCGGGGGAGGCGGAATCTCGATAAAAATTGAGGGGCATAATTTTCAAGCGCTATTCAGGTTCGGCCCAGTGGGAGAAAAGTTACGATCGTATATCGGTAAATGTACCATGCCACACTATAATCTCTCGTTTAGATGAGCATGTCGCGGTGTGGTCAGTGTCCGGACCATGTCTTCTATTGAATCATCTTCCTTTCAGGTTGCAAGATAGTTGAAGTAGAAAAAATCGACCGAAGTGACGGAAGGTGGAATTCTTTGGCCAAATATTGTTTGGATTTGTAAATAATATGTTACTAGAATGCTTTGTATATTGACATGTTTGCATGTACCCATTATCTCATTGTGTAACAGCGCAACATGTCTGTGGCAAAAAGTGGAGGGGCACGTGTCTCCTGTGCCCCCTGGTTCCACCGCCTCTCTTTGTGTGTATGTGGGGGCGGAAGCGATCGAACACAAGGCGTTTACTTGCTATTTAGAACATGATGTAGGATTGTAGACATTACTCGAAGGGGCGGGGATTTGGCGGTCGGACACAATGCCTTTATTTATTATTTAGAACATTATCACTAACTAGGAAAGTTTACAGCTTATGAACACCCGGGAGAACAACCGGGGTGTCTAGCAGTATGTTACTTTGGAATAAGGGACCAGTCACTTTATTTTACTGTTACTTTTATACCCCTTGATCTCTGGTATCACGATTAAACGTACCTGGTTTAAAAAATCTTATTCAACAAGACTGATATTATACATCAATAACGTATGTTCGATCTGTACTGTAACTGTACAATATGCAGAGTGATTAAGTATATATAGAATATACGAATATACCCACAGTAGCTTGGTGTACCAAATGTTCACCACGAATGGTGAAGTGGTGTTAACACCACCTCAGCACGAGTGGTGAACATTACGGGCATGGGAAATTTCCCGAATTCACACTACACCACAACCTATACATGTCCAATTGCTTAGCAGTGATTTCTAGTCAAGTCTTGGCTGCCTCTACAAGCAGCCAAGACCCGACTAGAAATCATTCCTCAGGTGATTTATCTATTGTCAGCAGACCCTCCCAATGATGGCATGTTAATGGAACACGTTCTGAGGTCGCTAAATATGCCTTTGAAGGTGAAGGTGTCTTTGGAACAAGTCACAAAATTAATATAGATATGAATTATATTGGCAAAAGAATGCCAGTTATGAGCTCATTGCCGGTAGGGGCATTTGTGACGCTGTGGTAGAATGATACAAGAACGTATTCTGTATTTTCCCTGAATTCTCCTTTGGTACTATCAGCAAAGCTAAGTCAAGTCAGATACCGAATACAGAACCAATGCCGCGGTACACGCCCCTAAAAATATCGATACCGAACTTTGAATACCAATAACGTCCATCTCTAACGACAACAAGGTACAATGTCACCGGTATCCCCCGCCAGGGGTGTCTAAGTTGAAAAAAGATGGAAAAGGCCCATAACACTAGAAAAAAATGGACAAAATCTGTTACTTTCGCCATGGTAGTCTATCAGCATACAGTTAAAACTAGAAGTCCTGGCATGAATTACGCACAAAAAGCACGTCGATCTGCGCGTTAATCTACGCGTTATGACCATAGTAAGGCTATCAAATTCTGTGCATATGGCCTGTGCACAAGCAATGTTTCAGCCAATAGACCTCCGGGTAACCCGGAGGTCCATTGGCTGAAACATTGCCTGTGTTTGCTATGACTAACCAGGAGAACCTGCCTGGCTTTGGATGCCATTCGATAAGGCTATTGCGCGCAATTCCTACGCGCAATTAAGCCAAGATAAGCGCACAGTTAATGACAGGACTTCTAGTTTTAACTGTACCACAGATCATTTATATCCAACATCCACTGACTGAGATATAAAGATCCAAAGTTATTACGAACGGACGGACTCCACTTCTATATCCAACACAAACTTCGTTTTGGCTGGGGATAATTATGTAAAAGTTACATGTTGTAAGCAAGTGACATACTGAATTCATTTGTTTGGTTCTTGTAGGTTTAATTCACGTTGGTGATGAATTATATGAAGTCGATGACATGTGTGTCCGTGGAATGGTGCCTGACGAAGTGGCGCGTTTTATAGTAAGTTTACAACGTTTTCTGAATTACCATTTTTATTTAATTACTTACCGTACGAGGGAAACCAATTGCCGTTATTTCCTCGGTAAATTTTATGCTTCTGATTGTTCCTGTTTGAAGTTTAATCATGTGAAAACTAACAGATGATTGTTTGTATACAGCGGAGTAAAGTCCTTTTCAGAACGAACGCATTCTACTTTTTGGAGGATTTAACAACATTTTCCGTCAGTCTGGATTATCTCATATTGAACAGTTTTACGGGTGGGGGATGCTTGAGGGAGAGAGGAGATCTCGGGGGATCCACCGAGCAGCAACTGTCAACCTTTCCAACGTACTAACTCTTCACAGGCAGGGTTAGTATACCAATAACATGATTTTGGAGGGCGTTACGGTTTATTAACGGCCCGACAGGAATGATTAACAGCCAGAGCGTCCATTAACAGCCCGAGACGAAGTCGAGGGCTGTTAACGGCCCGAAGGCTGTTAATCATTCCTGGAGGGCCGTTCATAAACAAGGACGCCCAACAAAATCGTATTATTACTATTATTACTACTTCTAAAATGGTTAAATCCAAAGGTTCTTCATCAAGTTCACTTGATTGTGACATCCCGAGTTTTCGCAATGACATTTAACCAAAACACATGTGTCGTCTGTTTCTAGATAAACAAAACATCACGTGGTCAATCACATGATAGCTTAATTTAAATATTTTTATTTGCCACGAAAAATTGGCCTTCTCCCGAAATCTACTAACAAAAACCTACCGTAATGAATTAATTACACTCACCTTGACAATTCGAATGCTTCATCACCGAAGTAATGGGGAAATCACACAAATTTCACGTGTTTTTTTAACATTCATTGCAGTTAAGCGCGTTTCATCATCTCGGAACCAGTAGCGCGTTTGGTATGACGGATTACATAAACTGTAACCGGAGCCGGGGCTGTTAACGAAACGTTTAGCCGGAAGTGGGCTGTTAACCACGTTAACACACAACTTCCGGTTTGAGTCTGTGCATTATGCACTTTTACCGTAAAGGTAAAATTGTGTTAATATACTAGAGAACGCACGCTAAAGTGGTAATAATACTGGGTGAAGACAAGTGTACCATCGACGTGCAGTACGCAATAGTACACACAGCACAACCGTGTCCCCACTTGGACAATCGGGATGACGTGTCTTGTCCAATGACACAACGCGGTTACCGCTAGCGGAGAACGGTCCGTTAACCCTTCGTTTGATGTCCAATGCCGCAACCGCAGTGCCACCGCGTTTCCATTCAACTCTTGAATTTCTCTTGTTGCAAAATGACTTCCCACATAAAGCTGCAGACACATACCTGCGGTTCACCCTCCGGGGCGGCAATGTAGGAGCGTTCATTTCACAGCTGCGTTTTGCCGGATCAAATTTAAATATAGTGATACATTGGCCATTATGGGGCGCAGTAACTCAGTAGGTAGAGGTGCAGACTGCAGGCCAAGAGGTCCTCGGTTCGAATCCCACCTGCGGCAGCCGCGTTGTGTTGGGCGAGACACTTCACCTCCATTGCCCACGTGGGGACGCGGTAACGTTGTGTACTAAGGCATACAGCGCGTCGATGGTGCACCTGTATTCAACAAATGCTAACACTGCTTGTGTGGAGTTAGTGTGTTGGGGAGCCTGACAGTTGCTTGGTGGTTCTCTTCAGGTACTCCGACTTCCTCCACCCGTAAAACTGTCCGACACGAGATGACCCTGTTTGTCGAAAGTGTCGTTAAACCCCAATAAATAAATTGGCCATGACACATACGCACAGTTGCGGTGCGTTTTTTAGTTTCGCCGCTGCGTTTCACCGGACAGAAAGTCGAGACTTTCTGCCCGGTGAAACGGTGCGTTCTGACCTATACCGTCGGGGTTTTCTTCACTTTATGGCGTAGTTTGGGGAAATTCTATATGTCAAGATGCCACGTGCAGTAGCTATCACTACACATGGGGTAGAAGATTTATGTGGTTTGGTGAGGGCACGCCCTTACATTTATAATCCTCAGCATGTGGATTATCATAACTCCCAAAAGACCTTCACAGCCAGGGAGGAAATCGCAAAGGAGTTGGGAAACACAGCCATTGAGGATGAGTTCCCTACGTTTCTGCTGAAGATAGGGGACGTGATAACCGCTACTTATTCCCTGTTCCTTATTTGATATTTATCGGCCGATAAAATCGGTTGATAACGAATGTTGAATAAGATAAGGAATTGGGAATAAGAAACGGTTGTCACGTCCATCTTAAGATGGAACTGTAGAAGATCGATATTGCCAAAAGTAGTTTTATACGGTATTTTCACCGTAATATTTTACGGTAGAAGTGGAGGCAACTAGATTGACAGTAATTTCACCTTACTTTTAATAGTATTTTTTTTTGTCTGACACTTGATCGCCGTTGCTCGGTGGTTCTCTTCGGGTACTCCGGCTTCTTCTACCCGTAAAACTGTCCGATATGAGGTGAGCCTGGCTGTCGAAAGTGTCGTTAAACTTCAATAAATAAATAAATAAATAGACAGTATTTTTAGAGTGTAGCAGGGGCGTAGCTAGGGGAGGTGGAGCGGGTGCGAACTCTACTTGGAATTATACTTGGAGGGGCTATCACAGATTTGTGATTTGAAAATTTCGATAAAACAGGGCAATATCACTTACCCCTATACACCGTGTCCTCTCTGTGGCTCAGCCGTAGGTAGAGAGTACGGTGTATCGGCGGGGTAAATAGTTTTAACTCATAAATGTTCTCGTTTGCATATAGTTTCTACAAAACGCTTACGCATTACTTTGGTAGTTTCTTCATAAATAACGAAAATACAAAAGCTATAAAAAAGTATTAAAGTTGCTTGGCGTTTCACAGAAACTAGTTGCATGTTTTTTATTCTTCCCTGGAAAGAAATTAGCGAATTTTACCTGAGTTTACAGGTCCTTTATGTTACATCTAGCTTATCGCTATTTAATTTCAACCCAAATCACATATTAACAGAACTACATATATAAAGAATACACCCATAGTAGCTTGGTATACCAAATGTTCACCGCGAGTGGTGAACATTTGGTATACAAAGCTACTTTGGGTATATTTTATTTATAGCATGATCGTCAGATTATTAAAAGTCGCTATTAGTTTTTCTCGATTTTACTGAGCAGCAGGCGTAAATACGTGCGAATTTATTAGTCGAGTTATGACGAAGTCAAACTCGACTTATAGTTTGGTGAATGGCGGGCGGGCGGGCGGGCGGGCGTAACAATTGGTTTCCGGATGATAACTTGATAGTGGTTCAAGTCACATTCATTAAACTTCATACGTAGGTTGGCCTTGGTGGGAGGAAGAACCCTATTGATTTTGGACATACTACGTCGAAGGTCAAGGTCACAGTGACCTTGAACGTAGTAAATCTTAAACAATTGGTTTCCGGATGATAACTTGATAATGGTTCAACCCACATTCATGAAACTTCATAGGTAGATTGGCCTTGGTGAGGGGAAGAACCCTATTGATTTTGGACTCGCTACGTCAAAGGTCAAGGTCAACGTGACCTTGAACATAGTAAATCGCAACAATTCCTTTCCGGATGATAACTTGATAGTAGTTCAACCTACATTCATGAAACTTCATAGGTGGGTTGGCCTTGGTGCGAGGAAGAACTCTATTGATCTTGGACTCACCAGATCAAAGGTCAAGGTCACAGTGACCTTTAACATAGTATATCGCAACAATTGGTTTCCAGATGATAACTTGATAGTGGTTCAACCTAGAGTCATGAAACTTCATAAGTGTGTTGGCCTTGGTGCGAGGAAGAACCCTATTGATCTTGGACTCACCAGGTCAAAGGTCAAGGTCACAGTGACCTTGAACATAGTATATCGCAACAATTGGTTTCCGGATGATAACTTGATAGTGGTTCAACCTAGAGTCATGAAACTTTACAGGCGTGTTGGCCTTGGTGCGAGGAAGAACCCTATTGATGTTGGACTCACCAGGTCAAAGGTCAAGGTCACAGTGACCTTGAACATAGTATATCACAACAATTGGTTTCCGGATGAGAACTTGATAGTGGTTCAACCTAGAGTCATGAAACTTCATAGGTGTGTTGGCCTTGGTGCCAGGAAGAACCCTATTGACCTTGGACTCGCCAGGTCAAAGGTCAAGGTCACAGTGACCAAATTGCAACAATTGGTTTCCAGACAATAACTTGACAGTGGTTCAGCCTATAGTCATGAAACTTAATAGCTGCATTGGCCTTGCTGTGAGGAAGAACCCTACTGATCTTGAACTCGCCAGGTCAAATGTAAAGGTCACAGACCCAGCACACACTCAATAATTCATTTGCAGACAATAACTTCATAATGATCAAACCCACCTTTTCTGTTGTCACAACTCGACATTGGATCGGTGATCCTGAGCGGCATTTTTTTTGTTTACATGAGGATCGATGGGCGGTACTTCCGCTGTCAGTTTTATCACCGAAACGAAATTGAAAAAGAAAGAGGACCTTTTTCATTTTAACAACATAATAACATACTATTTCTAGTTATGGATGCTTTATGAACATGAGACAATGCATGTTTGTTAATTTTTGGTGTTTTATGGGATAAACTCATTTACAAACGTAATAAATAATTGCCACTTTCATTTCACTCTTCGCGAAGCGACGTGCGATAAATTTAGACAAGTTCGCACTCAGGTCGACGTCACCAAACGTCAACTTGGATGTAGTTCCACTGTAGGTGTAAATTTTAACTACTGAAATCCCATTGCTGACGTGTTCACTACTAAAATTTATGTCATAGGCTTTTCATGTATAGTAGAATAGGTAATCATGGTATAAATAAGTATAATATATATCTGGAAATTAAAAAGAAAAAATGTGACTGAGACAAATGGTTATTTTCGCGAGCGCTTGCGCGAGCGAAAAATAATCATTTCTCTCGGTCACTCAATTTTCGGTATCCACTCAAAACACTAGATTTTCTTTTTATTATACGTTTTTTCGTCTGAACATTGCAATCGATAATTCCACACGTTTCAGCCTTGAATTGATGCATGAAAGTGAACAGTGCTTTGATACGCGGAAGTGATTTGATGAAAACTCGGAACAGGTAGCGTCCTGCGATCTGATTCGGCTGGCGGGTTTCATGCATCAATTCAAGGTGAATCGATGTTGAATTATTGCTGGAAATAATCTGTATCCACTCAAAAACACTAGATTTTCTTTTCATTATACGTTTTTAGAACAAATTGGTCATTTCCAGTGATAATTCGACTCGTATTCACCTTGAAGTGATGGTTTGAAAGACGCCATTTTGATTGATACCGTGAAAGTGAACATTTCTATATTTTCACAGAGGGGGATACGATTTCTATCTTTCTGCATTCTTTTCGATAATCTATCGTTTAGCCTATAATAAAGTACACCTATCAACTTTATTGATCTATTTTGTATGTAATTTTTAACGTACAATAGTTCAAAAGTACTTGTATTTTAGATCCTAAATTTCACATAGTATTTTCCAAGGTCACAGATCTCCATTTGATACTCATTTTTCAATATTTTTAAGAATGGCATCCCCACCCCCACCCCCAGCCCTGGTAATTCATCCTCAGCAATCAACAGTGCTGAGGAAAATGCCGAGGAAACGAAAAATATCCACAGCAAAAATACTGCTGAGAATGGCTTCTTCAGAAAGCCCTGTGGTGGCAGAAATTGCACAACTTCCAGGTTACACACGGAATCAAACCATGTGTGTTGCCCTATGCTGTATTACTAATCTGATGCAGTATAACCATCAGAAACTATGTGTTCTGCTTCTTCTATGCTGATAACACCAGAATCTGACATCAGTTTTTGGAAAGCTCTTACAGAGATTTCCAGAAACTGATGTCAGATTCTGGTGTTATCAACATAGAAGCAGTGAGATACTTAGATTGTGGCTATGCTGCATCATATTTTCACTCATGCTATACATATTGAGCAAGTCGCCTGCTTACTTCCAAGATTGTCTCTCAGCATTCACATGATTCATGATATTGGCATGATCGAATTGATTGAAAGATTCTGCACATTGATTGTGATTATATACACAAGTATCTCAAACTACTTTCACATATTAAAGTTACTTGAAGGTTTTTACTTCACCGCACACTACATATACATGGCAATTGAGATTATGCCCTGCCCACTGATGATTTTTACACAATCGAACAGGCTTCACAGCAATTACCGTAGAGGCACTACTTTTCCACAGCAATTTTTTTGCCGAGGAAACAAGGATGAATTACCAGGACTGCCCCCCCCCCCCCCCCCCCCACACACACACACACCACCAACAAAATTCCTGGATACGCGCCTGTGTAGATACACTTAAAACTACGATGGACGGAGATAACTGCCACAGTTAGAATCAAGCAGATTGCATCTTTCCGCTATCCGTTTTTCTAATTGGCCAATGCTAGGTGAGCATACACCTTCAAACGGGAGGGGGATGAAGGTCATGAAATTTGCTACAGAGATTAGCGATATGACATGCGGCGATGGTCGAATATTTCTGTCAGACAATTTAAGGCCTCGCTCCACCACTTATACTTATTATCTACGTCACAGACGTCGGTATAGTATTTCTATAAAGGTTCCGCTCCAAACATTTCCAAAAATGACATGCCATACACTCTCTTCAAATGCGAATATTCTTTAACTTAGTTATCTAACCCATAACATGTATTAAATTTTCCAGTTCCATTAAAAACATACAACACTATCTGATTAAGTAGAAACAAACAATCTGAAGGTGGATGGAATTATTTACTGGCAAATGCAAAGGCCTCAACCTTGAAAATTCCATGACAAAATATCGAAACCAGTCATTTTCAGCCGCCCAGCAGTCCCAAGGGCACAATTTTCTCACTTTCCCAACTTACCTACCGCGGGGGCATAGCACCCCCTATTTAAAAAATGCCGAAAAAATTATATGTTTCCATTTCATTTTTAGTTACATGCCTGCTAACAACTCCGTGTAAAAGTAATATTTTAAAAAGAAGTCAATCTTTCGAAGCCACTGTTTCCCATAATTCCTCTTGTAATTTACCCCTATACACCAGACCTCAACTTTGTGACCAAAACTTCAAAATCGCTTGTCCAACAAATAGCCTAACCTAATCTAATCATACATCTGATTCTAAAAATACACCTCCAATTTACATGGCACTAGTTTCAACATATGCCATTATAAGTTATCTTCGCCAGCATGTATGGTATATGGAGATTTAAAACCTGGATGTCGGTTTTTAAATGAGACATCCAGGTATTAAATCTCCATATACCATACATGTTGGCGAAGATAAAGTTTTAGTCCCGTTTGAAACACATTACAAACATAGTGGAAATAAATTCGTGGACACATTTCTCAGCTCCACAATCATTCGGACCAAATTCGTGATAATAATTTTGTTTTTCTAATCGCAGAAGACAACAGCTAGAGTTACATCCCTTGGCTCGTTAAGGAAACGAGTAAACAGTATTTTGTTGACATATCGTCCCCTGGGTTCCAATGTGTTCTATGTGCCTACTGGCACATAGAACACATTGGTTCTCAGGGGACCAATTATTTGCTCTTATTTTATTTTTATGATTGTATTGTCGGAAATCTGATGATATTTGTGACTGTTTTCGTTTTTTGGTTCGAGTTTTATAATGAGGCGAGCGGAAGCGAAAAGCTTTCATTGAGACCATATATCCCCTGATGTTTCGCGTGCGCTTATACCCTGGATGTTGCACGCTCTCATATACCTTGGATGTTGGGCGCACCCTTTGGCATGGCTATTTGTCCAAGGCATTCTGGCCAATAAAAATACAGAATTGATCGGGATTTTGGGACAATAGTTTAGAAGTTTACCCCTGTGCAATAGTGAGAAATTGTAGAGCGGAACCAAAACAACGCGGGAGACGATTTTGCATTGAATGTTGACTATAATATCTGATAAAAAACAAGAAACACTGGGAACGTTTCGCTCATCGGGACCGTTGGTCCACGAACAGAAAGTTTAATTGTGTCCCTTGTGTTTGTCCTTGAAACAGAAAACTGTCGTGTGCAAAATCAACTCCCGATGTCTTTTGGTAATAATTTCTACTGTAATTTTCAAGTAATTTCCGTACTGTAAGGCCCGCATCACATCCTTGACTTGTAATGTCATGAAAACCGATTTTCGATAAAGTTACTTACCCTGAAATTATTAGACGTGCGATGAAGGTCCAATGAAGAGGCAGGTAATTGTTGAGAAAATACCTATGACGTCAGTAGAAAATACAGCCAAGTTTCCTTTTGTTAGTTTTAATAAATGAAAACAACAGATGTTTGTTGTTTTCGTTTATTAAAAGTTACAAAAGGAAACTTGGCCCTTTTATGGCAAACTAATTAGAAGCAACCACTTCACAGATAATCCATCATCATAACAGTATTTTACCTACCAACACTAAAGAGTCCACGTTGGCTCTTGTTTTAGCGAATGTGTTTTGGCAGTTAGCAAATTGCCATATCTTTTAAAATGCTAATGATTCATTTTAGTCAGTTATATTAATAGGTAGAAAATACAATTCTAGAAAATACAACTGTAAAAACTTTATAGTATTGGCTCCTGGTTACCACGGCCCGTAGCCCACGCAACTACTACCCTGCCAAGGAATTATTTGCTAGAATGCTGCCCTGCCTAACAGAATAGAGCTGAACAGCTAGGGCACGCTGGGTACCTGATATATCATGGACTTGTACAACTTCCATCTCAGTTCATATGCCCTGCTGCCCATGCTTAAGGAGGCCAGGGTTTCCTTGTAAATTCAACAATTCTATTTAGAATATATTCATTTATCTTCCTGTGTGTAGTGCCCTGTCCTACAGGGCACCTGATATTTAAGGAATAGTGCATGGCTTGGAGTTGACTACGCCCATATAGTGACCAGTGAGGTGGTGTAGTTCCCGCCGCGAAGCGGAGGGAACTACACCACCTCACTAGGCACTATATGGGCGTAGTCAACGACAAGACATGCACTAATCCTTATATTATATCGAACACCCATCAAGAAAAACATCTGTCCGATTTATTAATCTATTACCAAGGTAGCAGCCCTACCAACCAGCGTTATATAGAAAAAAATACCATGTAGTTTTTAAAAAACATTTTCTTCTTCCAAAACACGGCTAACTTGGATTATTGATATGAGCAGAAGACAGATTTTGATTCGGTCGGCAAGGGTAAACAAAACATTTCCCCCAAACGGAACTGTGTATTCTAGAATCGCGCAACTCGCGAATGAAAACTAAAATTTTCGAAATTTGACAACGCAGTTTGATAATTTCCACACATTTGTCACACATATACATTACCGAATGGGTCAGTACGGGATACAAACTGGGTGTAGTGCCTGGTTAGTTCTGTGGATGCAAACTACACGAAATAGGGTATCATATTTCAGCCAATCAGAATTCAAGGAAGTCACGTGAGATATAATATCATATGATATGTACTGTTGAAAGCACTTGAAAAGGTGATATATATGCAGGACAATATGCGCTGGTAGTAGGGCAGAATGATGCTACCCCCCCCCCCCCCCCACCCACCCCACCCCCCCCCCCCCACCCCACCAATCTTTTTCGGTAGTTACGGGCCTGCTTGCAGACCTCTTTGGTGACTTGGACCTGATTTGTTGCTGAGATGCCGTGGGGATAGGAAAACAGAAAGGCAGACGACACTGATCGTTATACAGTCACTCGACTAATATCGGGGCGGCTTTTGCTTAACTTTCGGCCTTCTTAGAATATTCTCTTAAAATCCAGTCTGTGTATCTGATAGTTTCAATGGTTTCAGTGGGATTAGTTTGTGGCTCTAGTGAAATTGGTATAAATTCATCTTGGGACCCATCTTGTCATAACAAAATTTTAGAAGGGTTCCTTTGGATTTCATTTCGATTTACAGAAAATTGGAGCGCTTATCTGAACCACATCGACTATTTATATGTGTTTTCTTTCAGAGAATTGTTAAACTGTATTTTCAGGCAGAACGGAATGGTCCCGTGACGCTAAAACTCTATCCAGGATGTAGTAACGCGCTTAGTATACGGGAAGGAAGAGTAAGTAATTAAATTACACAGATTATTTATTTATTTATTTATTTATTTATTTATTTATTTATTTATTTTTAAGGTGCTATATAAGTAAGGGAAATTTGTTTACTTTTAAATTCTAACTTCTGATATTCCATAGATTCAAATTAAATATACACAAATTATACGTCAAAATGATGAATGCAATGTATAGACCATAAAACATATATGCAATCAACTCACAGAGTTTACAGCAGGTACCAATGGTTCCTGGAAGTCTGCTAGCGTATTCCTATCAGAACCGATAATAATTTAATATTTCCGAAGAACAACTCGTGGTCAAAAGTGCTTCAGATATCCAAGAACAAAGCTAGGCATTCAAAACACTTTATGATGGAGCGACAGGATTGATTTTGGAGAAAGGACAACACTGTCTGCGTTGTTGTTTTTTTTGTTGTTTTTTTTTTGAAGATGTGTCCCATGACCGATGGACATGCGCATTTCACACGATACCACGAATTTTTATCTAAAAACAATCGCGAAATTCAAAGAAACCCATTCAAACAGGTATCATGATAAGTTGCAAGTTATAGGGCAACTGTGCAGTGTCCATATAATAGTGTGTAGCATTAACCCTCTGAACACGCGCGGCAGCTTTCCGGCCAGGAATAAGATACGTCATAACGTCATTAAATAGGATGGCTGTTCAGTAAATATGTGGGGTAGACCGATCAATATTTTCAACGTGCAGCCCCGAGGCTGCACGTTGAAAATATTGATTGGTCTTCCCCACATAATGAATGTGGATTCTTCCAATTGCTGCCATTGAACTGGCATGGAAGATATCACCATTGTTCAAAAGGGTTGATGCGATATTTCACATTATTTGATTTTAGACGACATTGTTTTTCGATGCTTTTTTGGCCTAATGACGATGACGAAAATGTAAACAATCAGTCAACGAAAACAAAGCCGAGAATTTATTTTAATTTTCCCCCATGCGGCGTTGTCGCTGCGTTTTGAAGAATTTTGATGTCCAAGCTTTGTTCTTGGATATCTGAATCACATACAGCCACAAGTTTTTCGCCTGAAATATTATATTATTAACATTTCTGGTACGAATAGGCTAGCAGACTTCCCGAAACCATTTGGTGCCTCCTGTCAACTCTGCGAGTTGATTGCAAATAATTTCCGTGTTCTATATGGCACAACTTTCATTTTGATGTATAATTTATGTATATTTAATTTGAATTTATGGAATATCAGAGGTGGGAATTTCAAAGTAAACACATTTCTCTTACTTATATAACACCTTTTCGACACACTCAACAACCAAGGTCACCACGGTTCAGTTTTACGGGTGGAGGAAGACGAGGTACAGCGGCAAGCATCTGACTGACTCCACACCGTACTAACTCCACACAAGCAGGGTTAGCATTGGTTGAAGGCAGTGCACCATTGACGTGCAGTGCGCTTTACTACACAGAGCCACCGTTACTCCACATACCAAAGTAACATAATATACTTTTTAATCTTATTTGTTTTACAAGGATTGACGAACAAGTTATGCAACTTATATATTAACCCCCTTCACTCTGATGTCAGAATACCAAAATTTCAGGAAGCTGTTTTTTCCCATAATGCATCTAGAAATTTAACCAATTCAATCTCGTTTGACAGAGCTCGGTGAGCTCTGTCAAACGAGATTGAATTGGTTAAATTTCTAGTTACATTATGGGAAATTTTTTTCTGCCTGAAATTTAGATATTTTGACATCAGTGTGCAGGGGGTTAACACCTCTCCTTGGCCCAATGGCGCAGCTGTGTGGGATGACCTTCATAGCGGCAACTCCGTGGCCTCGCTCTTCTCGAATACTAGGAAGGGATCTTTAGCCTGCACGGAGTGTGTCTCTCTCCGCACGGAGGACAGCCATTTTACGTCCCCACCCGATAGGACGGTACGCTGTGACACATATCTTATGTCCCTTAATGGAACGAGCTCATTGTTTTTGAGACAGAAAAAAGAAAATGTTTCGTGATAAAAGAATTGTTTTTGCAAGTGTCGTCAGAGGCAGCGGAGCCATGGGGCACAGGGGCCAGGGGGCACGTGCCCTCCACTTTTTTCCACATATATGTTTTGCAGTTACACGATGAGTTAAAATGGGCGCATGCAAACGTGTCAATATACAGGCATTCTTATAACATTATTCGCAAATACAAACAATATTTAGCCAAAGTACCCGACTTTCAGTCACTTTGGTCCGTTTTGGTCCGTTTCTTCTACTTCAACTATCTTCCAACCCGAAGGCTGGCCTTCGGGTTGGAAGATGGTTGAAGTAGAAGAAACGGACAGAACAGTGACCATACGGCGGAATATTCATCTAAACGAGAGACTATTGAGAGTCATGTTCCATTTACCGATATTCGATTGTAACTTTTTTCACACTGGCTCGAACCATGGTTGCATTGTGAATTCATGCCCCTCCACTTCTATCGAGCTTCCGCCGCCTCGGAGTGTCGTCTTATATTCGAGTTGCGTGATAAAGGGTTAACAGTGATGTATTGATCCCGAAAGGCCCAGCCCTACGCGGGTTAATACACAACAGTAAGGGCATTAACCCTTTACCCAACGTAACGACCAAAACCGGCCAGCGCTATTCTCAAAAATCGCCAATTAATTTTCATTTTTTTGTCTCAAAAACGTAGGTTATGACCCCTCATTGCAACGAGCTCGTTGAGATCGTTCCAATGAGGGGTCATAACCTATGTTTTTGAGACAAACAATTTTAAAAAATTAGTTGTTCAAAATTATATTTTGCAGGTGTTGTCTGCTTTTCATGTTAGGTAAAGGGTTAAAGGATACGTGAAAGGTGTCTGCAGCTGGAGTGAACTATTCGACATGAGTACTTTCCTCTGTTGACTGGATGTTGTTGGCCTGCCTGCCCAGAACCCAATTATTGGTTTAGCTAATGGACCCACTGATTCAACCCAGGGCCCGTCAGCTGAAACTTTGATTGTGTTTATTCCTTCGTAGATACCCTACCCAGCTGGCGCTTCACTTACACTTGGTTACTGGAAACCTTCTTGCAGGTTCTTTTTTTTTTTTTTGCTTTTGGCTCAGTTATAGAAGAATACATACAAATCCTTGAAGAATTCAATAAATTCTATTTGCAGACTAGAGTAAAGGCATTATTCAGTTATGACCCATACAGTGATCAGTCCATACCCTGTACAGAAGCAGGGTTGATGTTCAACACGGGTGATATATTACATATAACTAGTCAAGAAGATCCGATGTGGTGGCAAGCCAAAAATGAAAGTGATAGAAAACTGCCGGTCGGACTTATTCCAAGTCGACAACTTCAAGAAAGGTTTGTTATTCGTGTATCCAAAGAAGAGTCATGCATATCATTACAACGGTCAGTTGATCTCAGTTGACGTATTCCATCGAATTGGCAAGCTTAGATAAGCCAGATGAAACATAACGCCAGGGTCGGCCATGGATCGGTTCGCCCCCAAATCTCTAGTCGTATCGCTCCAATACCCGTTTCGCCCTAAATTCAGACGCAGATCGTTTCGTCCAGGGACGCCGGAAGCACAGGGGTAGAGGGGGCCGTAGCCTTCCCTGTCTTCGGACCACGGGGCCGAAAGGGGGCAAAGAATGCCCTTCCCAGGTTCGTCACTCCACTTTTTTTTAATGATTTATTCTCACGGTAGCGCTAAAATACACCCTAAATCCGTTTTATGAGCTTCCAAAATTCAGTTCGGGATTTGGGAAAGTTTAGGGGGAGGTGCCCCTCTTCCGATCAAACTACCCCATCTCGGGCATTCGGCCGTCGAGGCATTCAAGCTTCGGTATGTCATGGTCGGAGCTGCTAGTGCGAGTAAATGCCCTTTTCCCGGAGACTGACCCCTTACCCCGAAGTGCTTTTGTCCTTGAATGTTAGTTAATTAGACTTCTCGTAAAAATATATGAATAAGGCATGTACATGCGCTGCGCATGACGTAATTCCTATTCATTGTTCTACTAATACTATAACTGCTGAAATTTGTAGTAGTGTTTCAGCTGTGTGTTTCTTTGTTTTATTTTTTTCTGTTTAACTCATGGCAGGGCTATATAAAAATATCATTCTAGAAAAAATGACTAGTCTAACTTGTTTCGTTGAGCTACTTATTCATTTATCATATTACTGCTATCAGAAACGTGAACCTCGACACGTGTAATAACTCATTGCCAACTGAGTTTAGGTAGAAAACGTTCTCTTTCTGAATCGAATGATCGCAAGTGCGATTGCTATCTGCACTACAGATTTGCATTTTGTCTAGATGTTTGTTTTTACTTGTATTGGGGGAAATATGTTCTTGTTGTAAGATAAATGTGAAGCCCTGGAACAAAAACGGTATGGTTTCATGTTATTCCTGTGTGGTTTTTCAAAAACCGTAATCAAGTTACCTGCTCTGCAGATTTCTTGGAATAATGTCAGGATTTCGTGGAAGGGGAAAAGAATAGCTATTGTCTTCATCTTTTCCCTTCTGTGATGTCCTGACAATCTTCTTGGAAGAATGTCGGGATATCGCGGACGGGGGAAAGGATGTTTATTACACGTCTGTTCTATGTAATTCCTATCTACAGCGACTCTAAACCATGCGGAAAATGAAAATCTGTTCCGCACATATGTGCGGAACAGAAATCGTTGACGGACTATTTTTAAATAGAAGCGAAATTTCACTGGAATTTTCTGTAAATCGTGCAACGCAATTACAATTTGAATCGCTAGTGATAGCTGAAAATCGTCCCCCGAGTTTCAATGTGTTCTATGTGCCAATAGGCACACAGAACACACTGGAACTCAGGGGACGAAACAGTAAAACGGGTTCCCCTCGAAAATTTGGTTGGTGATAAAATGTGTTTTGTTTGTTGATAGTTGCCAAATGAATTGCTGAGTGTCCTTCTAATAATTGTTTTTTTTTATAGACGTGAGGGTGTGTAATAAATACGGAGCGACACACGCGTGTGGATGGGTTAATTGATATGGCACTTGTACCATCGCGGGAGGATAAAACTCGAGGCATGCGGCCTCTCGTTTTATCTTTCCATGCTGGCACACCTGCTGCCACTCTTTTTATCTTTCCACGCTGGCACGATGCACGCTGGCATGCTGGCACGCTTGTCGTTCTGTGTTTGTGTAATCTTACTGGTTAACATTTTTATTTTATTGCAGAGCAAAGCAGTAAAATAGTAAAATCTTTATATTCACAGGAATACAATGCTCAATGCTGTTCGTGATGAAGAACTGAGACAACTGAAGAAGAATGGTCCACGTTAGTATTACTTGATAACAAATGTCTTATATAATTATGGCCTGTAATTATCAAGTTCAAATTTGTTACAGAAATGACAGATTACCCTAATAACTCAAGAAAAGGTTGATAATTCATTACGACAGGTTGATAGAAATCTATGGATTCGCACTGATACAGTGAGTTCGTATAATTTAATGGTATTGAGCGAAGCAGGATCAGGTTTTGACACCCAGGTCGTCGTAGATCTAGTGAGGTATTAATTTTACAACCACCTTATAGTGTTTCTGTGACGATTGTGGCATTGGGGGTTGTTTTGGTATGCCAATGTAGCTGACTGGATTTGATTGAAATCCCCATTCTAATTCTTAGATCTGGCTGATTATACATATATATACTGAGTCAAAAAAGAAAGTATAATAAACTTTGAGGAGCAATTCTTTTAGTATTATCGACTTTAATCCCAAACAAATTATTGTAAATTCATATTTCGAGTCTAGCTGTATGAATTTGCATAATTTTATGTTCTTACTGTTGCCAGCGTCACGTCAGAACGTCGCAATTCAGACGTGTGGTGAAATGAAAAGTTCACACATGCAGTCAATAGCGTGTTTTTCCACCGTTCGCCTCTTGGATGGCAAGACATCGACGGCGCATGGACCTGATAAGTCTCTGGATGTCACCCTGTCGTATTGCGTTCCACTCCTGCCTTAGAACATTACGTTAATCGCCTAACGTCTGAAGATCATGAAGTCGTACCCGACGGTCCAAGTGATCCCAAAGATGCTCGATTGGCGATAATCTGGGAAAGTGGGGGCCAGGGAGGAAGTTCGATGCTCTGCTCCTCAAGAGAGTCACTACTTATACGTGCCACCCACGTGACATCGGGCATTGTCTTGCTGGAATAACTACTGCAATCCGACGTTAGCTTTGAACAACGGGTCAACAACAGCGTTAAGAATTTCGTCCCTATATCGCTGTCCATTCAGATTACCATAGATGAAGATCAACTGCGTTCGATGGTGCAAGGAAATTCCTGCCCAACCCATTATTCTACCCTCGGCGAAACGGTCGCATTCCCGCACGCAAGCATCAGAAAACCGTTCTCCTCGTCGGCGATACACTCTTGCCCTACCATCAGCGCACCGTAGACAATATCGTGATTCATCACTAAAAAGAACTGTGCCCCAACGCTGCTGAGTCCAGCGAACACGCTGACGTACCCATCCCATTCTGACGGTACGATGACGTTGGGTAAGGATTGGTCCGTGGTATGGACGCCTACTTCGGATGCCGTGTTCAGCGAGTCTGTTGCAGACAGTTTGTGCACTGATTCTATTGTTAGTTCTACCAGGAGTAATTGCTGCTGTCCTCGTCGCCGGAAGGAAACGATCCCGCAAGTAAGACGTCCTGATGTGTCGGTCTTGTGCAGGGGTCGTAACTCTTGGTCGACCTGAACGCACCCGATCGGCAGTAGATCCAGTTGTTCTATACCTTCCAATGAGACGGTAAATAGTTGCCACAGTGACTTCGAACTCAGCAGCGAGCTCCTCTGAAGGTATCCCAGCTGCATGCATACCAATGGCACGCGACCTCTGATTTTCGGTTAACCTTGGCATTTTTTCGGAAGACAAAAACTAGCGCGTTTTCTCAATAACCCAGGCTCTCTGGAACAACACAACGCAAAGAAAATCGTCGGTCACTCATTCAATTTGACATTCTCGAGTAGCACGTGTTATTTTGAAATGCGTAGAAAAATTGTATACGGTTGAGTGGACAACAACAACATGTCATTAAACTCTTTGCACGACTTCTTGTCCACACCATACAGCATTGGAACTATTATATTTCATCCTTTATGCTATTTTTTTCACCTTCGTTTCTATTATACTTTCTTTTTTGACTCAGTATATATATTCTAAGATTTTTTCCGACGGGTGGTAAGTTTTGTTTCTTCGAAATATAGATCTTGAAATGAACTCCTTCAAACTGTTATTCCCAATGAGGGGTCGCTAGCTAAATATTTTAGGCAAACAATTTGAAACTTTATTATTGTATTTTAGTGTATTTTGTTTTATTTTTTGCCTGTGTGATCTGCTATTCGTGTTAGGAATGGTTAAGAGGATGTCATCGTGTATAGCATATAATAAGTAGAAAATCTGTGTGTTTAGAATATATAGGTACCACAACTATCTCCTTCGGGGAATGCGGAAAATGAAATACCTGCACTCGTCAGGGGTAGTATCGGGGGTTCAGGGGGACTACACCCTAGCCCCAATCCCCACCCCCGGTCGGGTAAATCGACCAAATTCGTCGGGAGATAAAAGTATGCAAACACCATAAAGATAGACATCATACTCCGGGAGACCCCAATAGGAATAACCCGATGAGCATATAATCACTGTGGCAGAGGTAGAGTTAATTACATTGTGAGAGTTCTATTTTAGTCCAATACCAGAAACTTACGCAATCAATCGACACACGTCTAGGCTCTGTTGTGAGTTATATCGTACTTATAAAATTTGTGGCTTGTGGAAATAGGGTATCAAAAACAGGTGCCATGGCGAATCGCCATGACACCTGCTTTTGATACTCTAGTTCCACTAGCCACATATTTCTTTTCTATTTTTAGTTCCGTTTTGACTCGGATATTGCGATTTTTCCCCAATTAAAACAAAAATTTATCCCACCTGTACTAACCATGGCCAGTCCTGTGATTTCGAGGACTTTCTAGCACAACCCCCCCCCCCCCCCTCCTTGCACCACTCCTAGTACTTGCGACAATAAATATTTCCTCTTATTACCCTTTTAAAATTGCACAAGCTTGCTGATTGGTCAGTAACCAATGCATCCAGTGCGTACATTTAAATCCAACGGGGTGTACGAAGTTCAACGGGGTTTATGAGAATATCACGTGACAGCTAACACGGGTGTACAGAAATTTTCTTGTACACTTCACCGATTTCCCTTTCACCCATCTCAAATATTTTCGTTCGTAGTAATAAACATCCAGACTCACAAAGTGAGAACAATATTGTTTCACGAGAATATTTCGAAAACTTGAAATAAAACATGTGTACATACCTCCCAATGTCCGATTTTACTGTTGAGAAGCAGGATTTTGTTGTGGTGTTTCTGCACTACCGATCCGTTGTGGCTTCGAGAAGCATGCAATCCATCTTATTATATGAATTATCTCTTCAGTTAAACTTATTAAAGCACTTGTACAAGTTTGAATATTGTGTCCTCGATTCTCCAAGACACATAATGCACCACTGTATCATATAAAACACTTATAAAGTCAACTTGTATCCGCAATAATAATGACGCGTCATTTCCAATGTTCTGGAAATGAAATCTCAAATGTTTGAGATTAATCGAAGGGAAATAACTCCAAATCGCTCTTGTTCAATAATAAGGAAAGATATGTTTCTTTCAGTTCCTATAATTATTACTTTTATCAAGGTTTTCGTCACTGGAATACCGTTTGGGGGTTAAATAGTAAAACAAAACGCGACACACTGAAGAGGCAGGGTAATAAATCCACCCCCACGATGTTTCAGCAGGGTGTACGGGACTGTACTACCCTTCTGAGATTCGTATTTCCTTCGGATTTCGACCTCAGGAAATACGGATCTCAGAAGGGTAGTACAGTCCTGTACACCCTGCTGAAACACCATGTAACTATTAGTATCTGTTTGTGAGATAATTTGGTAACCACTCAACAAGCGTATATTTTCAGTTCACATATTGCGCAAATGTCTTCCATTGTATGTTTGCATTATATTTCACTTTTCCTTACAAAGCAACATCAAGTGATAAATAGATTTATCATATGACTCGTCCGTTTTGTTCACTTTAAAACATTTGATATTTTGCTTTCATATTAATCAGTGATAAATAAAGCCTTCCGTCGATTTCATTGGTCAGTTTCAAAACCAGACAATTTGATTGGCTGAACAAAATACAACTGGGCCATAGTTTCATAATTTGCATAATTGGGGTTGAAAGATTTCATTGGTCAATTTCAAATATGGCCAGTTTGATTGGCTGAACAAAATACAACTGGGTCACATTTGCATAATTTGAGTAAGGAGAACTTACTTTATCTGTCCTATTTAGGTTGGGTTATTTTGCATTAACCCTTTACCTAATATAACGACCAAAACCGGCCAGTGCTATATACGAAAAATCTTCATTTTTGGCTTCCAAAACATAGGTTATGACCCCCTCATTGGAACGAGCGCGTCGCGCTCGTTCCAATGAGGGGTCATAACCTATGTTTTGGAAGCAAACAATGAAATTTTTTAGTTATATGATGATGTTTTTCCCAAGTGTCGTCTGCAACACACGTTAGGTAAAGGGTTAAAATGTTGTACTAAGTCGTTAATTTGTGCATATGTGTGTCATATGATAAATAGAATATGAAATAAGTGTTTTTCTCATATGACATTTATGAAACTCGTCCGAATTTTCCGTTTGGGGCTCGCCAAAGACTCGCCCAAGCGGAAAATTCTTAGACTCGTTTCATAAATATCATATGAGAAAAACACTCATTTCATATCCTCTATATACAAACATATTGAAAATATTCACAAAATTATGAGATGCATATATTTTGGAAGATATCGTTTTTAGATTAACCTGTTCATGTTTGATAACTTCTATACGAACCTGCAATCATCCAATGGTCAAATTTCTCGTGCATTGATAGTTTTGCATGAGGAAAGAAAACGAGGACTGGTCATACAGTTAAAACTAGAGGTCCTGTCACGAACTGTGCGCTTATCTAGGCTTAATTACGCGTAGGAATTGTGCGCAATTGCCATTGCAACCTCCAACTGTCCAAACTTCAGAAACTAATGGAGGCTCACGGTCGACCCAGTGTTTCAGAGCAGAAACTCATCCAAGACATGGATCCAGTAAATAAAACAATCAGTCGAGACCATTTAATCCTTTATCTAACATGAAAGGCAGATGACACTTGCAAAATAAATTCTTGAATAACAATTTTTTTTTCATTTTTTGTCTCAAAAACATAAGTTATGACCCCTCGTTGGAACGAGCTCGACGGGCTCGTTCCAACGAGGGGTCATAACTTATGTTTTTGAGACAAAAAATGAAAAAATAATGAAAATTAATTGGCAATTTTTTCGAATGGCGTCCAAAGCACGGCAGGTTCTCCTGGTTACTCACAGCAAACACAGGCAATGTTTTTTGCCAATGGACCTCCGGGTTACCCGGAGGTCCATTGGCTGAAACATTGCTTGTGCACGGGCCATATGTACAGAATTTGATTGCCTTACTATGGTCATAACGCGTAGATTAACAAGCAGATCGACGTGCTATTTGTGCGCATATCATAACAGGACTTCTAGTCTTGACTGTAGATGTTGCACCCAGCGTGAAAATGAAAAGCCGATCCCAATAAGCAGGTTGTTGGCTGACAGTTTAGAGTGTCTTTCCATTGAACCACAAACATTAATTACAAAACAGCCACCTTTCAGGTTGGCGTGGAGGATCCACCGATTGCCTGACAGAGTGTCGAGACTTAGTGGCAAAGCATTGCTTTACGTCGCCATGTATGTGGGAACATTTATTGTTTCCTTGATTGGGCAATTTTATTTCAATTACCTTTCAAAAGCCTACTCTCTTCGACTCGAACTGGTAGCTGGCAGTTACTTTTATTTTGAGCGAACTATCGTGTAAATAAAAACAGTGTTCGTGCCATTGATTCGCACTTCATTTGTAGAATCTTCAAAGTTTCAAATGCACATGGAAATGGTAATCTTGAATTGTAATCACATTGTATCGAATAATGTACATAGACCACAGATAACACAATACAAATGTTTATTGCGATAAGAGTAGAAGAAAGACGGATGCTTGAATCCGCTCACCCTCTACAGGCCAAATTTATTTATTCATTTATTGCGGTTTAACGA
The DNA here is from genome assembly GCA_031216915.1 of Pictodentalium vernedei. Classification (NCBI taxonomy): domain Eukaryota; kingdom Metazoa; phylum Mollusca; class Scaphopoda; order Dentaliida; family Dentaliidae; genus Pictodentalium; species Pictodentalium vernedei. The sequence continues at coordinate 424,224,584 of CM062291.1, forward strand.
CGTTTTTGACAGCCAGGATCACCTCTGGCCAGACAGTTTTACAGGTGGAGGACGCTGGAGTACTCGGAGAGAACTATCGCGCAGCGGCAAACAGCTGTCGGATTTTCTAACGTACGAACTCCACACATGCAGAGTTAGCATTGGTTGAAGGCAAGTGCACCATCGACGTGCAGTACGCGTTAGTACACAGCTCCACCGTGCCCCCACGTTGGCAATCGGGATTGAGTGTCTTACCCAAGGAGACACTGCGGTTGCCCTTGGTCAGGATCGAACCGTGCACCTCTCGGCTTGAAGTCCAACACTCCAACCACTGAGTCACCGTGCAGCCTCCAACAGTTCAAAATTCAGAAACTAATGGTGGCTCACGGTCAACCCAGTGTTTCAGAGCAGAAACTCATCCAAGACATGGATCCAGTAAATAAACCAATCAGTCGAGACCATTTAATCCTTTATCTAACATGAAAGGCAGACGACACTTGCAAAAAAAATTCTTGAATAACTAATTTTTTTCATTTTTTGTCTCAAAAACATAGATTATGACCCTTCATTGGAACGAGCTCGTCGAGCTCGTTCCAATGAGGGGTTATAACCTATGTTTTTGATGTTTTTGAGTCAAAAAATTAAAAAATAATGAAAATTTCTTGGCGATTTTTGAGAATAGTGCTGGCCGGTTTTGACCATTACGTTTGGTAAAGGGTTAAATATTAACCCTTCGCACACTGATGCCAAAATGACGAAATTTCAATGAACAAAGTTTTCTTAATACAACCATGAATTTAACCAATTCAATCTTGACTGGCGATGAGCTCTGTTAAAAAACTGGTTAAGGTGCTATGTAAGTGACAGGAAGTTAGCTTGAAAATATGTAATAGGTTATTTTCGATGTCGTCAAAAATCTAAAGACAATAATAATTTGTCATTTTTTGCTGTCCATCCGTATTTATGAACAATACTTCTCAGCTTTGAATACAAAAAAATGAAAGAAATATAACATTTTTTTTAGATATTCGATCCCATCGAAAATAACATCTCACCTATTTTCAAGCTAACTTTTCCATTACTTATATAGCATCTTAAATTCCTCGTTTCATTATGGGAAAGATTAGCAGGCTGTAATACGATAACTAATCGTTCGTTCCAACCTGCATTAGTATAAGTTTGAAATAGAGAAAGGTTACAAGTGAATTTCCAATGAGGATGTGGCGAATGAAAGCGGATGAATTTGGTCGTTAATCAAGGCCGCATTCAACATCCTCAGTTAGATTTTGGCCGCACCTTTAGAATAAAACCAAGTTTAGCCGACCGTGTTATGTCGTTGTCGACTTCATGATATTCACACGCTAAACATTGGTTACCACCTCATATCAACCATTTGAATCTGAGAGGCCTCTTTTCCGATCCAGAAACATGATACTTTGTAATTTCATTAAGTAGGATGGTTGCTACGCGAATGTGTGGGGTAAGCACTTAGCTGTACGATGAAAATATTAATTGGTCTACCTCCATATAACAAATATGTAGTTCTCCAACTGCTGCCATCGAACTGACATGACACCAGTGTTCAAAGGGTTAAAACGGTAAAACGGTTCTGTCAAGCACTACTGCCCTTGCGGGGCTCCCATCGGGAAGAGATAAACGTAAACAGTTTAGTTACAGGAGAGAACTATGAATTTATCACTGGATCCCGAGTCTAAATGATACCCTACAAATGAAGTAACGTCCCATTACATCTTTCTCCAAGTCTTCACGCTCAGCCAAGAATTTAAAACATTGAACCATTGTTTTTCAGGCCCCATGAGCCCTTGTACACTGAGTCCAAAATTTTTACATGGAAAGAAGTTGAAGAAAACAATGTACCATTCATTGCAAGCTACGGGTAAGTAATTCGCAGGTGTATGTTTTGCTATATCTGTTATTGTTTATGCAGCGGATTTTAGGGACGGGGAATATTCTCATAAGGTGGAGAGAACGCATGCTGGGAGATAGGAGTCCATCAAACCTCAAGGACATGCCACTTTTATGAGGCGGTCTGTGTGTCAGTTGCGGATTTCGTCGCACGGGGTTTAATAATAAAATGATAACATTACTGATTGTTTTTGCTTATTTGTTTGTTGTGGTGTAGTCATTTACCTTACGAATTGAACACACCCTCCAGCGTGACACACAAATTCATCAGTTGAAAAAAAATGTTCTTTTTTTAAATTTCAACTTGCTGAACCGTGTTATTTTCCTAATTTAAAAAACACTTTCAGCAGCCAGAGTCATGTCAATAATATTTAGATTAATGAATTTTGATATCGCCTCCGTTGAGTGAAAAGTTAGGAACACGTTCAACAACTAGAGGCATAACATGTCTAACAGTTTTACGGGTGGAGAAAGCCGGAGAGAACCACCAGGTAGCGTCGAGTAAGTAACGGTTACTCCAACTTACTAACCGGGCACCATCAGGATTAACAGTCGTTGAGGGCAAGTGCACCTTCAACGTGTTGTAGACCTTGGTACACAGCACCACTGTACATACCCCTGCCCCCCCCCCCCCTCCACCCGCGATTACTAAATATAAGTCTGGCACAACAAATCGTTGCGTCAAAGTTGTATTTAGTAATTGTATGTTTCACTTTGTACTTTCAAATTTCTTGTTTCCTTTGACACCCAAGCTGACAATTTTCTTCACTGGAAGAGATTTACTGGAAAGTCAGTCCACACCCCCCATCCCCACCCTCCCCGCCCGCACTTAATTTCATAGAGCTGTCAGTAAATTCAACACTAAGGGCATGGGAATTTCATATAAATATTGAAATTTTGATACGTTAGTTAATTTATATCATCGATGTTTGCATGATTTCATAAACTTCATCTATTTTCGTGTCGGGGAGTATAAAAATACAGAAGCTGAATTTTACAATATTCTTCTCCCAAACAGTTCCAATGTTTCACTATGATTCTCTGTTGAAGCCCATTTAAAAATAATTAAATGGCGTTTTCACCATCTTTTGATGCTTTGAAACGTTTTTTCTGTTCATTGTGTCAACAGTGTGCGCATCGTCACATTTAATACAGACAGCTTCCATACAGACACTTCCTCTCCATTAATATAAAAGTTTAGGAGGTGAGATGTTCTCTTTTGTTTTTCTGGGAAGAATAAAAATTGCAAATTACAAATTACTGTAAAACCACATTCCCAAAACAAATATGCAAGTGAAGGTGAGATTTGCTCATTTTTTTTCCTGGGAAAAATAAAAACTTGCAAATTACTGTAAAATCACACATTCGCAAAACAAACAGCAGAATATGTATTATTTATTTATTGGTGTTTAAGATCACATACTTATGCACAATGGCTAATCGTGACCGTAACAGTTTTACAGGTGGAGGAAGCCGGAGTATCCGGAGAGAACCACCGAGCAACGACGAGAACTGTCAGCTCCCCAACATCGTAACTCCGCATTGCAGCACAGGCAGGGTTAGATTGGTTGAAGACATGCGCACCATCGACGTGCAGTACGCCTTAGTACACGGCGTCATCGTGCCCCATGTGGACAATCAATCGGGGTTAAGTGCCTTGCCCAGGGACAAAACGCGGGAGTCCGAATTGATCGCTCAGACGGTCACCCATCCAAGGACTAACCGGGCTCGGCGTTGCTTAACTTCGGCGATCGGACGAGAACCGGTTACCGCAACGTCACCGCGCCCACAACAAACGGCAACAAAATATGACAACTTAGTGTTGGTTTATGTGATACTGATAAATATTCTTAAAGACGGATTATTGTTGCTGCTTCTAATTAGTTTGCCATAAAAAGCCAAGTTTCCTTTTGTAACTTTTAATAAACGAAAACAACAGGCAGCTCCAAGAGCTGCCTGTTGTGTTCGTTTATTAAAAATAACAAAAGGAAATTTGGCTTTATTTTCTGCTAATGTCATAGGTGCTTTCTCAACAATGACTTGCTTCTTAATTGGGCGTTCCTCGCTCACCTAATAATTTCAAGGGAGATAATTTTATATCGAAGTCGATTTTCATGACGATATATTAGCCTGGGGTGAACGTTGAAACTAAAAGCATATTCCAAACCGAGAAAATAAATAGGTAATTATTACGTTTTAGTATCACGCTCATGTTGCATAACTTACATTTTGTCGCGATAGAGTTATTATACCCGACTTTCTTCGTTTGCATTTCGACGCCGATTCATGTCCGTCATTGAGCCTTATTGCTGAACATAGACAATTAATAATAGAGCTGGGTATTTGAATGGAACGGACAATTATTACCCACTCCACGATAGTGAGTAGGGCTTTCACCAGCATGTGTGTATGGGGGAAGGGATGTGTTTGTGTTTGTATGAGCGTGTACGGATCTTTGCTTTCTTGGTAAAAAAAAAATCAGCCACATCTTTCATTACCAAACTTGCTACAGGAATTGTATTAAGATCTGAACACCTAGGCCTGCACGGTATATCGATAAACCGATATATACCGGTATTCAAACCAATATCGATTGAATACCGGTGTAATTACAAAAATATCGGTTTATCGTCATTATATTTTTACTCACAATTTAATTTTCAAGATGGCTTGAGTTTTTTTAACTGTAGCTCAGAATGAATAATATTATCGTTTTACCCAAGGAATCGTCCGCATGTGCTCCCGTAATAATACTGAAAAAAATAATTTTCAAAAATTTCGACAGAACTATATCACGTGACCCCTCATTGGAACGGGCTCAAGGAGCTCGTTCCAATGAGGGGTTACATGATATTGTTTTGTAGAAATTTTTGGAAAAAATTGATAAACTGATATGTAAAACAATAAATTTTGATATCGTCTGCGTTGTGTAAAGGGGTTTTTCGAACCGCATCGTCAATGCATGCTGATTCGTTCGGACTTTGATGCCTCAAGTCTCGATTGTGGTACTCATGTTCAGATATCTGAATAGTTTTCGATATACTGGGATACCGCGGTATTTTTTTTAATACCGATACCGGTATTCTGTTTTGAATATCGTGCAGCCCTATGAACACCTATTGTTTTTTGAGGCCAGAGGTAAAGGTAACAAGTCTGCACAATTTATGATAGGCATTCAGAGTGTTTCGTACGCCTTTCGGTTTATTGTAATTTTGGTGCAACGAATAGGTTTTTTTTTTTTATTTTGTACATTGATGTTGGTAGTTTTACAGGAAGTTTCAGATTATAGAGATCGCTTTGTGTTGAAACCGAGGCAAGAAGAAAAATGTTTTATTGTAGCTTTATCGTGCTCTTATCTTTGCATCCCATGTGTAACAGTTTCAAGGTTGATGAGCATGTTATGTCTCTCTGCACCATGTATTTTCTACAGCTACTTCAAGCGGTGGGTGGTTGCATTTTCAGTGTTTTAAGTAGTTTTGTACTAGCAGTTTTTAGACACCAAGTGCTGCTTTGAAAGTGGACGTGTAATTAATAATTTATATCGGTAGATGTTACCAATAATTGGAGAATTAATGATGAAACTACTTCAATTTCAGTCTTAGAAGGCGATGAAGTGCCAACATATGAGGAAGTTGAGTTATATTTAGCGCCACCTGGTAAATTCCGGCCTATAGTATTAGTTGGTAAGTGTTTCCGGTGATTAGGTAGTAAGGTGTTTGATAAATTTAGTAGTTTTGTTTAAAGATTCAAATGTAACTATTTGCAACTTACCATGGGCCTCAACAGTAACTGTTTTCTAATACACTCTTGTGTTGTGTTCAGCGAGGTATGTATGTCTGTATACAGAGGTTATTATGGCAGTAAAGTGATTTGGTTTGTCGTATTCCGTCGAGTCGACAAGGTCGGGTCACCGGATCACACTCGTCGCCGAGTATGGGATCTCACTCGTCGCCGAGTGTGATCCGGCGATCTGACATCGTCAGCTCGACGGAATACGACAAACCAGATCACTTTACTGCCATAATGATCTGTTTATTATATGCCATTGTGGAAATTCATCTTTCAAACGAGAACTGACTAAATGAATATAAGGGTAAATAACGGGCAATTGTAGCTAGAACTACATTCATTTTCAAACAAACAACACTTGTAAAATTATGGGGTCTTCCCAAAATAGCGTTTCAAAGTTTCCAAAGTTTTCAGCATTTCATTCTTCTACATCAGAGTTATTAGGGGTTAGTACATATAAAACTGGTTACAGTATTAGAAATTCACGTTATTTGATAGTGTTTATTTACACAAATGAAGCGTACCTAGAAACGGTTGGTAGCGATTGACGTTCTACAGTGCCGTCTTAATTCTGAGACCAACCATCTGATAAGAAATCAGAAAACCACTCAGTGTGATCTGGTGATCCGAATTCGAGGGGTGAAATACATGGCATATTATTAATAGGCATATAATAAACAGTTTTATTAACACAGGAACGTAAAAGGGACAATAACCTGCGTATTCTAAACAAATAATCATTTAACAAAACCATAATTTTCGTTATGCAAAGTACCCTTATTTTCATAAATCATTCGTATGAACGCTCTCGTATAGATTAAATAAACAGACAGAAGGCAATGTGTGTTTGAATAGGTGGGTGTTTTACATAACGAGTTGGAATGGCGTAGTCATATTTCGCGAGAGCCGAGGCTCGAGCGAAATATGACTACGCCATTCCAACGAGTTCTGTGAAGCTCTCACCGATTCAAACACACATCGCGTTCTGTGTTTATTACACATCCCATGCTTTAAAATTCATTTAAATAAACAAATTTTAATTCCGATGTTTAAACCCAAAGGTGAAGAGTCCGTTTGTTTTGTTTGAAGCTGTTCTGATCAAATGGATCGATAAAAATCAAAACAACTTTTTGGAAACCAGTGTGTGTTGAAATTCGTATCGCTGTTTCTCTTCGGCTGGTGTCCATTCACGCCTAACCATTTGGTGGCTATTACTGTTAGTAACAATATAAGTACATATTTGGGCAGATTTGCAAAACAGTTGGGAGAAACGTTTTTAAAAGAAGTTCGAAGCATGTCAAGATGTCCGATGATTTACCGAAATAAAGTTGACCAATTAGATATAACGGCATCCGTAAAACGAGACGGCCACGGGGCGGTTAATGTTGTGTTGGAAAATGATTGTTTGGTTTTTTTTTAATATTATCTCATTTTTGGTTAACTAATTTTTTTATGAATCGACTTTATTTTGCTTTGGACGTTTTCATTTTCACACAAACGCGACAGATGATCGATAATTGTGTAACGAAATTTGGAATCTTTTCGAAGCGTAACTAATGACTCGATGGGAAAGGAACAAAAAAAAACGGTGCTGGGAAAAAAGTTCCGGTTTGTACATCACCTGTTGAATACAGACACATTTATGTCATAGCGGCCATTCTGTTAAATACAAGGGTTTAAAGTTTAATAGATGTGTAATAAATTAAATACTTCAATGTGAGAAGTTACTGGCTTTATCGTAAAGCAATGTCATAGTTCTTTTTTTTTATCCCGATCTTGTTACCCAAGCACACTCTGAAATTTTTGCACAATGTCATTTTCCATATTCGTCGAAATTAGCATTATCCGAAGGACAAATGTTAAGTCTGTGGCCACGTGGGTCTGCATATAGCGTAAGAGTCAGCGAAAACTATTCCAGATTGCCGTTGTTTATAAATGTGATGTACGTTTCATTATTTACATTGCTGCAATTTATTTGAAGTCATGCAGTTTTTTACCTAATTATGCCCAGTTATTGTTAAAATAATGCACAGTTCTTGTTCTTGGCGATCAATTATTCAAACAGTAGAAAAGTTAAAATTAGAAACCGCGTGTATTAAGAAATGATGTCCCAGGAATTTGGACTTACGATAACCTTCGGTTACCTTTGTTTATATCTTCGTGTTCTTAAGTTCCTACCGTACTGGAATTGTGTAGGTGGAGGTCAACCTGCAAGGTGAGAGAGTATTAAAACTGTCTCTTTTTAAACTTATCGATACGCACATTTTCAGTTTCGAGTGTAATACTACAGTGGTACCTCTTCAATTGGATATCTTTCAGTTGAATAACTTTTTTAACTGAATATAACTTTCAAACGCAAAACTATTTACCATACCTTCGGTACCAGTTTGACTGGTTAATTGCATATAGGTTCAAGAGTAAACTCATGTTATTTGAATAAAAAATATTGTTATATGTCAAGAAAGTACCCTGACAATCACTGACTTCCCCTTATAGATTCATTTGGCTTCACAACATCCAATACGGGAAATAAATCTATTGTATCTTGTTTGATAGAGCTCTATGAGCTCTGTCAAACAATATATACATAGAATATACCCAAAGTAGCTTGGTGTACCAAATGTTCACCACTTCACCACTCGTAGCTTGATGTACCAAATGTTCACCACGAGTGGTGAAGTGGTGTTAACCGCGAGCCTTCGGCGCGCGGTTAACACCACTTTACCACGAGTGGTGAACATTTGGTACACCAAGCTACTATGGGTATATTTTATTATGCCATGATCAACTAATTATTAAGAGTAGCTATAAATTTTTTCTCGATTTTACTGAGCAGCAGCCGAATATACGTGCGAATTTGTTTTTGTTTGCATGAGCATCGGTGGGCGGTACTTCCGCTGTCAATTTTATCACCGAAATGAAATAGAAAAAGAAACAGGGTCTTTTTCATTTTAATAACATAATAACATACTATTTCGAGTTATGGATGCTTTATTAACATGGGACAATGCATGTTTGTTAATTTTTGGTTCTTTATGGGGGTAAACTCATTTAAAAACAATAAATAATTGCCACTTTCATTTCACTCTTCGCGAAGCGACGTGCAATAAATCTGGGCTAGTTTGCATTCAGGTCGACGCCACCTAAGGTCATCTCGGATGTAGTTCCACTTTAGGTGTAAAATGTAACTACTGAAATCCCATTGCGGGCGTGTCCACCCCGGTTGGTGTGTAAAGCCAAACATTTATGTCACAGGCTTTTCATATATTGTAGAATAGGTAACCATGGTATAAAATAGAAATATTGCCCTGTTTATCTCTAGAATACACTACACGGTCCTGGCCAAATTCCTGTTCATTGAAATATCTGTTAACACTGCTTTTACCAGGTTAAACAGTTGCTCACCGCTGCTCGGTGGTTGTTGAGGGGTACTTCGGCATCCTCCACTCCTAAAAGTACCCAACACGATATTCTGGCAGCTAAAAGTGTTGAACTAGGGGCCGACGAGTCTCGATGTTTCTCTCGAATGGAATCAAACAAAAGGTTCGAAAACGAATCGAATCCACTTTTCAATTGTTACAATACAACGGTTTACTGGTGTTGGCTTCCTCAATCGTGAACCCAATAGCAATAGGCATACTAGACTATTGGAGCGCGGTGGCTCAGTGGTAGACTATTGGACTTCTATGCTAGAGGTCCCGAGGTTGATCCCCGTCGGGGACGACCCGCGTTGTGTCCTTGGCCAAGGCACTTTATCCCGGTTGCCTACACGGGGGCACGCGCTGACGCCGTGTACTAAGGCGTACTGCACGTCGATGGTGCACATGTCTTCAACCGCTGTAACCCTGCTTGAGCGGAGCTTGAACAGAGTTAGAATGTTCAGGAGCTGATAGTTGCTCGTCGATGCTCGATGGTTCTCTCCAGCTACTCCGGCTTCATCCACCCGTAAAACTGTCACGGTCACGATTAGCCATTGTGCATAAGTATGTGGCCTTAAACACCAATAAATAAATATATAACTAGACTATTCGACAAATGACAGGTATCACAAAGGTGGTCGAAGAAAAAGCCATTTGTTGTCCTTTGAGTGCAACAAGGTGCCATCTGCAATGCCAAAGCATTGCAGATGGCACCTTGTTGCACTTAACGTGCACTATATTGTGCAAGCGAGGAGTAACGCAATCTCCACTGTCGCTTCAAATGTCATTTTTATGAATTTTCCGACTGAATTTGTGCAATCTATTTAGACTGGATACGTTCAATCTTATTCATCAGAAAACTGCAGTGTGAGCAGGGGAAGGGTGGGTGGGTAGGAAAAATTTGCAGACACCGATGCCGATTTTTTGTTTTTGACCGGTCGGAGGACCCATCCACCCACCCCATGTAGTTTTTTTCCAGTTTTACAATTTTTTTCCGGGGTTATCTGAACCACCCACCTCCACTAAATACATGCTTCTGCATCATCCTTCCCACCATACTGCACCATAACCAATTTTATCATACAGTATTGAGTGATTGACCTTGTACAGTAGGACAGGTCTTGAAAGAACATCCGTTTTATCAGACCAAAGTGGTCTCTTAAGGCAGATGGTCTCCCATAACAAATCAAATATAGAGTAAAGCTGGTATGTCCAGGTATGTCCATATAAAACATGGTCTCCAAAGACATCGGTCTCTTAAGGCATGTTCAATTGTAATTCATTAACAATCTCGAATGCCATATCATTAACTTTTTACCTATAGTTATCTATCTCTCCATGTGTTTAGACATGTTGTAGAAACCAACAATATATAGCCGAATCATAGCTCAGCCGCAATAACAGTTTTATAATCGCATATAACCCATGGTAGGTATCCCTTGATAACTTGAGTGTCTTTTTATTGGTTCTTGAATGATACTTCATTGATTATGGTATACAATTTTGCCGAAAAGTGTCTGAGGAAAAAATTTGCAAGCATCGGAATTTTTTTTTTTTTTTGTCCTCCATGACCACCCACCCACCCCGGCATCAGTGTTTTGTAATTTTTTTCCACCCCCCCCCCCCCCCCTGGTGTGTGTTGTTATCTTCAGAAATTCGATAATAAAGAATTGTAGGAAATTCAGATCGAATCAGTGACAAGATTTGAAATCATATCGAATCTCAAACGTTCGCCGGAGCCTACATTAAACCACAATAAACGAACATTCACTCCCATCTGTAGACCCTTATTGCAGCAACATTGGTTTGCTGCAACCACCGAAATAGTCTTAATGTTTACTGGGAATGAGAATAAATATTTATTACACATCCATTCAACATTAAACCCTTGTATTTAACGGAATAGCCCATATGACATAAATTATTCTGTATTCAATGGGTGATGTACAAGCCGGAACTTTTTTCCCAGCACAGTTCATACTAGTTCCTTTCCAATCGAGTCATAAGTTACGCTTCGAAAAGTTTCCAAATTTCGTTATACAATTATCGACAGTCTGACGCATAGTGTGAAAATGAAAACGTCCAAAGCAAAATAAAGTCGGTTCTCAAAAAATTAGTTAACCAAAAATGAGATAATATTTTTAAAAAAAACCCCAATCATTTCCAACCAGAACATTAACCCAGTCTCGTGGCCGTCTCGTTTTGTAGATCCGTTATATCTAAATTGGTCAACTTAATTTCGGTAAATCTTCGTACATCTTGACATGCTTCGAAGTTCTTTTAAAAATGTTTCTCCCAGCTGTTTTGCAAACCTGCGGAAATTTGTACTTACATTTTTACTAACAGTAATAGCCACCAAATGGTTAGGCGTGAATGGTCACCAGCCGAAGAGAAACAGCGATACGAATTTCAACAAACACTGGTTCCGAAAAGGTTGTTTTGATTTTTTATCGATCCATTTCATCAGTACAGCTTCAGTCAAAACAAACAGACTCTTCACCTTTGGGTTTAAACATCGGAATTAAAATTTGTTTATTTAAATTAATTTTAATGCATGGGTTGTGTAATGTAGGCTCGAGCGAAATATGATTACGCCATTCCAACGAATTATGTAAACCACCCACCGATTCAAACACACATCGCGTTCTGTCTATTTATCTTACAGTCAACATGTATTTTGTCTGTATTAACTCCGCAACTGTCGTGTATCCGACCCCCGATACAGATGTTTGTATCAGAGGGTCGGATACAAGCACGTTCCTTTCGCGTGAGTACCATTATGTTTCTTTTTGTTCATCCGTACGAATAAATAGTTCGTTATATATTCGTCTACATTCTTGACTTATCCCCAATATATTGTAAGATAAAATGATTATTACCATTATGTGGATGTACAAAATATGTATCCAAGTCTCGCTCCGGGTTCTAAGGGTAGACCACGACTCGTCTTCGACTCGTCGTGATCTACCCTTAGAACCCGGAGCTCGACTCGGATACGTATTTTGTATATCCACATAATGGAAATAATCTCTTTTTATTAGAGATTAGGAACTTGGATAATAACAATAAATGTTTTCTGTTCCAGGTGCGACTGCAATAGGAAAGAACGAATTGAAAAGACGGCTCATAAGTGGAAATTCTCGGCATTTTGAAGAAGCGGTTCCATGTAAGTTCTCACATTCTAAACAATCTTAGCCCCTCACATTAGGAGTTATTGTGATGAATTGGCGGTAACATGGTCTGAAGTTTGCGGCTCACAGCTCATGTTCAACCGAGACGGAAAGCGTCGAGCCGCAAACCTCAGACCATGTTATCGTCAAGTCATCACAATAACGTATATGTTCAAGACCCCACCCAAAGCCTCAAATCCACGACGTGAAATGAACAAGGGAACTTCAAAACGGACAAGGCAACTTCAGCGATAACAAAGTTAATAAAGAAACCTCTGTGTACCCCACGACGTCACTCGACAACAAAAAATCAATAACTTGGATAAAGGTTGAGGTTACTCCATCTCAGTTCAAATCATGAACAATTTGATGATTTGAAATGTGATGGAGTAAATTCGACCTTTTCATAAGTGGGTTGTGAGTGGAATGAACACTGGCCTCGATAAAACGATTTTCCTCCCATTGTTAACATCTTTGAAATCAAATATTTCAATTGGGGATGGCAGACGGTTACCTAATTATGCCACTTCAGTCGTAAACATAGAAGAAACTAAGCGAGTTCTCGTCCAATCAGAGGGCGAGAATTTTATCTAGTCATATTGGAAAATAACGTTATGGTCATATCCAGCCGTCGTTATTCAAACTAATAACCACTAATATATATTTTTACCAGTAAAGAAATAAATAAATGAATAAAATCATGAAATCATCAAGTTCTCTGTATCACTCTGGATCTCATCTTCCAATATTCACTCCCTTCCAATGCTTGATATGTGTATACCCTCGTAAATTCGTTAACGACTAGAGGAAGGGTAGATGTCATCAACTCTATTCCCTCTGTTTGTGGCCACTGACCCCAATCATCAACGCAACACGATCACCTTCCAATTATCATCTACTTAACGCAACGGCCAATATCAGCTACCACTCACTATACATGTACACACACGCAAATCAAGGTCTGTCATTGTAAAACACGCACATTATCATTCATTTTGTGTCTGCCTGCCTCCTGGTTTTCAAGAATGTGACTGGTGCCCCCACTCCCTCCCCACCTTCCGGGGGAGTGACCGCGCCGAAATTCCACCGGTGGGTGAGGGTAGGGGGGGGGGGGTTATGTTCTGCATTCTTAAGGCGGGGGATCATAAATTATCAGTTCATGAAAACCGTTCTTGATAATATCGTCTTCCTCGGGCCAACTCTATATATATCCAGTATCCAATCATTCAATCCTCGCAATGTACAAAAATTGCTATCAGTAGAAACTGTAGGAATTGTCAGGAATATAATACAGCCATTCTGGCTATGCCTTCTCCTTGCAATGTACACAACTCTCCCACTAACTTAACTGTCACTATGTAATTATTAACCCCCTGCACACTGATGTCAAAATATCCAGATTTGAAGTAGCCATTTTTCCCATAATGCAACTGGGAATTTAACCAATTCAGTCTTGTTTGACAGAGCTCATTGAGCTCTGTCAAACAAGATTGAATTGGTTAAATTTCTAGTTGTATTATGGGAAATATTTGCACCCTGAACTTTAGATATTTCGACATCAGTGTGCAGGGAGTTAAACTTATTCTGTAGATGCATTATATGAAATTGTATTTGTACATGGATATTTCAAAATAAATCATTCATTCATTCATTCGGTTCTTCGTTTTTCGGTATCCCATAATATCGGTATCGGTTTAGTTTTTCGATATATTCCCATCTCTAGTTTTCTGTCCAATTTTTCTCACCCCTTAATCTGTGAATTATATACTCCTAAAAACACAACGTGTATACGTTTTCAGATACGACTAGACGGAGAAAGAGATATGAAAAAGAAGGAACAGAGTATTATTTCATTACGAGAGCGGAAATGGAGAAAGAAATTCTAGCCAATAGGTATGTCAGGCGAACTAGTCTTTGGCGTTTTGTCAACGTTGTGGAACTTCTTATAACAGGGGCCACGGAACCGGGGGAGGGGGCTGGGAGGCTCCCCCCCCCCCCTTTGCCGGGCCACGTTTTTTGTATGCATATATTTTAACACAACAAATGACTCGTGAAACAAGGGGCGGATCCAGAGCCTCACCCATATTTTCGCCAGCTATGTTTCTCTCGTGCTCGATGGATTTCGGATCATTTTTGCAGTAAGTGGCAGCAAACGCTAAAATGTACACAGTCTGTTAAAAATCGGTTAACTGAAGCAGATCGTAATCTTACAAACATACAAGTACCAAATCCACCTCCAGAGAATCCACAGTCAATATAATTGCTGTTAACGTCTGGTAAAGCATACAGGTGAGGTCTATTTATCAGCTTTGGTCGTAACGACCAAAGCTGATAAAGAGACCTCTCCTGTATGCTTTACCGACTTTTTTAACGACTCTCAAAGTGTGAAATCTTTCAAATACATTTCCTGAAAAATCTCAAATTATCCGCTCGGATGCATGGAAATGGGGGTTTTGCGACCCTGGAATTTAAAATTTTCGTACCACGGGCCGACCTTGGTCGGTCCGTCATACCCATGACCATCCATTGTCCGATTCAGCCCCCTCACTTTGAAAATCGTTCCGCCGCCCCTGTATAACCCTTTACTAAACGAACAGGATATCAAAATTTAATATTTAAGGATTATTTCTTCAATATTTTCAAAAAATTTCAACAAAAACACATCATGTGACCCCCCCCCCCCCCTCATTTTACTTCCATATATACCATTTCCACTTCTACTATTTTCAGTCCATTCGTCGTGGACTGGTCGTAATCCACGCGTGGGCATTGATATCCACGCGTGCGTTTACCAGGTAATAAAAATCGTCATCAGCAAAATTTTAATTAATGAAGCACTTGGTTGTAACCAGTGCTTCATTAAATAATTTTTTGATGATTATTCCTATAATTAGTGTTTCGAATCTAATATTATTGCGTCTGTGCGAATATTTCCCTCTCGTGGAAAGTGACCAGTCCGCTGCGGCCATAATGTAGTAACCACAATCAATACGTTGATTATTCTACTAGTTTATGAGGAGTGTGCCTCGTAAATTTTGATAAAAAACTACTTTCGCTTATGTAACCGGGCCTTGAAGTATTCAAGAATTCCGACAGTTACTGTGTTGATCAGTGGTATGTTCCAAGCTCTTATAGCTCTGAGATAGAAAGACTCCTTTCGAACTTTTGTTCAATATGATGGTACTTGGAACCTCGTTGTGTTTATGTTACGGGATAGTCGATCCGGTTGAACAAGAGTACTCTCCATGTTTATATGTACTAAGCCTTTGACGATTGTGTACATCATCAAAAGTCTAGATATTCACCTTCGGTTTTCCATGTGAGATCCTCGATCATAGAACTGACAGATGAGATGTTGTGATATATCTTGGTCACATATCTCGCTGCTCTTCTTTGGACCATTTCAAGTTTGTGTTCGTTGTTTGTTGGTGGGAAACTGCACACGCATATTCTGCGGTGGTCGAACTTTGGATTTGTCTTCAGTTTCTTTCAGTTTTATTATGTTGTTGTTTTTCAAGTTGATTTTAACCATTTACCTAACATGAAAAGCAGACGACACTTTATCCAGTAAATAAAACAATCAGTCGAGACCATTTAACCCTTTATCTGACATGAAAGGCAGACGACACTTGCAAAATAAATTCTTGAATAACTAATTTTTTTCATTTTTTGTCTCAAAAACATAGGTTATGACCCCTCGTTGGAACGAGCTCGTTCCAACGAGGGGTCATAACCTATGTTTCTGAGACAAAAAATGAAAAAATAATGAAAATTAATTGGCGATTTTTGAGAATAGCGCTGGCCGGTTTTCGCCGTTACGTTAGGTAAAGGGTTAAGAATTCTATATGGTTTTGTTGCCCAGCTTGTTCCAATGGGGAGTCTAGTGATATGGTTTTGTTGATGTTTTTAAAATCCTTTTTCTACTCTCAGTATGACAATTAAGCGTGCGGATTGCGGCTGATTCGTTAGGTAAAGGGATAAAGCCAATGGCTTTTTATAATATCGCTTTCCAGAAGTCTGAACAAAATTTTCCCATAATAGCGTGGTTTGCAAAGCATTTCACCTATCAAACCATCTTTAGTGGGATACAAAAATGAGAATTAGGAAATTATGAAGACTATATCCCTCTACCATGCACCCCCCCCCCCCCCCCTCTACGCCCCGAGTCGGGAGGTCGAGAACGAGGACGGGCCCCGAAATAATGTGTAGAACGGGCGCTGCCAATCCTGCGAGCACCGAAGGCGTGAAGCGTTAAGAGGGGATGTGGGGATTCTCCCCCAGAAAATGGTTTTAAATTTGTGCTAGGAGAAGCATTCTTCCGCATTTTCCTGACAATATGCACTCAGTTATTTCCTTACAATTTGGGCAATTTATTGCCTGTATTTCTGTGTGTACGGTGCATTTTTCCCCAAAGATAATGATGACCACCACGACGCAGGAGAGGCCAGTGGAAAAACAACAAACTGTGGAACAAGTGGGGGTATTTTTATGTGAATGGAACTTGGTCAGTAATGTAACTGCGTACTCTTGCCACCCCCACCAGCGACGGGGCCCGTACCAAAAGCCTTTCCACGACTTTAAGCTCAGACCTATCTATAGGTCAACCTACGCTTTCAAAACACCAAAAATCCCCGAGCAGTTACCCCCTTACCCTTCCCTCTCGGCGAAACTGTCCCCCAGTAAATACATTGAGACATGTTCAGGCAGTGTTAGCCCGGGTGGAGTGTGTATGTCGAATATTCATCAACATATGACCCATCAAAACATAAAATCCCCTCTGTTGCTGCTTTGTAAAATAATTGTCAGCTCAAAGAAATTCTTAAGTGATCGATTTAAAAGATTATCGTTATATTTTTATTCTTTTGAAGGTTTTTGGAGTATGGCGAGTACAAAGGTAACCTGTATGGAACCAAACTGGAGTCAATCAAGAGAATTATCGATTCCGGAAAAGTTGCTGTGATAACTATAAACTTTCAGGTAACTGTCCTAGTAGTTCTCCACCGTCCGAAAGTCAGGATACCCCCAATAGCTTCAGGTCTGGTTTGTCGACCTTTCCAGTCCACGATTAAAGGGTTTTCGAGGGACGATACACAGCACATTTCGAGTTTAGGAGGATCACCGAGGTCCGCCGTTTGTGAACCAGTGGTGACCATTGTATATTATTATTTATTAATTTATTGGTGTTTTAAGGTCACATACTTATGCACAATGGCTAATCATGACCGTGACAGTTTTACGGGTGGGGGAAGCCGGAGTTCCCGGAGAGAACCACTGAGCATCGACGAGCAACTGTCAGCTCCTCAACATTCTAACTCTGTTTAAGCTCCGCTCAGGCAGGGTTGCAGCGGTTGAAGACATGTGCACCATCGATGTGCAGTACGCCTTAGTACATGGCATCATCGTGCCCCCGTGTAGGCAACCGGGATAAAGTGCCTTGCCCAAGGACAAAACGCAGGTCGTCTCGGGACCTCTAGCACAGAAGTCCAACAGTCTACCACTGAGCCACCGCGCCCCCGACCATTGTATATGGGGACCATTGTCTGAGATACTTATTCCTATTGCTGGTGCATTAATGACTTAAGACTAACACATCAATTTAGGATCTAAGATATAAGCACCTTTACACTATTTTATGTGGAAAAGAAGTTAAAACAATAGATCGATAAAGTTGATCGGCATATTTTATTTTCCGTATATATATATATTATACATATTTATTATATGACTATGACACCTTTACCCTAAATACCACTACTGTTTGACGATTTTATCCAGGCTGTCGGATCACACCAGGTGAGATTTTCCCGGATCAAAAATTCATATCAAACTCCAACGGAAATTGCCGAGAATTTCCGTATGAATAACGTTGGACTATTTATCCGTTAAAATAGACTTTGTAACTAGGGAAGCCGTTGTCGTTGTTTACAAAGTTTCGTCTGCTTTTTTTATGTTCGGCTTTCAAGGGAATAAGTAAATCGGGGTAAGCAAATTAAGTTACGGTTAGTGTGTCAGACATATAATAAACCTATCATCATAACAGTGTGTTGATCCGTGTCGTAGTATCACGTCTCGATGAGGTGGCCAGATTGTCAAATCCGACAATCTGGCCACCTCAACTCGACATGATACTACGACACGGATCAACACACTATCATGATAATATGTATTTCTTACACACCCATTAAACTCTAAACCCTTGTATTTAACGTAATCGATGCTATGACATAAATGTTTCTGTATTCAACTGGTGATACACAAGCCAAAACTTGTTTCCCCGCATCGTTTCTACTTGTTCCTTTCCCGTCGAGTCATCAGTTACGCTTCGAAAAGTTTCCAAATTTCGTTATACAATTATCGATTGTCTGTCGCGTAGTGTGAAAATGAAAACATACAGAGAGCAAAATAAAGTCGGTTCACAGAAAAATAAGTTAACAAAAATGAGATAGTATTTTTAAAATAAACGTTCATTTCCAACCACAACATTAACCCCGTTCCGTGGCTGTGTCGTCTTCGGATCCCGTTATATCTAAATTGGTCAACTTTATTTCGGTAAATCTTCAGCATCCTCACATGCTTCGAACAAGCCCAAGAGAAAAGATAACGAATGTTATTTAGACTTGTACTCAAAAGGTTGTTTTGATTTTTTATCGATCTATTTGATCAGCACTGCTTCAAACAATAATAACGGACTCTTCACCTTTGTGTTTAATCATCGGGATTAAAAATTGTTTATTTAAGTGTATTTTAATGCACGGGGATGTGTAATAAACACAGAACGCGATGTGTGTTTGAATCTGTGGGCGTTTTACATAACTCATTGGAATGGCGACTGGCGTATTCATATTTCGGTCGAGCCTACGGCTCTCGCGAAATATGACTACACCATTCCAACGAATTATGTGAAACACCCACAGATTCAAACACACATCGCGTTCTGTATATATATATGTAATTCTGAAAAAAATTAAAACGCGATGAGCTCGGTGTAACATACAGGGCCTGTAACACCAGGGCAATGCTTCTGTAAAACGCCTTGGTACTAGAGTCTAAATAAGTATCAAAGTAAGGCCAAGGTGTTTTACAGAAACTACATGCAAACGAGAGCATTTATGTTTTAAAACAACTTATCTTGATACATCATGCTTTCTGTGGTTAAGCCAGAGAGGGTACGATGTTTAGGGGTAAGTGAGGTCGCCCCATTTAATCAAAATGTTTAAATCACTAATGAGAGATAGTCCCTAAAGTGGAACGCCAATTTTTGTGGGGAGGTGTGTTCGCACCTGTCGCACATCCCCTGGCTGTGCGCCTGTATGCAGATTTTACTTCCACGGCATTCTTTGTTCCTATACTTCTAAGGGACTCGTGGCTTCTACTCTTTCCTAAACGTGTCTGTGTGTTAGTTCACATCGGGGTATCTGTGAATCATTGTTTCACTTTGATAAAAAAAAAAACAACGGGAGGTATCAAGCCATCCAAGGACGCGGCCATTGCCAAAAAAATTACAGACCAATTGATCTTCGAGTCAGAGATTCCATGAACAGTCAACCTTTGTAAACTGTGAAATTACAATTAAAAGGGATAGGAGGAAAATGAAGTTAATATTTTGTATTGTTGCGTTGTCTTTTCACTACCACGACTGATGATTAAGTGGTTCACACAGTGATCAACAGATTGCAGTCCCCGAACCCGTCACAACTACTCGGACATGTGCATGTGGTATGCTCACATTCTGTTTAGCACATGCGCTGATTTGGGGGAATCCTGTTGAATGCACAGGCCATAGAAAGTAACAGGAACCTTATATATCGCATGAAAAATTCACGGAAAGATGTTGTCATTTTTTGTTAATGGCTCTGTAGTCGAATGAACTTAGAAACAATATTGGCCATACCTACTGTCAGTACAATAGTGTTTCTACACTCTAAAATCAGTTGGGTTGAAGATCAACCCAAATGAACTGGGTTGAGTGAATATGAACCCAATTGGGTTCATATTCACTCAGCCCAGTTCATTTGGGTTGATTTTCAACCCAACCGATTTTAGAGTGTAATACTGGGTACCATTTGAGCGTATTTTGTCAATTTGGTTTCTAAGACTGTCACTTGGGCTTGTGGGAATTTCCATAGAAAATCGCCATCGAAGAGAACTGTATTTAGGAACTAGCGACTTCAGAAGCGTATAGTTACGAGGTAAGTGGTAATTCCTATTGTAAATTTTGCAGTCACTTGAGCTCCTTTTGATTTTATGGGATTTTCCGAAGGAAGTCAACTAAGTATAAATGTGCTTAACGTTCCAGTAGAGAGGGCGTTGGCTCGGTTGTTACGAAACTTTATTTCAAGCTGAAAGGTTCGCGGTTCGATCCCTGCGTTGTGTCCTTGGGCAGGGCATTTAATCCCGATTGCCCACGTGTGGTCATGGTGGTGCTGTGTACTTAGTCGCACTGCACGACGATGGTGCACATGCCTTTAACGAATGTTAACCCTGCTTGGTGGAGTTAGTACGTTTGGGAGTCTGGCAGTTGCTCGCCATTGTTCGATTGTTCTGTCCGGATACTCCAGCTTGGTCCATCCCTAAAACTGTCCTACACGAGGTGACCCTGGTTGTCGAAAGTATCGTTAAATTCAAATAAATTAATAAATGAATAAATTGCGTTCCAGTAATATAGGAGTTCCTACAGTAAATTTTGCCGTCGACGGCAAAATTTACTGCAGGCATTCCCATATTACTGGTACACAAAGTATATTCATACTTTTATGAAACTATGAAAATTTACGACTGCAAGATTTGCTAAAGGAATCCCCGTTTGACTGATCGCCAAAATAGAGTGTTGGGATCACAAAAGCGGTCCTTTTCTAGATCATCTCGCGATCAAATCGCGACACACTGGGTCGAGGTTTCGTAAATAAGGTAATCACAACACTATTCATTTATATTAATATTTTTGCCTTCTATGGAAATTTATTATGGAACATTGCATAATATCAAAAGGTGTTCAAGTGACATCCATAACTACTACTTAATTTTTATGATCATTTAACTCTTACTGTTATTCCCTTTACAGGCCCTAAAAGTTGTCCGTCAAAGAGACCTAAAGCCTTTCATTATATATATAGAACCTCCTCCATTTGAAATTCTGAGACAGACTAGATATGCCAGAAAAGCCAGAAAAACTATTGAGAATGACTTAACAAGATTACTTCAGGTAATTATAAGTTCCAACGTTTTAACCCTTTGAAAGAGAGGGAGGCCGTTTTTTTCCAGATCAGGAACATGTTACGTCATACTTTTGACGTAAGGCGTAACTTTACACTGCAAAAAAATATAGGTTCTCTTTAGAACCAAAACTGGTTCTAATCTTGTCCCTGAGATGGAACCAGTTTAGTTTAAACAGTATTTATTTCAAATCAAATAAATTTACCAAGATTAACATTCAATTTTAACAGAATATTACATGAACTGAAGTAGATTCAGCAGTAAACTTGGAGCTTATTCAACGCAGTCGCCAAACATTTTGAAACAAAGCGAATATAAATATCTGGTATATTGGTTCTATACAGAACCAAAACTGGTTCGATATGCCAACTGTTCATATCCCCTTTGCTTAATAATGATTTGAGACAGCCCCGTATAAGCTTTAAACTTACGACTGAAACCCCCTCAATTTATGTTTAATTCTGTTAATATTTAATGTTAATCTTTATAAATTTATTTGATTTGAAATAAATACTGTTTAAACAGGACTGGTTCCATCTCAGGGACAAGATTAGAACCAGTTTTGGTTCTAAAGAGAACCTGTATTTTTTGCAGTGTATGGGGAGAATCAGCTCAATGATGGCGCTTGTCAACTTTGAACATTTATTACTTTAAACGACGGTAACCTGTCGTTCTTCGGCTCAAAGTCGGTAGCCAGACTACTGGTTTCAAGAAAATAATTTTCATTATATGCAAAACAGTTACTAATAACGACGGTGGATAAACATAACTCCAGAAAACAGTAATTAAACCTTTTTTCAAATACAAGATTTGTCAGAGTGTAATTGTTATCTGAAGGACTCGTCAGCGATTATCAGCTAATGCATTCTCGGCCCTCACAAATAACACTGTAATCACTGCATTATCATTACAAGAATTAATACTTATGCTTTCATTTTATAATTTTAAAATACGCTGTGGAATATTTATACTTCTGTGGAATATTTACACTTCGGAAACCAGCCTATAACACTTTCATTAAGTTGGATGTCTGCTAGAGTGTGGGGTAGACCAATCAATATTTTCAACGTGCAGCCCCAAGGCTGCACGTTTAAATATTAATTGGTCTACCCCCAAATAATAAATATGGACTTTTCCACTTGCTTCCATTGAACGGACATGGCAGATAACACTAGGGTTCAAAGCGTTAAAGAGTAAAATGATCTGTGGGTCCACTAATTAATTACCAATTGTTTCACGGCTATACATTCTCGCCTAAAATACATTTTCCGCAAACCAGTTTCTTGAATTACAATTTTTATTAACGTCGACAAGCAGCATTATATGTGGCAATGTCGGTACGTCTGCCGTTCTGTGTGTCGGTCCGTCTCCTACCAACGAGTTTTTAAACTCTATAACTTTTAAACAACTTGGTGGAATGGCATTACATTTGTTTTTCAAGTGGACAGGGTTATTGCCCTTGGTGGACTCGAAATTTGTTTCATTTTACTACCAAACTCAATACCTTTTAAAATACTGGGTGGTATGACTTCATATTTGGTATGCAATTTTATCTTATCGATGTCTCACCCCATGTTTTATGCAGGTGTTATTTGGAATTGGTTTGTCAGAGTTACTGCCCTTTATGGTGTTTGTCTCTTTTTCTCCATCCGTCAAAGCTTAGGTGTGAACTCGCAAGTTTTAAAAAAAATTTTTGAGTCAAAGTTTTCCAACTATATGTTTTAAGATGCAGAAATCCTTTAGTAAATCCGCACCCCTGCCCCCCTCCCCCCGCGCCTTGACAGTAAAATTATGTAAATTTATCCAACCGAGGCTCTCGGTAGTTAGAAATTCCAACGACAAATCATTTGGGTGGATTTTTACAACTTTCCCATCAATATTTGGAGGACATTCACTAGTTTCCACTCTAAAAACTCCTTATTTGGAAAAATTCTAAATGTATTCTGAATAAATCCACAAGAGCACTGTCTGAAATTTCCAACTTTTTTCCAATTTAAGGCAACAAATTTTCCAACTATGGTAAATTGGACGAATGATGGGGAAAGGAGGGGGCATGCTACTATATACACCACCCTAGAAATATATAGCATTTATCAATATTAATAGGAAGCGCGGTGGCTCAGTGGTTACGGCATTGGACTTCAAGCCGGAAAGTTCCAGATTCGATCCCCGCCAGGGGTAACTGCGTTTTGTTCTTGGGCAAGGCACTTAATCCCAATTGCCTACGTGGAGGTACAGTGGCGCTGTGTGCTAAGGCGTACTGCGCGTCGATGGTGCAGTATTATTTATTTATTTATTTATTTATTTATTTATTTATTTATTTATTTATTTATTTATTTAAGGTCACATACTTATGCACAGTGGCTAATCATGACCGTGACAGTTTTAAGTTTTACAGGTGGAGGAAGCCGGAGTACCCGGAGAGAACCACCGAACAACGACGAGCAGCTGCCAGCTCCCCAACATTGTAACTCCGCACAGCAGCACAGACAAGGTTAGATTGGTTGAAGACATGCGTTCCATCGACGTGTAGTACGCCTTAGTACACGGCGTCACCGTGCCCCAATGTAGACAATCGGGATGGTGCACTTGTCTTCAACCAATCCTAACACTGCCTGTGTGGGGTTAGCACGTTGGGGGGGGGGGGGGGTCTGACATTTGCACGCCGCTGCTTTGTGGTTCTTTTCGGGTACTGTGGCTTCTTCCACCCATAAAACTATCCCACACGAGATGACCCTGGCTGTCTAAAGTGTTGTTAAACCCAAATAAATAAATAAATAAATAAATAAATCATTCAATATTAATGGTACCCCACAGTAATTCCTGTAACATGAACTAACTTTGAGATTACAGTCACAATACTGTTGGTACCGGTCACAATGGCATGCACAGAGTTTTTTATAAGCTTGATCACTAATGATCAGTATGTATTTTGGACCCAAAATAAAAACATAGTTAACCATTAAGTCCTTGGGCTAATTTTACGTAAATAACTACCGAACATACAAGTACACGGTTTCAGATGACTTAACAGTGTTTCTACATTATTGTTGACTGCCTATGCAGACAGCCAACAATCATGTAAAAATACTGCCAAGAAAAATGGATCCTACCAGTAGAGTTCTCAATGAAGAATACATTTGTGAGTAGTAGGAGAGGGAAGAAACGGGATTATTGGCCGGAGGGAGAGCCGGAGGGGGGGGGGGTGACGTCATAGTCACGTGACCTAGTGACGTCATGTTGTGTTGTGAATGTAACCCGCCTCAGCGGCCATCTTGTGACATCATTTCATAGTGATACGTGGTGTTTGTGCGCAGTCGCAGCGCGTGTTGTTAGGGAGTTTCCGACGGCCATTTTGTATACTGGAGGCCGCTATCTTGGTTTCTATGGTAGTACGTGGTTGCTATATTACCCGCAGGCCTACAATAGGACAGAGGTATGTTCGGAGGGTATGTTCCTTTGTACAAGAATAATTTCCCGATCCGTTGAATTACCCAAATAAACCCGACAATCCCTCCAAATCACCAAAATCCACTCCTAACTACCGAAATTGACTTTATTTGATACGGATTTCCCCCAGAATCCTATTTAGGACCGCCATGCCATGATACCGAGAGGCCCATAGCTACCGAGAAGGCCTCCAGGGGTACGTTCGATTGAACTAGAGTAGTTTTTCTGGTTCGAATTTCCCCCAGAATCCTTTTTAGGACCACCATACCATGCCTTATAATAGGAGCACGTAGTACTATAGTATTGAGGGGCTCCTTTGGATTATAGCCAACTGATAGACAACCTCCATGAAAGCCTATATCATTCCTAATACCAAGAATCTATCGAGTAGTTACTGATAAGTCATTACCCGAACGACTCGAATCCCATCGAGCAAATAAGCCCTAGAGTATTTACTCGAACGAGTGACTCGCACATGCGACTCTTAGCCTCACTTCGGTATTTGAGGATACCTATGACCTGGCATTGTATTATTTGAGGATATCTATCGAGGATACCGCCTGGAGAATCCATTTTTGTCGTATGAGGCCATGAGGGCTCTGAGAAAATCCCTCAGTGAGGTCTAATTTACTATACCTCTTAACCTCATTTCTTTTGAGGCCATGAAAAATCCCTCAATGAGGCCTAATTTACTATCCCTCTTAGCCTCATTTCGGTATTTGAGGATTCCTATGGCCTGGTATTGTATTATTTGAAGATACCTATCAAGGATATTTTCTGGAGAACCCCTTTTTGTCGTATGAGGCCATGAGAGGCATGAGAAAAGCCCCCAATGAGGTTTAATTTACTATCCCTCTTAACATCACTTCTTTTGAGGCGATGAGGGTCATGAAAAAAATCCCCTCAATGAGGCCTAATTTACTATCCCTCTTAGCCTCATTTCGGTATTTGAGGATACCTATGGCCTGGTATTGTATTATTTGAGGATACCTATTCGGGATATTTTCTGGAGAATCCCTTTTTTGTCGTATGAGGTCGTGAGGGTCATGAGAAAATCCCTCAATGAGGTCTATTCTACTATCCCTCTTAACCTCAATTCTTTTGAGGCCATGAGGGCCATGAAAAAATCCCGTGACCTAGTGACTGGTGGTCCCGGGACTGCCATGGGTTTTTACGACAATTAGCATGCTAGTCCCTACAGTCCCAAATAGTACCCACCAGATCCCATTAGTTCCCACCAGTCCTCAAATCACCAAAAACGACTATAGTTGATATGGATTCTTCAAGAATATTATGTAGTAGAGCAGCACGTAGTGCTATAGGACCGCCATACCTTTCACATAGCCCTCATGGCATCATACAACAAAAAAGGGATTCTCCAATAGGTATTCTCAAATAATACAATACCAGGCCATAGGTATCCACAAATGAGTCTTAAGAGGGATAGCAAATTAGGCCCCATTGAGGGATTTTTTCATGGCTCTCATGGACTCAAAAGAAATGAGGTTAAGAGGGATAGTAGAATAGACCTCATTGCGGGATTTTCTTATGGCCCTCATGGCCTCATACGACAAAAAAGCATTCTCCGGAAAATATCCTTGATATGTATCCTCAAATAATACAATGCCAGGCCATAGGTATCCTTAAATGCCGAAATGGGGCTAATAGGGATAGTAAATTAGGCCTCAATAAGGGATTTTGTCATGGCCTCAAAAGAAATGAGATTAAGAGGGATAGTAAATTAAGCCTCATTGAAGGCTTTTCTCATGCCCCTCATGCCCCTCATGGCCTCATACGACAAAAAAGGGATTCTCGAGAAGATATCTTCGATAGATATCCTCAAGTAATACAATACCATGCCACAGTATACTCAAATACCGAAATGAGGCTAAGATAGTAAATTAAGCCTCATTGGGGGATTTTTTCATGGCCCTTATGGCCTCAAAAGAAATGAGGTTAAGAGGGATAGTAAATTAAGCCTCATTGAGGGCTTTTCTCATGACCCTCATACGACAAAAAAGGGATTCTCGAGAAGATATCTTCGATAGGTATCCTCAAATAATGTAATACCAGGTCATAGGCATCCTCAATACCGAAATAAGACTAAGGGTGCTAGTAAATTAGACCTCATTGAGGGATTTTTCATGGCCCTCAGGCCCTCAAAAGAAATGAGATTAAGATGGAGAGTAAATTAGATCTCACTGAGGGCTTTTCTAATGGCCTGATGGCCTCGTACGACAAAAAAGGAATTCTGGAGAGGGTATCCTCGATGGGTATCCTCAAATAATACAATACCAGGCCATAGGTATCCTCAAATACCGAAATGAGGCTAAGAGGGCTCGTAAATTAGACCTGATTGAGGGATTTTTTCATGCTCTCAGATCCTCAAAAGAAATGAGGTTAAAAGGGATAGTAGAATAGACCTCATTGAGGGATTTTCTTATGGCCCTCATGGCCTCATACGACAAAAAAGGGATTCTCCAGAAAATAATGTTCTTGATAGATCTCCTCAAATAATACAATACCATGCCACAGGTATCCTCAAATACCGAAATGAGGCTAAGAGGGATAGTAAAGTAAACCTCATTGAGGGATTTTCTCATGGCCTCATACGACAAAAAGGGATTCTCCATAAGGTATCCTCGATAGGTATCCTCAAATTATACAATACCAGGTCATAGGTATCTTCAAATACCGAAATGAGGCTAAGAGGGCTGGTAAATTAGACCTCATTGAGGGATTTTTTCATGGCCCTCATGGCCTCAAAAGACATGAGGTTAAGAGGGATAGTAAATTAGACTTCATTGAGGGATTTACTCATGGACCTCATGGACTCAAACGACAAAAAAGGGGATTCTCCAGAAGGTATCCTCGGTGGGTATCCTCAAACAATACAATACAGGGCCATAAGTATCCTCAAATACCAGAATGAGGCTTAGAGGGATAGTAAATTAGGCCTCATTGAGGGATTTTTTTCATGGTCCTCATGACCTCAAAAGAAATTTAGAGGGTTAGCAGAATAGACCTCATTGAGGGATTTTCTCATGGCCTCATACGGCAAAAAGGGATTCTCCAGAAAATATCCTTGATAGGTATCCTCAAATAATACAATGCCATGTCATAGGTATCCTCAAATACCGAAATGAGGCTAAGAGGGATAGTAAAGGAGGCCTCATTGAGGTTTTTTCATGGCCCTCATGGCCTCAAAAGAAATGAGGTTAAGAGGGACAGTAAATTAGGCCTCATTGGGGGCTTTTCTCATGGCCCTCATGGCCTCATACGACAAAAAAGGGGTTCTGGAGAAGGTATCCTCGATAGGTATCCTCAAATAATACAATACCAGGTCATAGGTATCCTCAAATACCGAAATGAGGCTAAGAGGGCTGGTAAATTAGACATCACTGAGGGATTTGTTCATGCCCTCAGACCCTCAAAAGAAATGAGGTTAAAAGGGATAGTAAATTAGACCACATTGAGAGATTTTCTCATGGCCCTCGTGGCCTCATACGACAAAAAGGGATTCTCCAGAAGTTTTCTTCGATAGGTATCCTCAAATAATACAATACCAGGTCATAGGTATCTTCAAATACCGAAATGAGGCTAAGAGGGCTGGTAAATTAGACCTCATTGAGGGATTTTTTCATGGCCCTCAGGCCCTCAAAAGAAATAAGGTTAAGAGGGATAGTAAATTAGACCTCATTGAGGGCTTTTGTCGTGGTCTCATACGACAAAAAATGGATTCTGGAGAAGGTATCCTCGATAGGTATCCTCAAATAATACAATACCAGGTCATAGGTATCCTCACATACCGAAATGAGGCTTAGAGGGCTGATAAATTAGACCTCATTGAGGGATTTTTTCATGGCCCTCGGGCCCTCAAAGAAATGAGGTGAAGAGGGATAATAAATTAGACCTCATTGAGGGATTTTCTCAGGGCCCTGATGGCCTCATATGACAAAGTGATACTTCAGAAGGTATCTTCGATAGATATCCTCAAATAATACAATGCCAGATCATAGGTATCCTCAAATACCAACATGAGGCTAAGAGTCGCATGTGCGAGTCACTCTTTCGGGTAAATACTCTATGGCTTATTTGCTTGGTGGGATTCAAGTCGTTCGAGCAATGACTTATCAGTAACTACTCGATAGATTCTTGGTATTAGGAATGATATAGGCTATCAGATAGCTATAAACCAAAGGGGCCCCTCAGTACTATAGCACTATGTGCTACTGTTATAAGTCATGGGATGGTGGTTCTTTCCTGGTTTTACCTGGTTTTATGTGGAAAAAAAAACGAGCGCCCAAAGTTTACTGCTCTTCGGGGTGTACGCCTTCAACATTATTATTTGTTCTCCTCCTTGGGGTAGAAATTTACCTTGAAGGTTTATTTGTCTTCCTGTGTCAAGCCAAAATCCTATTTAATTTAAATTACGCGTGGTGTTTAATAGGAAAAGTCACAAATATGAATATATTAGATCCCAAGGTTTGAATACATGTCCATACAGAGTTCCCTAGTGAAAAGTATTCTGCCTCGACAGTGTCGCATTCGACCCCCGAGCCCCCTCCCCCGTCGTATACGATACTGTAAACGCACTTTTCACTGGCGAACTCTGTTTTTTAAAACTTATCTGCTGCATTGTTTGAGTCGACAAATAGGCCATAAAGCATATTGCGTGCATTATGGAAACTTGACCAAACTATCTAATATATACTCTCCCAAAAAAGAAAGTGTGCATGCTAAAAAATAACACTAAAAAAAGATATATATCATTTTCATTCATGGAAATTTTTTTCAATCACAGATGAATCAATTTGTGATCAACACGAGAAATTTCATTACGCTACGATGAATACTCTTGGTGCCATGGAGAGTCAAAGACACTAAGGGTCAAACACAAAAGTCACACTCTCAATATCTGGTATGACCTCCGTCTGCATCGACTGCTGCTGTGCATCTACGCCTCATGGAAGCGAACAAGTTAGCATGGAAGTGTTGTGGGATGTTGTTCCATATTCTGATGTCTTTGGAGTTCCACAAGCGTTGACGGTGCATGGGGAAGCCGGCGTTGTTGCTGCAGATACTGTTGAACAACACGAGCTGCGTGGGGTCGGGCGTTGTCCTGCTGTAGAATGACGCCGGGGCCGTGACGTTGCAGAAATGGGACAACAACAGGTGTAAGCACTTCATCACGATATCTGGCTGCATTGAGATTGCCATCAATAATGACCAGCTCAGTTCTGTTGCGGGCAGTGATGCCACCCCACACCATGAGAGACCCTCCCCCCGTAACGGTTTCGCTCCACGACGCATGGATCTGCGTAGCGTTCGTTTCGACGTCTGTACACTCTCTGGCGGCCATCTGATGATGAAAGATGGAAACGACATTCATCTGTGAATAACACAAGTGTAAGGGGTGCCTGAGATGTTGTCCACACCACTGCAGTCGCTCACGACGATGACGTAACGTCAGAATCGGACGAATTGCAGGTCTTCGAGGACGTAAGCCGTATTCTCTCAGCCGGTCGATTACTGTTTGAGGATGTATCCGTCTCAGGTTAGGGATGTTCCTGGCTGTCGTCGTTGCCGTTTGTTGCCGGTTCCGGAGATGGACGACACGGATATACCGATCTTGTGCAGGGATGGTAACTCGGGGTCTCCCGGAGCGGGGTCGGTCTCGAACGTCATCATGTTGTGCATGTCGATGGACTAGCCTGTCTACAGTGTTATGGTGGCAGTTCAAATGCTGGGCAACCTCTCTCTGTGTTCTGCCAGCTCTAATCATACCCAGGGCAAGGAGACGTTGATTCATTGTTAATCTTGGCATGTTAATGTGGAGTCGTTTTCACAGCAGCGCAAGTTTGAATGTGAACGATAGGAAGGCCTTACTTTAGTGTTTAAATACCCAAGGATTCACACTGCTGCATGAATTTTCAGACTCTCTACGTGCAAAACATGCCTTTTCACAAATGTGCAGCACGTCATTTAACGTTAATGCAATTTTAACGGGGAAAGCTGTTTTTGTGTTCAGTATAACTTATTCATGAACAGTTTAACACTCTTTACACCTACGAAATTATTTTTTTGGAGTTTGATCAATTTCTGCAATGCACACTTTCTTTTTTGGGCGAGTATATAAATGCGAATGTCTGTATCTATATCTCTCTCTATCTCTCTATCTATCTATCTATCTTTGTTCCGGGTGAACTCCTCCGTTTCTCGACCGATCGATTTCAAATTTTGTACACGGGGGTAATTCGTCCCTGCGAGTAACATGGGGTGGGTGCCGTGCCCGTGCGGGGTGACCTTGACCATGAAATTGATGACCTTGACCTTTTATTTCGAAAACGGCTGGGCCGATCGGGCTAAACTTTCATATGTGCGGGTATATTGACCCATCGATCATTTTGTCTTTATCGAGGTGCCCGTACGGGGTGACCTGGGCCTTGAAATTGGTGACCTTGACCTTTTATTTCGAAAAAAGGCGGGGCCGATCGGGCTAAAATTTCATATGTGCGGGTATATTGACCCATCGATCATTTTGACTTTATCGGGGTGACCTTGACCTTGAAATTGGTGACCTTGACCTTCGATTTCGAAAACGGCTGATATCGATCTCAAATTTTCTACACGGGGGTAATTCGTCCCTGCGAGTAACATGGGATGGGTGCCGTGCCCGTGCGGGGTGACCTTGACCTTAAAATTGATGACCTTGACCTTTTATTTCGAAAATGGCTGGGCTGATCGGGCTAAAATTTCATATGTGCAGGTATATTGACCCATCGATCATTTTGACTTTATCGGGGTGCCCGTGCGGGTTAACCTTGACCTTGAAATTGTGACCTTGACCTTTTATTTCGAAAACGACTGGGCCGATCGGGCTAAAATTTCATATGTGCCGGTATATATATTGACCCACCGATCATTTTGACTTTATCGGGGTGCCCGCGCGGGGTGACCTTGACCTTGAAATTGGTGACATGACCTTCTATTTCGAAAACGGCTGATATAACCATCTTCTCCTGTGCAACGCCGGTAACACCCGCTAGTAAATATATATGGCTGAAAAACTGTAAAACTGTTTTTTAAAATTCAAATAGTGCATCACTTGGGCACAATTACATTATCTGAGCACAGCGTTTATCGTCGCTATTTTGGGTAAATTTAAAGGCATTGAAGGGGTGTACAGATATAAACACTAGATTAGCAGTCTCCCCTTATGCGCCCACGCTGTTTTGAAATACCAGCTGTTCGGGTAGAATCTAACACTGTAAAATAAGGCTGGAATTCTTCCCAAGTTACACTCTTATATAGGGTTTAATATATTCCCTGGTTTTCTAGGAACCGGGAACGGGAATGTGGAATGAAATTACTCTCAGAACCGGAAACCGGGAAATTTCCCAGACAATTTCAAGCAAATTTACGAGTGTAACATAACGCTTTTATTTTAATAATAATGAGCATATTTCTTGTTTTTTTCCTAAGATAAGTATGAAAACCCACACCTGCTTCAATCTCGTCTTTATTTTCAGAATCACTCGCATTATCATCTCCACCTTCTCCAACATCAACACCCTCTTTTTGCCGTCACCAGTCTCCTCTGCTTCAAGCAGAGGAGACTGGTGTCGGCTGTGGAGAGGATGTTGATGTTGGAGGAGGTAGTGAATAGTGATACTGGTAATTCTGAAAATGAAGACGAGTTTGAACTTTGAAGCGGGTAAAGAAGATCTTGATGTTGAAAGGGAGAGGGTGGGGGTCCTCCAGAACTGGTTGAGAGTTACAGTGATTTGTTGAAAATGGTTCGTCAGGAATCAGGACTGTAAAGATTTCTGGCGTCGAAGGGATGACGAAATTCTACAAAGTTTCAATTCAGAAAACTTCAGTTCAGTACACAAACAGTGCCACGCTTCATTCCCGGTTCCGTGCTGTAGATTTCCCAGGTATCGGTGCCGGCTTTCGGAACCGCAAACCCAGGAATTCCCGTTCCTGGGATTAAATCCTACTCTTAAACAAGGGAGAGGTTTTTGTTTTTAGAATGTTTATATTAACTGATGCGTTGCTGAAACCACTTGTTATTTTCATCATTTTAGGACGATGACTTCGAAGAAATGGTAATAATAAGCAGAAAGCTAAAACAGAAATATGGATACTTGTTTGATGGAGTTCTTGTCAATGACAATTTAGAACCAGCTGTGGAACAATTACTTGAGATGACAAAGAAAATAGAAACTACGCCATCTTGGGTACCATCTCATTGGATACAGTGACAGCACGCCAAAACGCGACAAACTTCAGTGGAAACTGCAGGGGCGTAGCCAGGATTTCGTTGGGCAAGTGCTTTAAATGTCTATCGACGATCACTGGCTTAACCGACCCGACGATGGTTCTCCCCGTGCAGAAAATTTTGAAAAATGAGTGTCAGATGGAACTCTCTGGTAGCACCTACGAAAATATTATGTGAAATTTAGAATCTAAAATACAGGCACTTTTGCACTATTGTATGGGAAAATTACATACAAAATGGATCGATAAATTTGATAGAAATATTTTATTTTCCAGATATATATTATATAGAGGATGTCTACTCTCTTTTAGTGAATATCGGGAATTATCTCATTCGTGTCGACCTGAAAGTATTATTTTTCACGAGCGCATGCGCGAGTGAAAAATAAAACTTTCAGGTAGAGCTGTAGGTTTTTAAATTTCTTGTTCGGTTTCGGTTTTGGTTTTTCAGGTGGAATAAAACTTCGGTTCGGTTTTCGGTTTGTTCATGAGGCCAAATAAAATTCAATAAAACTCATTCTTATGTCCGGAGTCATAACTGAATGGCAGTGAAATTGAGAGAAACTCAATGAATGCCCGAAATAAGCTATAATACATGAAGAATCAGGAAGGCCAATATAATAATTACCTAAATATACAGAACTTTTATTGTGCTTGGCCATTTTTCCAGGTCTGACACCTACACGCAACTTGAGGAAAGCTGCAAACACAACTAAACTGAAATGTCAGAAATTCACAGAATGTAGCCTTCCCAGAGTAGTGAGAGTACCCAGACACTGCCATTGGCAGTGTCTGGGTACTCTCACTACTCTGGGATGGCTACATTCTGTGAATTTATGCAGCAAGAGAGTATTTAATAAAAAACGAAAAACCTTAGATTACGAGATGTCGACGGTTTCGGTTTTTTAAAAAAAAACTTAAAACCTCGGTTCGGTTTCGGTTAACCTACAGCTCTACTTTCAGGTCCACACGAATGAGATAATTCCCAATATTCACTAAAACAGCGTAGATTTTTTCTTTTTATTATATGCTACGTGACATTTTACTGCACTATATTCAGCCCAATTCGACTGCAAACAGTTTTCAAGACAATAACAAAAAGCTATGCTGTTTCCCGCAGTTGGCTATGCTGTTTCCCGCAGTACACATATTAGTTTAATGTTATTTTTGTACAATAATTATACTGCAAATAAAGATTTCAATTTCAAAGCCGCAGGTCGTTCCCTCAAGGCGACGTTCAATGCGACATCATGCGCCGAAGCTTAGCGTCATTCAGGAAGCTACTGAAAAAAATTATCGTGTGGACCTGAAAATATTATTTTTTACTCGAGCAAGGGCTCTTAAAAATAAAACTTTCAGGTCCACCCTCATGAGATAATTCCAGATACTGACTAAAATAGAGTAGATGTTCTTTTTTTATCTAACAATCATATACATTTTTGCCTGAAAACCACGAGAAACGGTACGTATGACATAATGTGTTCCGATTCCGTATCATATAGACGACTCATTCTGATTCCGTATCATATAGACAACTCGTTTCCGGTAGCGCTACGGGCTATCATAACAGGCAGATGGATACATTCTATGCGCGTTTCAGTGATCGACCAAACATTATGTCCCGAAAATGTTTAAAAATAATTTAACCCTTTACCTAACATAAAAAGCAGACGACACTTGCAAAAAAAATTCTTGAATAACTAACTAATTTTTTTCATTTTTTCGTCTAAAAGACATAGGTTATGACCACTCATTGGAACGAGCTCGACGAGCTCGTTCCAACGAGGGGGTCATAACCTATGTTTTTGAGACAGAATGAAAAAATAATGAAAATTAATTGGCAATTTTTTCGGAATAGCATTGGCCGGTTTTGACCGTTACGTTGGGTAAAGGGTTAAGATTTAATCTGTTTATGTGACAGAATTGTTAGATAAATGAGTATCATGATAATGTGCATGTACTGTGATTTGTATCAGATTCTCGGTGGTGTCCAAAAATGGGATCACATGAAATCCCATTCTGGACACCACCTCGAATCTGATACAAATCACAGGACATACACATTATCATGATAATCTGTATTTATTATATGCTACGAGACATTTTATTGCACAATATTCTGCCCAGAAATGTGTACGTTTCAAAACAATAACAAACATCCGCTGTTCGTTCCTTCGAGGCGACGTAATATTTCTCTATATCTATCGAGTCGATAAATATCGAGAAATATTTTTCAGATAATTTGCGATAATTCACAAGCTAGAATATAATAAGCCTACTTATCTTACAATCAACATGTATTTTGTCTGTATTAACTCCGCAACTGTCGTGTATCCGACCCCCTGATACAGATGTTTGAATCAGGGGGCGATTACAAGCACGTTCCTTTCGCGTGAGTTCCATTTTTTTTTTTTTTTTTTTGTTCTTCCGTACGAATAAATAGTTCGTTATATATTCGTCTACATTCTTGACTTATCCCCAATATATTGTAAGATAAAATGATTATTACCATTATGTGGACGTACAAAATATGTATCCGAGTCTCGCTCCGGGTTCTAAGCCTACGAGTTGATCCCGACTCGTCTTCGACTCGTCATGATCTGCCCTTAGAACCCGGAGCGAGACTCGGATACATAGTTTGTGCATTCCCATAATTGTAATAATCTCAAAATATTTACTTCCGGCAGACATTTAACAGCGGTAGAAATTATTTTAAAAAATGTATTAAAGTAGTGCCTAGGTATTTCACAGAAACTACATGTAAAGGAGAACATTCATGCTTTAAAACAACTTACCACGATACATCGTAATCTCTGTGGCTAAGCCACAGAGAGTACGATGGTTCGGGGTTAGTGAAGTCGCCCCCATTTTATCAAAGTTTTCAAATAACGTATGAGAGATAGTCCCTCCAGAGGAACTTCAAATTTTGTGTGATGGTGCGTTCGCTATGCTCTTAAACAGGAAAGTCTTTCTTTTATAAATATATGCCGTAAGGAAACAATGCTCCTCGAAATAATTATTTGAGAAAGAGCAGGCTGGTGACTCACTGTCTCACGCGGCCCAATGCGGAGATGGAAGATGCTCCCATTGATTTACACTGAATGCGGCAAAATGCATTTTCAGCGAGAAAAAGGTTGACGTTGTCTAATTTATTTATTTATTGGTGTTTAAGGTCACATACTTATGTACAATGGCTAATCGTGAGCGTGACAGTTTTACGGGTGGAGGAAGCCGGAGTACCCGGAGAGAACCACCGAGCAACGACGAGCAGCTGTCAGCTCTCCAACATCGTAACTCTGAACTATGCACCACGGCACAGGCAGGGTTAGATTGGTTGAAGACATGCGCACCATCGACGTGCAGTACGCCTTAGTACACAGCGTCATCATGCCCCCATGTAGGCAATCGGGGTTAAGTGCCTTGCCGAAGGACACAACGCGGGAGCGCGAATCTGTCGCTGAAATAGTCACCCACCCAACCACTAACCGCGCTCGACGTTGCTTAACTTCGGTGATCTGACGAGAACCGGTTACCGCGACGCCACCGTACCCCCAACGTTGTCTAATAACCAGAACACAGTGACTCGATAGATCTGAGATAAAAACCTGCGTACTACTGTTTGTTTGTTTATTGGGGTTTAACGACACTTTCGACAGCCAGGGTCACCTCGTGTCGGACAGTATTACGGGTGGGGAAGCCGGAGAACCTGGAGAGAACCGCCGAGTAATGGCGAGCAACTGTCAGACTCCCCAACGTACTAACTCCATACAAACGGGATTAGCATTGGTTGAAGACAAGTGCATCGTCGACGTGCAGTACGCCTTAGCACACAGCGCCACCGTGCCTCCACGTGGGTAATCGGGATTAAGTGCCTTGCCCAAGGACACAACGCAGTTACCCCTGACGGGGATCGAACCGTACATGCCTTTCGGTTTGAAGTCCAATGCCGTAACCACTGAGCCACTGGGCTCCCGGCGTATTACTATGTGATATAAGGGAGGAGGGGTCTTCTTAAACTGCACACTTTTTGACTCTCTGCCTCTGATGTAAAAATGCGAAAATTCCAAGCAGCATTTGTTCCCATAATGTAGTTTAGGAATTTAACAATTCGGTCTTGTTTGACAGAGCTCGGTGAGCTCTGAGAAACAAGACTGAATTGGTTATCTTTCTACTTACTTAGTGGGCAAACTTTGTAGGTTGAAACTTTGATATTTCGACAACAATATGAAGGGGGTTAACAAAATAACCATGTTTACAGCATATAATTAGAGTAAAAAATTCAGTGACTGGACTTTATGTTCATTTCCTGGGGTTGATAGCGTTAACTAAACAACCATATCCGTTCAGCGTTATTCACAACAGCAGCTATTCAAGTTGTTTTATTTGTTTTTAAATTTGGCCTCAAAAACATAGGTTATGACACCTTGTTGGAACGGTGGTCATAAGGCTGATGAATTAACTATGTAGTTATTCAAGAGATGTATACATAATATAATTTTCTTCAATGATATCCGATTTGCTTGCATATGATAATATTATTACATATATATCTCTCATACATAACCATTTTATAATTTCTATTTTCTGAATGTGTGAAAATAATTAACAGTATTGTTATCTTAAAATTAAAGAAATTGTTCTTTTGTATGATTTATCAAAATAATACAAAAATGGGTGCATCGGTCAGAAGCTGGATACTGTCATTTTGAGTTATTTTCTCTGATGTAAAAATATAAAAACTCTTTGATAAATTTGATATAAAATGACAGATTTTGTATCATATAATATATTGCTGAGAATTAGGAGCCGATACTAATTCTGACTAGAGCTGTAGGTTAACCGAAACCGAACCGAGGTTTTTCCTTTTTTTAAAAAACCGAAACCGTCGACATCCCGTAATCTAAGGTTTTTTCGTTTTTTATTAAAATACTCTCTTGCTGCAGAAATTCACAGAATGTAGCCATCCCAATGGCAGTGTCTGGGTACTCTCACTACTCTGGGATGGCTACATTCTGTGAATTTCCGACATTTCAGCTTAGTTGTGTTTGCAGCTTTCCTTAAGTTGCGCGAAGGTGTCAGACCTCGAAAAATGGCCAAGCACAATAAAAGTTCTGTATATTTAGGTAATTATTATATTGGCCTTCCTGATTCTTCATGTATTATAGCTTATTTCGGGCATTCATTGGGTTTCATTCAATTTCACAGCCATTCAGTTATGATTCCGGACATAAAGAATGAGTTTTTTTTAATTTTATTTGGCCTCATGAACAAACCGAAACCGAACAAACCGAACAAGAAATTTAAAAACCTACAGCTCTAATTCTGACTAAAATTGTAACTTCGGTAGACAACCAGTTGGAAAACGTCAGGCAGGTTGTGAAACGGGCACAGGATTCACCACGATGATATACAAGGACGTAGGAGTCTGAAGGGGCAGATGGGGTACACACTTCCAATTTTTTTCCAGATCAAAAATAATTGAGAGGGGGAGGGGGAGAGAGAGAGATTTGACAGAAGATTCCCTCATATGATTTATCTCTTCTATGGTCGTACAAGTCGAGGGAAGTGCACACTCCCTGGCTCAGTATACAATAATAAAACTTTGGGCGGCCGCTGATTTGTCGCTGTTCTCGGGTGAGAAGGTCTTGGTTACCCCTACACTTTCAACTGCCTCCCTATTCCCACGCTTCTTCTCTCCTCCCAGCACTCGGAGACGAACTGATTGATGACATCCCTTGTCCCATTCTTTCCAATCTCTCCGATTAGCATATTAACCCTCTCCTTTGAGTCTCTCATTAACCGCATATCCTTCATTCTCCCATCCCACTTCACTGTATTTGACTGGTTAAGTGCTAGAAACCACCATCAGGGATTTTTAAAAAATAAGGTTACTTTCCGTACCAGAAGGAACTCCATCATATTCCTTGCTCATGTTTCATATTCAGTCAAACGCAAATAATATTTTGTTTATATAAATTTGGTTTTATTACAAATTATTGAAGGGTGCCTGTGGCACTCTTCAATAATTTGTAATAAAATGAATTTTGCTAAATAAATTAAGACCCCCCCCCCCCCCCCCAAAAAAAAAATAAAAATAAAAAAAAAATAATAATAATGTAGCCCTCAACCAGTCAACAAATGTTTTAAATATGGGGTAAAAAAGATGCGCTTTTCTCAATGCAGAAGGGCGTTAGTTTCAAAAATAACTTGATGTAGTGTATTCACAAAGGCACATGGACCGTCACTGATATATATGCTTCTACGTTTCTGGTGAAAAACAGATGTATGAGTGAAGTAATTATTTGTGGAGTAGAAATTTTCTCATCAAAAAATGCCTGGAACGTCAAGGAATGGGTCGGAGGCAGAGGGGGGCACGTGCCCCCAACTTTTTCCAGAAGTAGTTAAGAGAGAGAGAGAGAGTTTATGCCATTGGCTTTATCAACTCATCGTTGCAATATTATTGGGGTTTAGCAGGAAATGGGTGCGCAGACTTTGCTCTAAGACGTAACCAAAGATTACCTCGTTTGATCTGTCTCCACTACGGCAAGCACAAAAATTCACATTTCGGCGCCATATGTACACGCTAAAGTCAGTTGGGTTAAAAATCAACCCAATTCAACAGAGTGTAACAAATTTCCCCATCGGGCCGAAACAATGTTTTTTTCTGTTGACACTTTACCTAACGTAACGTTCAAAACAGGCCAGCGCTATTCTCAAAAAACGCCAAATAACTTTCATTATATTTTAATTTTTTGTCTCAGAAACATAGGATATGACCCCTCTTTGGAACGAGCTCATTCCAGGGAGGGGTCATAGCCTATGTTTTAGAGGGAAAAAATGAAAAAAATTAGTCATTCAAGAATTCTGTTTGCAAGTGTCGTCTGCTTTTCATTTAGGTAAAGGGTTAAATATGGAGTCACAAAATGAGCATTTTTCCCAAAGTAGAGCTGCGAGTCCCAAACATAGCTTTGAGTATAGTATTCCTACCATGTCGCTAAGTAGTATGACCACTACAGTTATAAATCAGTGTGTGGGTGCTCTTGTTTGGCCGTGCCCATCCACCTCCAAGTTCGAAATGCTTCTGCGTCCCCGCAATAGAACAAGAATTTCAAAGACCCAAAATAGAGTCCGGTATCTTTTATCAACGTGATGTGATTTACTGGCCCTGTGAGAATTGATGGCCTCTGGGTCTGTCAACCTCATTCAAACACAAGGCCTTCTTGAATGCTAACCATATTCTAGACATGTTTAACCCTTTACCTAACCTGAAAAGCAGACGACACTTGCAAACAAAATTCTTGAATAACTAATTTTTTTTGTCTCAAAAACATAGGTTATGACCCCTCGATGGAACGAGCCCGACGAGCTCGTTCCAAAGAGGGGTCATAACCTATGCTTTTGAGACAAAAAATGAAAAAATAATGAAAATTAATTGTCGGTTTTTGTGAATAGGGCTGCTGGTTTTGGCCGTTACGTCGGGTAAAGGGTTAAAGAGTTTTCTGTCAGAGTGTTTCAATGGTGTAGTAAGTATATTAATTGTATTTTATTAAAATCCATTTATGATTTACGTTTGTCTTGTTGTGATCGCCTTTCGAATCCCGAGAATTGGTTAAACTTGTCCACTACAGCATTGAAGCACTGCTCCACAATCCATTCTAGGTTTTGTTTGGTTCACTGGTATAGCGGTTGCTAACTGGTTATGGTATGGGCCTTCAAAACGAAAGGTCTACGGTTCGATCCCCATCAGGGGTAACTGCGTTGTGTCCTTGCGTAAGGCATTTAATCCTGATTGCCAACGTGGGTGAACGATGACACTGTGTACTAAAGCATACTGCACGTCGATGTTGCATTTGTCTTCAACCAATGCTAACCCTGTTTGTGCGGAGTTAGTACGTTGGGGAAACTGACAATTGCTCGCCGCTGCTCGGTGGTTCTCTCCGGGTACTCCGGCTTTCTCCACCCGTAAAACTGTCCAGCACGAGGATAACCTGGCTGTCGAAAGTGTCGTTAAAACTCCAGTAAAAAATACGATCAGGCAACCAATGTTTGGGGTGCGAGTCCTCTAAAGTAAACAGTATAATTATAAACGATTGGGGAAGGCTGACGTTACACTTGTGTTGTGATCACGGTATAGCCATAGATGCTGAAAGTGACCTTAAACCCGAATAAATAAACAAACAGACTCATGCAGAACACAGCACTGCAGTTGGGATTTTGTTCAACGCGTAAATTACGTGTATTTGCAACAACAAAAAATAAAGACAGAACACCAATAACACAACTGGGGCCAACACTATAAAACTTTTACAATTGTATTTTCTAGAATTGTATTTTCTAGCTGTGACTTTAAATGGGTTGAAATGAACCATTAG
This sequence comes from Pictodentalium vernedei, assembly GCA_031216915.1. NCBI lineage: Eukaryota > Metazoa > Mollusca > Scaphopoda > Dentaliida > Dentaliidae > Pictodentalium > Pictodentalium vernedei. The sequence continues at coordinate 424,266,185 of CM062291.1, forward strand.
CATTTTCAAAGATAAGCCATATCCTTTAAAATGCCAATGATTCATTTTAGTCAGTTATATTAATAGGTAAAAAATACAATTCCAGAAAATACAATTGTAAAAGTTTTATAGTATTGGCTCCTAGTGTTTTGTCACTTCGAATCTGTGAGGTGGACTTGGTATCCAATACGAAAAATATCTACAGATGACGAAAATGAAGAAAACATGCAGGCAGTTTTTTGTGGGAACTTGGGGTGGGTTAATTATCAGAAGACACCTAAATTCAAAGCGGCGAGTAGAAGTTTATTCAGGCTCTAAGACGTGTATGCCTATTTATTGATTTATTGAGCGTCTACCACAATGTATCGCGTCGTCAAGTTCTTCTTCATTTAAAAAACTAGTATACCCGGTATAACTATTCCAAGACGACATGCCCACACTGCACAATCGATCCACGTCTTCTGAGTCCAAACAGCCCCCCACCCCCTCAACCCCTCCCCCCAAAATTAATACAAAAAACCAAGCTCTCAGAACACCAGCCAAATTCTGTAAGGAATCCGATGCTGTTATGGGCTGTTTCCTAACCCGTTTTTCATGGAGTTTGTGGGTAGACTACCGTTGATTTAATGTAACGTCTCTTTACTCAAAGATATTCCTTGAGCTCCAGTTATCTACATTCTAATCAATAAGAATTCGCCTTCAAAATCCGAAGATAGGTTAGTTCGTAAGACTCTTCGCAGCTGTGGTTTTATGATTACACTGGCGTAGTCCAATAAATAGAGGATATGGAATGGGTGTTTTTCTCATATAATATTTATGAAACCAGTCTAAGAAATTTCCGTTTTGGCGAGCCCAAACGGAAAATTTGGACGAGTTTCATAAATATTATATGAGAAAAACACTCATTTCAGATTCTATTTATCATTTGACACACACACGCACAAATTAGCCACTTAGTATGACTTTTAACCCATCACCTGACTGGAGTTGCAGACGGCACTTGTTTTACTAAACATTTTCAATTTTTGCTTCCAAAACGTAGATTATGACCCCTCATTGGAACGAGCTCGTTCCAATGAGGGGTCATAACCTATGTTTTGGAAGCAAAAAGTGAAAATATAAAAAAAATGAATGGCGTTTTTCCTGTAGGTAAAAGATTAATTCAATATAACCCACCCTAAATAGGACAGATAACGTAAATTCTCCTTACTGATATTATGCAAATGTGACCCAGTTGTTGTATTTTGTTCAGTCAATCAAATTGTCTAGTTTTTTAATTGACCAATGGAATTGGCGGAAGGCTTTATTTATCACTGATTAATATGAAAAAATATCAAATGTTTTAAAGTGAACAAAACGGACGAGTCATATGATAAATTGTGATACTATGTTTTTGAGAAAAAAATGAAAAAAATTAGTTATTCAAGAATTTTGTTTGCAAGTGTCGTCTGCTTTTCATGTTAGGTAAAGGGTTAAACATGTCAAGAATATGGTTACCATTCAAGAATGCCTTGTGTTTGAATGAGGTTGACAGACCCGGAGGTCATCAATTCTCACAGGGCCAGTGCATCACCTCACGCTGATAAAAGATGCCGAACTCTACTTTGGGTCTTTGAAATTCTTGTTCTGTTGTTGGGACGCAGGGAGCATTTCGAACTTGGAGGTGGATGGGCACGGCCAAACAAGAGCACCCACACACTGATTTATATCTGTAGTGGCCATACTACTTAGGTAGCGTTTTATTGGCCTATTCCAGATTACTTGGTTTGGTGTGAGCATGCGCAATTAGGGGTACTAAAGGGTACTCGTAAACTGGATCGTTTTAGTGCTAAATTATTAAACCAGAATGCTATTCCGATTAAACTTTCTAACCCAAATAGGTCGTAGAGTTGATTGGTTTAATTTGCTTGAATCATGCGCAGATTACCGGAAATAAATAATAATTGCATTCACCGCATTATCTGAAAATTTTCGTAAAAAACAATCATTCGATAACAAGTGTTCATATTCACCCTTTTTATGCTAAGTATGTCTGAGATACCGCAGCAAAAGAATATAGGACCCTGGTGTCCAACCGATTACCAAAACTAGTTCCTGACCGATTACAGATTATTTGAGCCCACAATCGGCCGATTCTGATGCCGATTCCGATTGTAATACCGTGCACCACAAGACAAGTCGAGGCTCGAAAGAATTACATTAAACTGAACATTTTTCAAAGTGTTAAACTTCGTTGACTGGGGTCCCAGTAAAATTGCCAGTCCGCACACTTGGGCGGTCACGTTTCCGCCTAAGTGCGCGCGACTGGTAATTTTACTGCGACCTGAGTCAATGGAGTGCATCGTTCACTTTTCCGGTATGAACTGGCGATTGCTGCAAGTGTGCTCAAGCTTTACATTCGTTTAACACGTATATCCCGTAAAGAGGCTTCCAGAGAGATTAGGAATACACATTGTGGTTGTTTCTCAACTTTATTGAATGGTATCATCGACATAATTTTACATTAACAATTGAACAATTGCAGAAGATAATAAAATGCGATTCAGAAAAATCACAAATTGCTTGGCAACAATCGGTTGAACCGATGTTCCAGGAGCCGTTGCCGTTGTCATCCGATTGCCCATAATCGGCCGATTGTGGTGGCTGGTTCCGATCATCGGTTGAACACTACAGGACCCCTGGGGCCTTTTAAAGAATTTATTCCAGTCCTGGCATTTTCAGGAGAGCGATTTATTCGCTCACCTACTGCTCGTCTTAAAAAAATTGAGAAGGGCGAAAAATAGCCCTCCTAGCCTTAGAAAATAATGACTACCACAACAGCCTATTCCTAAAACCCACAGTTTTTCAGATCTCTGCTATGTTAGTGGTCTCTGCAATATGCCGTGAATATGGTCATCAAGGCCCGGAGGTGTGGGAGGGGGGGGGGGTGTAGCTGTCTCACAGAGACTACCTGGTTAGCAGCACCAAATAAAATGTATGTACAACCCCACTAGGCAATATCCATTAATAGTACAACTTCATTTTGCCACTATCAGCTTTTGTAAGCTTGAGAAATACCAGAGTTACATCGATTTAAAAGACAATAAAGTTTTGAATGGGTACCTCGCATTAAACCAGGAACAGAGTGACTATCTCTGGGAGGCTGGTATAGTGGAAGACACGATGTTCATTCACAGTGCTGCCGACATCATTTTTGAAAAAGTTGAAAATAACTTAAATGACGAAGGCGAAGAGACAATTGCTGAAATGCACCCATGGGTGGTAAATTTCTTAGTTGACGGTGTGATTTTGACAGAGTTATATGTAAAACTACTACGCCTACAACTATATCAAAATACGCCGATACCCTGCCATCTATACCTCTCGGGCAAACACTGACTCGCTGTGTGACCCTTCCGGTGAAGCACATCTCCAAGTCAGACGCTTACAGATTGTCAGACTGACGACCCACCGATTGCTTCAACTGCAGAGCCGAAACAAGAATGCATGACATGGTCCACCAACATGGCAAAGGCCTTGATTGAATTATATGTTGAAAATCTGGACAATTTTACTATTGGTAAAATGAAGAAAAAAACCTGTGGCGCATAATTGCAAACCAGATGCCCGGAGACAATGTCACAGCAACACGGTGTGAGAATAAGTGGAAAAGTCTCACGGCAGCATACCGGAGAACAGAAGATAATAAAAAATCTGGCGGGCAGAAGAAAACCTGCCCTTTCTACGATGAACTCTGAGATATCTTTGGTTCAAAATCCAACATGCGCCCACAGAAGTTGATATTATCCTCAAATAGTTCTTCCACCACTGAAGTGTCGAATTCGGATGACAACACACAAACAGAACCACAGCAACCAGTGGACGAGCCACCACACGAGCCTGCTGCCAAAAACAAGTAAGAAGTGTTGGAAGGCTGTTTTTTCTGAGAAAATTGAAAAATGTCAAGAGGCCCATATTACTTCTATTTAGGGCTTGAGGAAAGATTTAATGGTAATGCACAGAGAAAGAATGCAGAGGATGGATCGCCTGATTGATGTACTTACCAAGAATAAAGATTAAAACACTTCTGGCTGCCTCACACATGTTTTGAATTAAAATGTTCAACTGACCGGGTTTCCTTTTGTTCAAATCACTACCGGCGTCACTTGGGTACAATAACCGAGAAATTATAACTGATATCGGGGATTGAAATATGTAGACTACCTGTAGGCGTCCGATCTCTTGAGACCACCCACTATAAGCCAATTTCGAAACTGCCATCTTGGCTTTTAATCTATGCAAGGTCACAGGTCGCGAGGTATAAACCTTCCAAGAAAAGGCTTTGTTAGCAATGAAATCGCACTGTCTACACCTCGCGACCTGTGACCTTGCATAGATTAAACTCCAAAGATGGCAGTTTCGAAATTGGCTTCTTACCATAATGGGCAAATTTGTACGCCCTGTCCGCACTCGGAGATTTTTATTTCAGGGGTTGCCACTATTTTTCACAAACAGCGTCAGACTACAAAATACCCTGATCGACTAAACTCGGGGGTAGTGACAAAAGAATGTTAATAAAGCTGAAATCTGGGACGTAGCTATATGGATTTGAAATGAGGGGGGCAGTACATTTTAGAAGGGTGTACCACATTAAGTTGCAAGAGTTGGGGGGTTATAAAAGGCCATATCGGCCTATATGCAGGCGGAGTATGGGGAAGGGCTCAACCACCCCATATCCATAGCTGTGCCCTTGTCTGAAATACATTAATCGGCATTACTAATAGAACCAGGATGGGGTAATCGTTGTTAAACTTTCGACTGGAGAATGCTCAATCACCCTCAAGAGCCAAGTCACATTTACGATCTGATGGTGCGCATGTCTTCCACCTAGTCTTTGTAAGACTGTGACCTTGGGCCTCCCCCTCTCGGCCCTTCAAGGGCCGGGAGGGGGAGGCCCAAGGTCACAGTCTTACAAAGACTAGTCTTCTACCATGTAAACCCACCAATCTGCAGCGCTGTTGAAAGCTGATAGTTGATGACAAGTGTTTTACATCGTGGGGTATTGCCGGGAAACGAGGGACACGCCTCCTCCAGTCACATTTATCAACGAAAAAGAGGCGTTCCTCTATTAATTTTGGCAACCAATATGCCTGATGTTAAGAGCAAAGCAACCTCAGCTGAAGAACGATGCTCCTATGACGTGTGGGAAATCCTATGCCTATCGATAAAAGGCTATACACACTAAAAACTAAAGTGTTAAAACTGACACTTTCAAGGTGTTAAACCCATTCTAACTCTTAGGGTTTGATTTTAACACTCAAAGTGCAATGCTTTAAGCACTTAGTCTTTACAATCGTCAGACATCTGAAACTTGAATGGATGGCACTTCTCATGTGTCTAGCATTGGTGGTTCTTCCAGAATCCTCCATAATTTGATTTGCGCTTGGTGGGTACATAATTAAAAGGACACAACGCAGATGACGCTGATCAGGCTCGAGAGTTCGAGCCTGATCCGCGTCATCTGCATTGTTTCCTTTTTAGTGCCGCGACATAACACTTGTCAAGTGGTATTATTGTAACACCTGTCAAGTTCTGGGATATCTACACTTGAACAAAGTGCTAGTTCAGCTCTTAGTAAGTGTTAAATACAGCACATCAAGTGTAGTTTTTAACACTTTAGTTTTTAGCGTGTAATAGTTAGTTCATTAGCGATTTTACGTTGATTTAGCCGCGAAACCTTGTTGTCACTTATTGTAGAATCTCTATGGTAGGGTTTTGGGGAAATGTCTACTGTTAGGGGGCCCTGAACTGTGATAGTCAGGCTCGTGTTATTTTAGCCCTCCTTGTAGCGAACAGCCAGTAAAGCCATCGCCCCTATTCGACCGACAGATTGTGCATGAGGATGATCAAGATATAAACTCAACTACTTAGTTGTGGAGGGTTTTCCCTCCACGAATCACCATTAAATTGTTGTGGCAGGATACTACCGCATAGCGCCATAAGCCATTCTGTCACGACCTGCGTATAGTTGCGATGAAATTAAACAGCGGATAGCAGAGGGAAGCCACCCACCCACCATTTAGACCAAAGTAGAACGCTGCAAAATAATGACGAAAATTACACGAGGAGCACTCAGAGGCATAAGCGTACGGGAAGAAAATATTTAGTTGGAGGGGGGGGGGGGGGTGCTGATAAGATCTTGCCTGGAAATGAGTTCTCGGTATAGACTAGACTAATGAGCGACATGCTCAAAAATGCCCCCCCCCCCCCCCCCGAAAAAAATAAATAAATATTTATCCATTTTCGGGGGGGGGGGGGCACTGCAGCCCCTCTCCTCTGGCCGTACGCCTTTGCTCATTGGTGCTCATTTTGATTCTAATCTCCATTTCTGCCCACATGAGCCGTCACTAGGGGGAACACTAGAGGGTAAAGCTCTCTCGTGTTCTTCCCAGCGACGCTTAGTGCGTTAGTATTGGTTTTGTGGGATTATCGTTCCTCTACCTCATATTTTAGCAATATAGCCCGGCGGTTTCTTTAATTCGCGATATTGTCGTCGACAGAGAGATTATCCTAGCTGTACAATGTGTAAGTGAAACCTAGTAAATGAACAGATGATTCGCAGTACCCACACATTGGTAGAGACTCGTGACATGTCTGAAAATGAGGGGTAGGGCACATTAAAGAATTCGAGGGTGGTATTGAGGCTAACGTTTTGTCACTATTATAAACTTCTTTCGTCAGTTTTAAATGGAAAAAAACTATACAGCTATCCTGTGCTGTAAACCACAAAATCGCTCTCAAACAAGTCGGTCTTTCCTTGCACTACAAGACACGAGGTCAAGTGCATTACACTGTTCGTAGGAATTCTGAACAGTTTTATAAGGGCTTTTGGTTTTTATGGGGGATTGGGGCTAACATGAATCCCCCTAAAAATATTGGGCCTAACGCCCCACCCCATGCATAATCTGCGTATATAACGTCGTACAGTACAGCCAGCCTATATGGACACTTTTCCATAAGTGGGCGTCTTGCCCACGTCTGCATTTTGGATTTAAAGCAGAATTTCAGCTGACGGATTTTTTTGTTTATGAAGCACCGGGGGGGGGGGGGGGGGTAGGTGTGGGGGGCACCAAAAATTTGAAAGACGTGACGTGGCGATGGGTGGGTCTCTTGCTAGTGCGCCAAAAATGTGCTTTTCCAACTTGTGCAATTTTTTAAAAATATATCAATATATCAGCTAATATATACCATCATTTGTGTTTCAAACCTTAAAGATGATGTTGTACATCACACTCTTAACATAAATACAACATCAGGAGGCTTTATATGTGAGAATATTGGGCTTAAACTGGGAAAATATCACACGTTAGTAGGGAGTAGGTGTCTTGTTCGAAATGTAGAAAATGTGCAGACAATATTTTGGGAAAATTCACTCTGATGCACTAAATTCAATCCAAGTTATTTATTTATTAATTGATTTATTTGTTTATTCATTTATTTATTGGTGTTTAACGACACTTTAACAACCAGGGTCATATCGTGTCGGTGACAGGTTTACGGGTGGAGGAAGCCAGAGTACCCGGAGAGAACCACCGAGCAACGACGAGCAGCTGTCAGCTCTTCATAGACAAAACTACATGTATGTTTCAATGAGTCGTTTTGTATTCAATGAGTCAGATGTGCGTAGGAAGAAAACGTCGAGACCGAAGGTCGAGACGTTTTCTTTCTACGCACATCTGACGAATTGAATACAAAACGACTCATTGAAACATACATGTGGTTTTGTATTTATTACATGACCCAAGCACCCACTGACCTAATTTTCTTTTTTATCAACGGTGGTAAACACATTGCACTTTATGCAGTCGCATTGCATAAAAAAGTCCCGGTTGGAACAGGTTGGTGTGCAATACGGAATTCCGTATTGCACAGCCGTATTGCACGCCGTATTGCATAAGAGAGACTGCATGGGCATGTAATAAAACATCATAACCCACGACTGTACTACACACTGCACAGCGGTACTGCGTACTACACAGCACAGACAGGGTTAGAGTGGCTAAAGACATGTGCACCTCGGCGTGCAGTACGTCTCAGCGTCATCGTGCCCCCACGTGGGCAATTGGGGTAAGTTTATTTTGGATTTTAATGAGAGAGTGGGGGTGGGTGTCTGAGAACGGTAGTAGAAAATATGCACGTAGTGGGTGGGTGGATGTAAAAAGGAGCCGAATAAAAAATAGGACGTCACGTCTTGCACATTTTTAGTGACACCCCCCCCCCCCCCCCCCCCCCTTCCGCTTCAATACCAAAAAATCTGTTGCGTGCCACAACGGTTTTCTGCCGCTATCGCGAGATTGGATAAAATGCCCACTCGTGCCCCGCCGCTGATTCTCCTGTACAGTTTTGTCACAACAAAACTGTCATAGGACGAGGCGACAACTTCCAAGTCGCGATACTTGACACAGGTATAGGATGTACTTAGGCTCAGCGATGCTGCGAACCCCCCGAATGAATTTTATTATATTGTTTCGAGTTGAAACGTCTTCAAGCTCTAAAATCAAGAAACTTGAAATTCATTCTGAATTCAGCATAAATTGTGGATGAAAGTATCACAGTTTTAATCACATGGCTGTTAACCCTTTTACCCAACGTAACGGTCAAAACCGGCCAGCGCTATTCACAAAAAATACTATCCAATTTTCATTATTTTTTCATTTTTATCACAAAAACATAGCTTATGAACCCTCATTGGAACGAGCTCGCTGAGCTCGTTCCAATGAGGGGTCATAAGCTATGTTTTTGTGATAAAAAATGAAAAAAAAGTTATTCAAGAATTTTATTTGTAAGTGTCGTCTGCTTTTCTGTGTTAGGTAAAGGGTTAATATATATTTTTTTCAAGGAAGGTGATCATCCACACCCCCACAAAAGTTGACAGCAATTCGACAAATATCCTATTTTTCACCAACAGTAATCAGAGTTCTTCTCATTGCACTCTGGCTTGTTCTAGTGGTATGATAAAAGTCAGCGGTTCAAAGCCCTGTGTGCGGCCACATTCTGTACATTGTTGAAAATTTCCGTAAATTTACGGAACAGTGTTCCGACAATTTTGTTGCTGGAACAGTGTTCCGTCAAATTTATGGAAATTACCACAAAGATTCAGCCGACAAATATGGACCTACAGTAGTTGTTTGAAAGAAAGAAATGTCAACTTCCTTAACATCCCGAAGCTATATTATGTTTCGGAAAATATCAGCCCTGTAGTATTCCTTGATATTACGAAACCATATTCCGGCAGCAAAACTGCCAAAACATGTTTCCGTAAAATGAAGAAAATTTTTTAAAAGTGTTGGGCTACTCCATTTTCCTTGCACACGATTCATCTGTCTTTACCATGCATAACTTTGTTACTAGTGTTTGGGGAGAAGCTGAACACGAGGTTTGGGGTACATAACTTTTACGGCACCGCCCCACCTACCCACCCACGCAACTCAAAATTGAAGATTGTCGAACCCAGATCTCTGCCTCGGGCGTTATGGCAGTCTTGTGTCGTGGTAGCAACTATCATATACTGAGGAAATACTGGAAATACACAATGGACTGTGTAATGGAGATTTTTAATACCATTAGAAAAAATTCTGAACAGTGTTTCAGTTCATAATGAGTTTGTATGGGTGGTAGGCTAACATTCTGGGGGGGGGGGGGGGGGGTCTCCATAACCACGTGTTTTTTTTTCAAGAGATGAACACAGAGTTTCTTTTCTTTTATTTTCTTTGTTAGATGGTCACAGGATGAAAAACGCTAGGGAAATAATCACTTGAAAATAACTTTCAATTCAACACTTTTTCATTCTGAGATCAAATAATTCATCAGGTTTGTTCTCCGAAGCTCGGATTCAGGAATTCAGGATTTTCAGCGGGCGTCTGCGTTCCGTGAAGTAGTGAGAGGCCCGTAGAGTCGATATCATCATCATTGTCAAAGGGTTCCACAAAGGAGTTCAAATCACCAGGATCATCTGTGTTGTTAGCTGGACAAAAATTATGCAAACAACATGCACTACAAATAATATCTGATATCAAGTCAGTTCGTGTCATATCAACATTCCTCAGTCTGCGAAATCGGCCCTTGAGAAGACCGAAAGCCCGTTCAATCACAGAACGCTCTGAAGAAAGAGCCGTGTAAAAAATGTTCTGCTTCCTCGTCAGTCAGCTCGATGATACACAGTCTCATATACGGTCACTAGATATTGAAGCTGATTGGTCAATAACAATTATTATGCCAGTAATTGTTATTGACCAATCAGCTTCAATATCTAGTGACCGTATATGAGACTGTGTATCATCGAGCTGACCGTATATAGAGCTTATATACGGTCAGTTCCCACATTTTGTTTTTGACATCCAACGCTCGCTTCGATGTTTTTCCTAATTTCACGTGTTCAACGAACAACAAATAATTTCGCGTGTGTGTCTGTTGAGCAACGTACAACTATAATACGTTTCTTCCAGTCTTTGAGAAATTTTAATAAACAAATGTAAATAAATACAATAAATAGACCACTAAAAGGACATGTATAGAAGCCAACTGGCACTGTCTGAGACGAACTCAAGCGAAAATCCTCACCCGAATAATATTCCCTTCTCAGTTCATGCAAATATTTTCGAGTTACTCCCCCTGGACTGTAAATTTTATCGTCTGTTTTGTTTTGATTTGAATGATTGAACTTGAAGGTTGATCGATATCGAACATAAATTACACTTATGGTTGTGTCTCTTTCAAAGGACTGGCATAATAAATACGTTATGGGGCTTCGGCCTCGCCTAATATTGATCTCACTTCGCCTTACATCACACCATATCCGCCCCCTGAAAGCCCCATAACTTATATTACTGGCATAATAAGGGCTCATACACGGTCACTGGCAATGTGTGGACTCAATCCGATAGCCGGTTCACCATTGAATAACTTAATATCGCATAGTCTTGCATAAATCTTGTGCGGGAGTGGATGATAGACTTTAAACTGAAAATGAATGACTCTAAAACTGAATTCTTAGTGATATCCGAGGTTCGCATGCCCACACCCTCTGTTACATCAATTCTGGTTGGAAACAACATTACTATGAAAAGTGAATCGGCCAGGAATATTGGACTGATTATGGACTCAAATTTAAAACTAGGTCATGCATATCAATAAAATATGTCAAAAATGCTACTGGCAGCTTCGTAATGTTGGAAGACTGCGACCTTACCTTAACCAGTTAGCACTTGAAAAACTTGTTCACTCCTTCATCACCTCACAACTAGACTATTGTAATTCAGTGTTAGTGGGGCTGTCCCAGTGCCTGATTCAGAAGCTTCAAAAAGTTCAGAATACTGCTGCTATTATAATTACAGGTACCAAGCGCTCTGAACACATAACACCTGTTTTAAGACAATTACATTGGCTTCCAGTTAAACAGAGAATTGATTTCAAAATATTGATCTTAGTATTCAAACGTATCCACAAACTGGCTCCAGTTTACCTGCAAGAGCTCCTCACTGTATATAAACCATCACATAGTCTCAGATCTAAAAACCAAATTCAACTAGTTGTGCCTTTTAGTAGATCTAATCAGGCTCATGATCGTGTGTTCTCCATCGTAGGTCCCAGATTGGAGAATTCCCTGCCAATTAGTGTCAGAATTTCAGAAACTCGATGTCTTCAAAAGAAATCTTAAAACTTTCCTATTTACTGAAGCATTCTCCTAAACCTCTCTAAGAGGCAACCAAAACAGATGTGACTCTTCATTTCAGAAAAGTGTATTTATTTCTGTCAAGCGTTTTAGAGCATTATTTGTGGTTTTACGCTCGAGAAAATAAATTATTATTATTATTATTAGTCCACCGATGTTATTAGAGCACGTTGATTTGTCAAATTAAACAGGTGGCATGATAATACGCCGATGTCGGGCGAAATATTTACGTTATTCGTGGAACGCAATCCGAACAATTGGTGTTACCGAGTATGGTGGCAGAGTTTTGTATGATTATGAATTATTGGTGGCAAAAAGTAATGATTAGGTGATGAAGGGAAGGATGAAGGGTGTTGTTTATAAACTCCATCGCAAACTAAAATTCAGAGTCGAAAGCGGCGATTCGTCAAAGTGGGAGAACATACCTTCTAACGTCGTGTCTTCTCCAATTCGTCCCCCTGAGTTCCAATGTGTTATATGTGCCTTCTGTCACATAGAACACATTGGAACTCGATGGACGAATTGGGAAGCTGAGACGTTCGGAGAGCTGAACTAGGAGCAGGAGAAAGGGAGACTTCGGACTTTGTAAAAAGAATGAGAAACTGTCTGAAAACTGTAACAGATTATTTATTTATTTGGGTTTAATAAATAAAGAGGTTATTACTCGGTAAGTTTCATATCGGCCGAGATATCAGCCTTCGGTCTCAGGCCGATGTTAAGTCATCTCCGACTGTTATGTCGGTCGATATGAAACTAACCAAGTAATGACCTCCAAATATTACCCCCACTCTTTTAAACAATATCTTCCAAAATGACCAAATATCCCTTGATTCTGCTACATTCCTGATGGTGGGAAAATTATCCACGATGCCTCAGTATACAAAATGGATCACAAATACCTGAACAATTTCATTAATATTCATTTGCTGCAAATTTCTTAAGTGAATCATTGTCAGTAAAATTATGAATTGTGCTGGCGAAAACAAAAATTGTTCATCCCCTGCAACATGTCTTCCGCAGATCTAGATCCTATGAAACCCATCTTCAAGAATGTATTAATGATGTTAGCACTAACACGGAGAAAGGGAGAAAGGCTAACAAACAGACACACTAATAATGCATTCCTCTAAAGATTTTGACATAGCCACTTCCTACTCATTCACAAGCTCGGATATTATGACATAACTGACCCTTTCAAAATTGGATCTAGAATTTTCCTTTTGGTCTACAACAAGCTGTTGTAATGAAAGGGAAAATGTCTGGGTATGTGCCGGTCGTGTCTGACGCCACACTGGCCTCTTTAGCAGTCCCTTCCATATTTCGTTGCGACATTAATGGCATCCCCCATATGGTAATTTATCAAATGTTCGATTATTCGACGATGACAAAAATACATGTGTAACAATAAAAACAAGACTGGTGCTCTAACATTTCAAAATGAGCTGGGCAAACTTGCAACACGAGATAAATAGTGGAAGATGGCTTTTCACCCAGATAAATGTAACGAACTGATCATCCACAACAAAAACAGCTTCCTATAAAATTCAGTTACCCGTTGCATGGTCAGTCTCTTCACCATGTACAGTTACATAGGTGTCACCATTAATTCAAACGTCAAATGAGAGACGCATAGCGCACAGGACATTGGGACTTCTGAAATTGAATGGTCTGTCCAATAGCAGCTAAGGAACGTAAGGATAAGTTCCTTGTCCGACCCACACTGGAATGTTCTTGTTCAGTATTAAAAAGGACAATAGCATTGAAATGAACAACGCTGAGTTGCCCGCTATCCCTTTAAAAACTTCCACAACCCCTCCTGTGAGGGGAACAAGCTCAACTCCCTGAATTGGCCTGAACTTCATGCGCAAAATGAAAATTCCCTACAACCAGTTCTCTATAAAATACATCATGATATGGTAGCAATTAATAACGAAAATAAACCAATCCACTCAAGAAACATTCTAGACTTTGTCACCCTCTCTCATACGAAATATCATCATGTGTGACAACCTACAGAAAAGATTCTTTTCCTCCAGGACAATCTCTGTTTGTTTGGAACAAGCTACCATCAGTACTAACCCTGGTTGCCTCTATGGATGAATTCCGATTAAGGCTCATGAAATACGTATCTTCTCCGTAGGACATGAGTATTCCTCTCGAGACAAAGACTTCAACCTTTGAAGGTGGTTAGTATCTAGTAGAAGTCAGTTGTCTTCTCTAGAGTTGGGCGGTTTTTAAATTTCAAGTTCGGTTTTGGTACTGGTATTTTTAGAATGATTCACCTCTGTATGGATCCGGTATTTGGAATCAACTACATACATGTTCTCACGCCAATACCCATAACAAATGGTATTTTGGGTGTACCGCTGTTCACTGTCTTACAGCAGACAAAGCCGATGATTTATCAAAATGTTGGAAGCAACGCGGGAAATATCGATCAGTCATTTGATGTAACAAAAAGCTGAGAGAAGATGGGTATTTTCTCTCAACTTCTTTGTTACATCAAATAACCGGTGGTGACTGAATTTATCCAATCAAATGAAGTTACTAAGTAGGGCCCTGCGAATCGGGAAATTTATGTTCGAATCTCGAATCGAATCGGGACTGATGTCGACATCGAATCGAATCTCGAATCGAATCGGGATAAACTCGAGAAATAACTATAACTGGCATTATCTTGTGCAGAGATGTTCGGAAAGCACTGCGAGGAGAGATCGTTGACATAACCTGACATTTGGCGTTGTTTTAATTTTCTTTCTCGTTGAATGGCCATCCAGATGTTCACTTGGCCCGACAATAAATTCAAGACATAAATATGGACAAATTAAGGTGTTACTGCCCAGAGACATTTAAGACAAACCACTAAATTGAAACATGAGACTTAAAAGCACAAATGTAATACAAGTGGCACATTAATTCCCATGGGTTGAAGTCGGCTACAGCCGCTAACTTCATGTACATTAGCATGCCTAAATACATTATTGTAATGTTTGGTTGTTTTTGTATTATCAGAATTTGGGTCTTGTAGATTTCGGTCCGTTCTCAACTCAATAACACAGTATACATCAAAAGCAGCGAAGGCGTTAAACTGTGTTAGTTTCTGCATTAGTTAACTCGAATAGTGACGCAGTGCTCATTCACACAAATTGCTTTTACTTCATTCCAACTTCCAAGTACCAACTCCGAACAATGCAAAGAAACTACATAGGTTTTCCTCCCACAGTTTTCTAACATAATAATGGGAGCGCTCCAGGCGACATGTCCCCATTATTGTGTTAGAAGATTCCGGGACTGGGAGCAGGCCTTAGGCCGATAGCTGGATATTTCGGTTGTATGGATTCCGCGAATAACTCTCACACGAATTCCTGGAAATCTATAAATAGCGAATTTGCGGTGTGTGGTTTTCTGGGAATCTGAAACTGAAAGTGAAACGACAGAATTTTGCAATGAATTTGACTATTTTCCTGATAGAAACATTAAAACTAGAAGAGTTCGCTCCTTATTTCAACTGATGTCGACATTGTCGAACACTGATTCATTTTCCTCGAAGCTTCGTTTGACTAACGAATCGGCAAACTATTCGAGATCGATATACGAATACCAAAGCGATGTCGACATCGAATCGAATACTCGAAGCTTCGCAGGGCCCTACCATCGACGTGCAGTACGCCTTAGTACACGGCGTCATCGTGCCCTCCGTGTAGGCAATCGGGATAAAGTGCCTTGCCCAAGGACACTACGCGGGTCGTCCCGGACGGGAATCGAACTCGGGACCTCTAGCATAGAATTCCAACAGTTTACCACTGAGCCACCGCGTTCCCAATTGTGGTTGGTAAATAAATAAATATCGAACACAATTCGGATGGAGTACGGGATAAAGGAATCAACGACCCTTGGTGGGGGTTTTCTGTATTTCACGCTCGCCTACGGCGCACGTGAAATACAGCAAAAACTCCACCTCGTCTCGTTGATTCAAATTCCCTGTACTCGGGAGCGCGCTGGCTCAGTGGTATAGACTGTTGGACTTCTAGGCTAGAGGTCCAGAGTTCGATCCCGCCCCGCGACGCCCCGCGTTGTGTCCTTGGGCTAGGCACTTTATCCCGGTTGCCTACGCGAGGGCACGATGACGCCGTGTACTAAGGCGTACTGCACGTCGATGGTGCACATGCCTTCAACCGCTGTAACCCTACTTGAGCGGAGCTTGAACAGAGTTAGAATGTTGAGGAGCTGACAGTTGCTCGTCGATGTTCGGTGGTTCTCTCCGGGTACTCCGGCTTCCTCCACCCATAAAACTGTCAAGGTCACGATTAGCCATTGTGCATAAATATGTGACCTTAAACACCAATAAATGAATAAATAATTCCCTGTACTCCACTCCCGTTGTGTTCGTTCGTATTGTTTCACATCAATTGCTACAACAGTCAAGGGGAAAAGGGTATATACCGACAGTTTTTCATTTGTCAGTCAGTGGTCGTCTCCCATGAGGTCGTTTTTTGTCTGGCAGCTGCACTTACTCGTGTTACAAGCTGGAAAATAATTTTGGTTGGCTTTTACCCAGTTTGTGGGCATAGAGTAGAATTTTCATTTGCAAGGGGTGCCGGGAATAGTTTGAAAATATGCCGAATGGGGTCGAGAATAGGTAGAGTGGTGCACAACAACAAATGCAGCACCGAGAGGCCACGATGTCGCACACAGCAACTTCGCTGTATCATTTTATGCACAACCTCCACTCTCGTTGTGTGGTCACTGTCCTGTCCGTTTCTTCTACTTTAACCATCTTCCAATTCGAAGGCAAACCTTCGGGTTGGAAGATAGCTGAACTAGAAGAAACGGACCGAAACGGACCAAAGCGATTGAAAGTGGGATACTTTGGCTAAATACTGTCTGGATTTGCAAATAATGTTACAGGAATTCCTGTATATTGACACGTTTGCATGCGCCCATTTCAACTCATCGTGTAACTGCGAAACATATCTGTGGAAAAAAGTGGAGGGGCGCGTGTCCCCTGTGCCACCCTGGCTCCGCCGCCTCTGATACAATGATTGTATTGTCCCGAAATATCCTAGGAAACAAGTGGATTCTGGGACAATACTACGGTGAGCGATTCTTTTTTCTTGTAAGGTGCATTTAGAAACTAGCAGCATCCGTGAAAATTCAGCGGTCTGGACCCCTCAAATAATGGGGCTGGACGCTCAAGCCGATCCGAATCGCCGTTCCTGGATACGCATCTGGAAATCCGGTAATAATAATCGAGTGTGATTTTAAAACTCCCGGCCCCCGGTTGGGGACGGATGAGTCGAACTAGATTCGGGTGTACTCTGTCCAACGGTTGAACTGTGGTAGATGTATGGAACCTCCAATGGAATCTGTGGGGAGATCTAAATCTGCGTTCTGGGTAACCGGGAGTTTTTCATCTGGACTTTACCCATATAAGAACATTATCTGGAGTAGGCCAACAAGTATTTTCAACGAGCTGTCTCAGCATTTGTGTGGAAGATCAATGAATATTTTTAACGTGCAGCCACGGGCGACGCGTTGGAAATATTGATTGAACTACCATACAAATGTTCTGATCGACGTTTAAAGTGAAGGAAATAAGATGTGTGGTGATAATGAACGAAGGCACCGTTCGGGTCCAAATGATGGTCGTTACTTATTCCCAGTTCCTTCTTCGACATTCACTGTCAACTTATTTTATCGGTAGATAACGAATGTCGAATAATGAACTGGGAATAACTTACGGTTGTCACGCCCCCTTCCAAATGGCTAATGAAACCAATGTATGAAGTGTTGACTTGTCCGACATGTTTGAATTTACCGCTTCTTCACTACCAAACGCATTTGTCGTGAGTTACGTTTCTACCGTTCTGGCATCTACAATTCGTCCACTGACTTCCAATGTGTTCTATGTGCCTACTGGCACATAGAACACATTGGAACTCAAGGGACGAATTGTTCATTTATGACTAAGTGTGTTTTGAATGTTTTTGTTTTATTAAATATCCCCTGAAAGACAGAAATCTCCAATCTCTTCTTCACTGCCAACTCCAATCTAATGACAGTTGTGTTTTTTGTTCTTTGATGATCAAATTTAATTTAACTCTTTCAAATGCAATCATTGGAAATTGACATTTCTCCACAAAACTTTACCGAATCATGGTATGGCTTATAGAGTCCATCATACCTTTATTTTTTTTTTATACCACGATTACCTATTCTACTGTATATAAAAAGACTATGACATAAATTTTAGCTTTACACACCAACTGTAGTGAACACGCCAACAATTTCAGTAGTTAAAATTTACCTCTACAGTGGAACTACATCCAAGTTGACCTTTGGCGACCTCGCCTTGAATGCAAACTTGTCTAATTCATCACTCGTCGCCTCGTGAAAAGTGAAATGAAACCGGCAATTATTTATTACGTTTTAAATTAAATTTACCTCATAAGATACCAAAAATTAACAAACAAACGTTGTCTCGTGTTAATAAAGCATCCAAACCTCAAAATAGTATACGCGTGTACGTCTATGTTATTAAAATGAAAAAAGGCCCCGTAATTTGCGCGTTTCGTTTTCTATTTCGTTTCGGCGATAAATTGCCAGCCGAAGTAGCGTTCACCGATGCTCATGTAAACAAAAACAGAATCGCACGTGTGAATATTGATTTATTTAACAATTAAACTCTTATTAAGCTGACGATCATGGTATAAATAAAATATACCCAAAGTAGCTTGGTGCACCAAATGTTCACCACGAGTGGTGAAGTGGTCTTAACCGCACGCCAAAGGCTCGCGAATAACACCACTTCACCACCAGGCTACTATTTATTTATTTATTTATTTATTTATTTATTTATTTATTTATTTATTTATTTATTTGAGTGTAACGAAACTTTAGACAACCAGTGTCTAAAGTGTCTCTAAACTCCAATAAATAAATAAATAAATAAATAAATAAACATCAAATGCTTTCAGCAAAATTAATGATGCGATTTACAGGAATGCGTCTTTCTGGCAATGTTTCTTTTTGTATAATATTCTCGAAAATCCAAAGCTAGTACGCTTAGGAGATAAACGTCTCTTGTTTCCAGTGGCGTCATGCTAACTGTGCACGGGGGGGGGGGGGGGGGGTCCTCCCCCCCCCCCCCCCAATATTTTCGGTGAAGGCCTGAGAAGTGCCATTTCCGGCAATATGGGAGTCATTTTTTGCCAAAATTTTTTTGGGGCACGCTACGCGCCAACCGACGGTAGCGCTCCGCTTAGATGGTGTTACCGATCCAGATGGTGTTACCGATCCCCCCCCCCCCCCCCCCCCCCCCACGATTTTTCCATAGCATGACGCCCCTGCTTGTTTCGTTAGACATTGGTCCGGAATTTGACTGCGGAAAACCATTTGTTAACGAGCCCCGACGTTTATCTGCATTGTAATTCCTGTCATCGTTAGAAGTGAAAAATTACCCAAACCCATTTTATTTGAAGAAAAACAATAAAAAAAAACCCCTGTCATTTTCGAATTTACAATGTGCACTTCGAAGAACAAGAACGGACGCTGACAGCCGTTGCCATAGAAAACAACTCCGGAGTGTGTTCGATCTGTGATATGAGCGGTTTAGCTCCGTTGCGCGTAGCGTTGGATACAGACATGTTCTCTTGGACCCGCTTCCGGCAATCAAAGCATCATTATTTTGTAAGACGCGAACTGCAGCTTCAGTCCAAACGAAATACCTGAGATGATTCTGATGACGTGGGGTTCTCACAGGGTGCTCCGAAAAATTAACGGAGGAATTTCCAAATAACAGAACAGAACAGCATGGTAAGAGTGAATTTACCTGAGATAAGAGCACGGAGACGATCGGCTCTCAGCCAATCAAATTACGGGTTCAGAAAGAACAACGAGGTCGAAATTAACTGATAAATTACAATGTATTATTAAATAAAATACATTATTTATTTATTTATTTATTGATGTTTAAGGTCACATATTTATGCACAATGGCTAATCATGACCGTAATAAAATACATTAAAAATATGAATAAATATTTATGATGTTTCTGTTCTCTGTTTTTTTTTTTTTACTTTTCAGTTTTTCAGCATCACTGGTAGAATTGTTGGGCCTCTGGAGATGAGGCCATGTTACTCGATATAACCATTTCCATTAACCCTTTGAACCCTATAGGCCGTTTTTTTCGACCAGGAACATTATACGTCATAATTTCATTAAATAGGATGGATGGTAAGTGCATGTGTGTGGTAGACCAATCAATATTTTCAACGTGCAGCCCCAAGGCTGCACGTTGAAAATATTGACTGGTCTACCCCTAAATAATGAACATGGACTCTTCCAGTTGCTGTCATTGAACTAATATGGAAGATACCATCAGGGTTCAAAGGGTTAAAGTTTTTTTTTGTCTTGCATTATATTTATTTATGTATTTATTTATTTATTGGTGTTTAAGGTCACATATTTCTGCACAATGGCTAACCATGACCGTGACAGTTTTACGGGTTGAGGAAGCCGGAGTACCCGGTGAGAATCACCGAGCAACGGCGAGCAACTGTCAGCTCCCCAACATACCAACGCCACACAAGCAGAGTTAGCATTGGTTGAAAACAGGTGCAGCGTCGACGTGCAGTACGCCTTAGTACACGGCGTCACCGTGGCCCCACGTGGGCAATGGGGGTGAAGTGTCTTGCCCAAGGACATAACGCGGTTGCCGCAGGTGGGATTCGAACCGAGGACCTCTCGGCTTGCAGCCTGCACCTCTACCTACTGAGCCACCGTGCTCCGTCTTGCATTATATAAACCTTCTAATAGAGATAAGGTCACATCCTTCGTACTGACAGAAAAAACATTTGTTTCAAACATTTATTCCATCAGATCACAATCGAATCGAATAATAAAGTGATTGTACTAACTCATTGGTATGATAACGAAAGTATTATTAACTTCTACAACGACAATGGGGTAGACTCACGTAAGTCACTGAAATTGTTATGTTAATTGCCATTCATAAGTGCCTCTTCATCTTGGTATTCACACCTAAGATATTCTTTCTTTGTACATGTCTTTACACACACATCAACTACATTTGCACCTGGCATTTTTTCTTCAATGGTTACTGCTTTTCCTGCCGGTACGTCATAAAGCATGATATCATCGTGTAACTTATTGGCGTTACCTTTGCCACCAAGCAAAATAATATTACCTCTTTGTTGTGTTGCACCGAAGTGTAGACGGTAGAAATCTTCAATTCTACCAATTTTTTCACAGTCCGACTCCTCGTTGAACAGCATAACTCTACCATCTGTGGCAACAATATATACAAAATTGTCACAAGTAATAGCACGGGTCAGCCGACAGGAAAATGGCAAATCACCGAAGTAAGTCGCAGTACCAACACGCGTATCAAAACACTGGATGGCCGATGTGCTCTTTTTTGATGAAATAGCTCCTCCAAATGTATAGATTTTCTCAGCAATAGCAGCAGCCGACAGCATTTCAACTGGGATGGGAAGTTCGCCTGCCGTCGTCCATTTACCAGATGCAATAGTAAACTTCTCTATTGTACATAAAACATTTCCACCTCCAGGCAAGGTTCTGTTATGCCCCCCTAGTACGTAAATTGAATCTCTAACAGCAACCATTGCATGTCGTGACCTACCCTGCATCATTGGTTCACATAACTGCCATTCATTTCTCTCTCCGTCAAATTTTAAAAGGTTTTGTAATTTTCGACTACCGCCTGACAAGTAGATGTGGTTTGAATATGAACATGCGGTGAACTCAACACCGGGATCGTATGGAAGAGATGCTAGAGAATACCACTTGTAGTCGCGCAGAGACAGACACGTGACAGATGTTGGTATGGGCTGACTCGATCCACCGGTCAATACAAATAGTACATCCTCCATGTCGCTGTTATATCTATAAGCACCCCTTTTAGAGGTGAAATCTTGTCTTCTGGCTGGAAGCATGTGATACTTTTTGGCCTCTTCAATGTATGCTTTACATGAGATGTCTTCAGAGACGAATGAATTTTTTTCGCAGAAGTTCAGCAGATATTCAGGACTTACTAATGGTAAGCGAAGATGTTCAAATATCTTGCCAATATGGTTGCGTCGTTTCTTTAAGTCAACATTCAACCACCTCAGTACTGCATCACAAACAGCTTCCTCGTTCTCAATATTTAGGTTGTCGTCTTGTATAACAGATATCAGCTCATCACAGTTAAGGCTGAGAAATTGCTCTGTGCGACAGGCATGTGGAAAATGTTGCAATATAAGTGCCCAACACTTCGTTGCCAGCTCAGTGCTGTTATATGATTTGGAGTTTTTCCATAGTGTAATGCAGTTCTCTGGCTTAAGCTGATCGCATAGTAGTTCTTCACACCTGACTTGAAGACATCTAACTTGCAGCATAGTTGCCGCCTGGTACATACTGTACGCATTATTTACAGTTACTACATCCTTACCAGTGTACATAAAAGTCAGTATGTTTTTAAATACATCAGCGTCAATATTCGGTACATTAACTGATCCGTCTTTCTTTGATAATCCGATTCCGGATGAGAAAATAGCGTGGAAGTATGGGGACAGCGCAGCAAGTATTGTCTTATGAGCACGGAATGTTCGGCCATTTACATTCAAGTTCACATCAGTAAACTGCTGTCGCTTCCATATATCTCCTATTCCATCCACCAGTGCGTGGAAATAAGTCTCTTGCCATGCCATGGTTTGATTTCCTGAAACAAATAAAAAGAAAAATGCACTTGAAACCCCCTTGTGTCTCGAATGAGTATGAAATGTACTCTGACGGAAGAAGAGATTTTTTTAAATGAGGCGTGTTGCTTTCCCGGGCATCAGAGGTATCGATCGGTAGCTGAACCAGGTATGTGATCGACTTGCGAAATAAACTAGGGGACGTGAAAATCGTTACTTATTTCCAGTTCCTTATTCGACATTTGTTATCAGCCGATGAAGTCGGTTAATAACGAATGTCAAAAAAGGAACTTGGAATAAGTAACGGTTGTCACGTCAGCAATAAACGGGACGGCCCGCTCCTGCGATTCATACACACGTTTACGTGAATCGTGTTTTGAGGATGAAACTAGAATTTTTCCAGCAGGATTAGCAATAAAAATATCTGACGACGCAATTGACCCCTTGACAACTAAATGTAAAAGAACACGGGTCTAAAACTAGTCAAGTACCAGTTGATTTAACATCAAAACATACCACAAATTATTATAGAGCCTCTCTTCAAATTGTGTGCTCTTTATATACTCTGCTCGTCCACTACCATTTTTTTCTTCACGCAAAAATTTATGCACAACGGGTTGAAAGGGTTAAGAGGGTACCACTGTGTATCAAATGCATAGCGCCCAAAAAACCCGGTGTACCAGACTATTAGCCTGGTACACCGGGGTATTTTGTGACAATATCATGGTGTATAATGTAAATGAGACCCGCAGAATCCTCCAACCAGAGACTTTAGTTGATCTGTACCCTTTTTTACGATTTGTAATGGACGCTCAGGCCTCCTTAATGTATTTATTTATTGGTGCTTAGGGTCACATATTTTTGCACAATGGCTAGTCATAACCACAACATGAGTATCATCTCAAGACCAGGGGTGAGCGTTAATAAGCCATGATGCCCATTTTAGAGAGGGTTTGCACCTCCCAAGCATTGGTGACTGGGTCCTATTTTACCAGTAAAACAGAGCCTGTTTACCGCAGTGAACGGGCACTGCTTCACTTCCCGAGGTTCCCGCGGGGAGGCCTCCTTAATTACAATTCCTGCATCTGTAAGACCTGTCGTAGCCATCATATTTCCTCAAGTTGTTTTGGGTTTCTGCTGGGCAGATGGTGAATTCTAACTCGTTGCAGCAGGTTACAGAGAAACCATTCGTTTGCCAACGTTTAAGCTTGAGGAATAAACAGTAGAGCGTTATTATCTAGAAAGCATTTATTCATCTGCACCAGTATTTCGTTTCTCTTATAAGTAAAACATTTTTCACATTGAATATGGCTTAATTGGTTCCATGAAACACATTTAGAAAATGTAAGTTATTTTACAACCCCTTTCGTCCCAGTATATGTTTGTTTGTGTGTCTCACTGTCTACAAATTCAATTTTTTGACTGACGCGCAAACCACAGTATTCAGTTGAGTAGATGGCGCTCCTCATGGAATATGTTTTTAAACTGACAAGTTGAAAGTTACTTGAAATTTATTACTGTAATTGTTATAATAAAACGAAATTTAAATGTCATATTCGCAAATAATTCATATTTAACCCTTTACTTAACACGAAAAGCAGACGACACTTGCAAATAAAATTCTTGAAGCACTAATTTTTTTAATTTTTTGCGTCAAAAACATAGCTTATGACCCCTCATTGGAACGAGCTCGTTGAGCTCGTTCCAATGTGGGGTCATAAGCTATGTTTTTGTGACAAAAAATGAAAAAGTAATAAAAATTGAATGGTGAATTTTGTGAATAGCGCTGGCTGGTTTTGGTCGTTTCGTTGGGTAAAGGGTTAAATTGTCGGAATGTTTCAATGTGTATATACCGGAATTGTCACTGCTCAATCCGCGAACTCGACCCATCAAGTAGTGGTCGATTATCCGGTGTACCCAGTGGATAACGAAATTAGACTTGTATTTATTTATTTATTAGAGTTTAACGACACATAAACAGCCAAGGTCATACCGAGTCGGTGACAGTTTTACGGGTGGAGGAAGCCGGAGTACCCGAAGAGAACCACCGAACAACGACCAGCTCCCCAACATCGTAACTCCGCACTGCAGCACAGGCAGGGTTAGATCGGTTGAAGATATGTGCATCATCGACATGCAGTACGCCTTAGTACACGTCGCCGTCGTGCCCCCATGTGGACAGTCGGGGTTAAGTGCCTTGCTCAAGGACACAACGCGGGAGTCCAAGTCGATCGCCCAGACGATCACCCATCCAAGAACTAACCGGGCTCGACGTTGCTTTACTTCGGTGATCTGACGAGAATCGGTTACCGCAACGCCGCCGCACTCCAATTAGACCTGTATAAGCTGGATTCGATCCATAAAAAGGTTGTTTCCTTGTATTCTTTATTTGACTGTTTCATTCCTACAAAAAGTTACGATTTGATAAGGAAAATTCTTTATAAGAAACTGAATGTTATTTGTGAAGAATTTTTTAGTGCGCTAACAACTTCACATAAATACTTGTGCAGATGAATAAATTCTGTGCATCAAAAGACAGAGAGTCTTTTGATGCACAGAATGTATTCATCAGCACCTGTCTGTCTTTTGTTGCACAGAATTTATTCATTTGTATCTGCATGTATGTGTTCCATGGAATCCCGGTAGAAAAATTTGAAGTGACCGACAACCCGGTTACATCCGCCCCTGGAAATGGGTAACCCAGAATGTCCTGATTGTACAGGTTCCCAGTGACTCATGCACAGTGAAAACTTAACATCAAACCACACAGTTACAATACCTATACGCTGAGAGAACATTTTAATATTGTAATAGGAAAAGTTTTGTAAGCCAGTGAAAGTCTGCTGGGGGATTTGTACTGATTTCAATGAAACTTCATTCAAGAACTACAAACTGGACAGGTTAATACATTTTCTTGTGAACGATAATATGCAAGCATGAAGATCCAGTTTATGCGAAAGTGTTAATAATTATAACCCAAAGGTGATAATTTTAATTTTGTTTGGAAACAGTTATTGATTGGAATGACTATCAGTTAATGAGAACATTCTGCTCTAATTAAATATTTGTTAACAGTCACTATCGGGGCTTTTTTCAAAAGAAGTGCATAATTAGATAATCAGAGGACTGGAACTAAAAACCGGATGGGACTGGAACGAAAAACTGGCTATGGAAAATCGATCGGATCATTTTAGTTTACCCGATCGTCCTGAATAGAACCATCCGTTTATTTATTTATTTTAATTATTTATTTATTTGTTTATTTTTATTTATTTATTCTTTTCGGATCATTTTTGATAGTCTAACAGTCCTGAGTGGAAACAACAATTTATTTACTGGGGTTTTAACGACACATTCTTGAGTCAGTGCCACATCGTGTCGGTCAGATTTACGGGTGGAGAAAGCCTGACTACTCACAGAGAACCACCGATCAGCGGCGAGTGAATTAAATCGGACTCTCCAACTTAGTAACTTTGAATTACTGTGGTTAGCATCTGTATAGGGTATGTGTGTTATCGACCTGGAGAGCACCATAGCACACCGTGCCCACTCTCGGGCAAATGGGATTAAGTGTCTTTCCCAAGTTCACACTTCAGATGAGGGGATTATGGTCGAACCCAAGTGCAATGCCCTAATCAATGAATGCCGCGACCCCAGCTAGTGGATAGACATATGTGTCTCATCACTAATTAAGTATCAAAATTATCTTCTGCTGCGTGGGGGTAACAGAAAGTAATTCTGATGTTTATTTATTATTTATTTACTTATTTATTGGGGTTTAACGACACATTCGACAGCCAAGGTCACCTCGTTTCAGTCAGTTTTACGGGTGGGGGAAGCCGGACTACCTGGAGAGAACCACCGAGCAACGGCAAGCAACTGTTAGACTTCCCAGTGAACGAACTCCACACAAGCAGGGTTAGCATTGGGTGAAGACAAGTGTGCCATCGACGTGCATTACGCCTCAGTACAATTCTGATGGTTGATTCTTCACGAGAGAAATCATTAACAAAAAAGCTCCAAATCAGCGCAACAGTGCTCGATTGATCTTAGCACAGGGCCCACCGGGGAATCTTCCGTCTCCCACGGTGCGCCAGTCATCCTTTTCTTTTAAAGCTTCAACTGTTTGGTTGGGGTTTTTAACAATATTAAATATGATTGTATATGAATTCGTTTTGTTACAGTTTAAACGAAATTGCCGACAGGAGCTCTGAAATACATTATAATAAAATAGCAACAGTGGCGCCCACTTAATTGGATATCTCTTAACTGAATAACCCCAGTTGAATATAATTTCACAACACAAAACTATTTACCATATCTCCATTACAAATTTGACCTGTTAATTGGATATTGGTTATAGAGTACACTCTCCCCAGTTTTCCTTTGTTTATAGACCTATTTGGCCTCAGTACCTCCAATACAGGCATTTAATCTATTATATCTTGTTTGACAGAGCTCATGAAGCTCTGTCAAACAAGATATAATAGAATAAATGCTAAGTGTATCTATGGAATACAGGAAAGTGGCACACTCCCTGTTAATTGAATACTCCTGTTAATTGAATAATTTTCTTTGACAAAGTGGCTATTCAATTAACAGGGTTCCACTGTATTGGTGAACATCAAAATTACCAGAGCATATTACCAGTCAAATCAGACGAAATGTGTCCTCATTTCTCGAGACTGATGAAATAATGGTCTGCGATAAAAAATTATTTCTGCAATTTCAAATTTAACTTTGTCTAATATTGGTCCGCAATTTCAAATTTAACTTCGTCTAATATTGGTCTGCAATTTTAAATTTAACTTTGTCTAATATTGGTCTGGAATTTCAAATTTAACTTCGTCTAATATTGGTCTGGAATGTTCATCATTTTGCTAAATGTTTTCGATTCTGGATAATTTTTTTAGAGCAGTATTGAGAAAAACAGATTGTGAACAACCGAATACTGGGCATCGATGGACCAGAAGAGTTGGGAAAGTAGTAATAGTAGTAACTGTAGTAGTAGGAATAACAGTTTGAGGAGAGTTGAGAAGGATCGAGTCACTGTAACTCGCGTCACTCCCCAAGGGTGTTTGTAACGAGGCATGTCTACGCTTTTACGCAGAAATAACCACACTGACATGGCTGGTAATTTTCGTCATTGGAAGAGATTTACGGAAAATTTAGCTCGTTCCAACGAGGGGTCACATGATATGGTTTTGTTGGAATTTCTTGAAAAGTAATATTTTTTCAACTGCTGAACTTGCATATTACGCGGGCGGATGCGGCCGATTCGTTGGGTAAAGGGTTAAAACATCAGGTGGGGGTGCGGTGGCTCAGTAGGTAGAGGTGCAGGCTGCAAGCCGAGAGGTCCTCGGTTCGAATCATACCTGCGGCAACCGCGTTATGTCCTTAGGCAAGACACTTCACCCCCATTACCAATGTGGGGGCACGGTGACGTCGTGTACTAAGGCGTACTGCACGTCGATGGTGCACTTGTCTTGTGTGGAGTTAGTATGTTGGGGAGCTGACAGTTGCTCGCCGTTGCTCGGTGGTTCTCTCCGGGTACTCTGGCTTCCTCCACCCGTAATCATGGTCATGATTAGCCATTGTGCAAAAATATGTGACCTTAAAACCCCAATAAATAAATAAATAAATAAATAAATAAATAAATAAATAAAACATCAGGCGTGTAAAATCATTGAATTACCGCGTGAGAGAAATGTTTAAAACCGCTGTGTACCGTAGTGGCAACGTCATTTTATTATACGCTTAACGATAGATAATCGGAAAAAAATGCGGAAAGATGGAAATCGTATCCCCTAGTGCTGTGAAGATATAGAAATTTTCACTTTCTAGGCATAAATCAAAATGGCGGCTTTCAAAGCATCACTTCAAGGTGAATACGAGTCAAATTATCACTGGAAATGATCAATTTGTTCTAAAAACGTATAATGAAAAGAAAATCTAGTACTTTTGAGTGGAGACTGATCATTTCCAGCAATAATTCAACACGTATTCCTCTTGAATTAATGCCTGAAATCCACCAGCTGAATCAGATCGCAAGACGCTACCTGTTCCAAGTATCCGGCAATCAAATCACTTCCGTGTATCAATGCGCCGTTTACTTTCATGCACCAATTCAAGGTTGAAACGAGTGGAATTATCGATAGGAATGATCAGATTCTTATAAAAAAAAAACATATAATAAAAAGAAAATCTAGTGTTTTTGAGTGGAAGAAAACTATCTCACGAATGACCGAGACAAATGGTTATTTTCGCTCGCGTTTAAATAGTTCTGTCAACCCTGAAATGCCCGAAACCCGCCTGAATGCCTGAAGCCCGCCAGCTGAATCAGAACGCAAGACGCTACCTGTTCCGAGTATCGATCAAATCACTTTTGCGTATCAATGCGCCATTTACTTCCATGCATCAATTCAAGGTTGAAACGAGTGGAATTACCGATAGGAATGATCAGATTCTTCTAAAAAGCGTATAATAAAAAGAAAATCTGCTGTCTTTCGAGTGGATACCGAAAACTATCTCACGAGTGACCGAGACAAATGGTTATTTTCGCTCGCGAGCGATTACGCGAGCGAAAATAACCATTTGTCTCGGTCACTCGTGAGATAGTTCTGTTAACCTTGAAATGACCGAAACCCGCCTGAAATCCGCCAGCTGAATCAGATCGCAAGACGCCACCTGTTCCGAGTATCCGGCTATCAAATCACTTCCGTGTATCAATGCGCCATTTACTTTCATGCATCAATTCATAGTTGAAACGAGTGGAATTATCGATAGGAATGATCAGATTCTTATAAAAAACGTATAATAAAGAGAAAATCTAATGTTTTTTGAGTGGATACCGAAA
Source organism: Pictodentalium vernedei (assembly GCA_031216915.1). Taxonomy (NCBI): domain Eukaryota; kingdom Metazoa; phylum Mollusca; class Scaphopoda; order Dentaliida; family Dentaliidae; genus Pictodentalium; species Pictodentalium vernedei. The sequence goes on from CM062291.1 coordinate 424,295,452, forward strand.
ACTATCTCACGAATGATCGAGACAAATGGTTATTTTCGCTCGCGTTTAGATAGTTCTGTCAACCCTGAAATGCCAGAAACCCGCCTGAATGCCTGAAACCCGCCAGCTGAATCAGATCGCAAGACGCTACCTGTTCCGAGCATCGATCAAATCACTTTTGCGAATCAATGCGCCATTTACTTCCATGCATCAATTCAAGGCTGAAACGAGTGGAATTATCGATAGGAATGATCAGATTCTTATAAAAAGCATACAATAAAAAGAAAATCTAGTGTTTTTTGAGTGGATACCGAAAACTATCTCACGAGTGACCGAGACAAATAAACATTTGTCTCGGTCACTCGTGAGATAATTTTCGGTCTACACTCAAAAAACACGAGATATCCTCTATATGTATTGCTTTAACCCTTTACCCAACGTAACGGACAAAACCAGCCAGCGCTATTCACAAAAATCGTCAATTAATTTTCATTATTTTTTTCATTTTTTGTCTCAAAAACATAGGTTATGACCCCTCGTTGGAACGAGCTCACCGAGCTCGTTCCAATGAGGGGTCATAACCTATGTTTTTGAGACAAAAAAATGAAAAAAAATTAGTTATTCAAGATTTTTTTTTAAAAGTGTCGTCTGCTTTTCATGTTAGGTAAAGGGTTAAACATTAGGGAGCGAGGTGGCTCAGTGGTTACAGTGTGGAGCTTCAAACCGAGAGGTCCACGGTTCGATCCTGACCAGGGGTAACAGCGTTGTGTCCTTGGGCAAAGCACTTAATCCATATTGCCCACATGGTGCGCGGTGGCGCTGTGTACTAAGGTGTACTGCATATCGACGGTGCACTTGCCTTCAGCCAATACTATTATTAATTTATTTATTTATTGGTGTTTAAGGGCACATATTTCTGCACAATGGCTAATCATGACCGCGACAGTTTTACGGGTGGAGGAAGCCAAAGTACCCGGAGAGAACCACCGAGCAACGGCGAGCAACTGTCTGCTCCCCAACATACGAACTCCACACAAGCAGGGTTAGCATTGGCTGAAGACAGGTGCACCATCGACGCGCAGTACGCCTTAGTACACAACGTCACCGTGCCCCCACGTAGGCAATGGGGTGAAGTGTCTTGCCCAAGGACACAACGCGGTTGCCGCAGATGGGATTTGAACCGAGGGCCTCTCGGCTTGCAGCCTGCACCTCTACCTGAGCCACCGCGCTCCCTCAACCAATACTAACCCTGCTTGCGTGGTGTAGGGCCCGGCGAATCAAGATGTTTCTCTCGAATTTCAAATCGAATCAAACAAAAGGTTCGAAACCCGAATCGAATCCACTTTTCAATTGTTACGACACTACGGCCAAATGGTGCTGTGTTTCTCCAAATATCAATAGGTATACTAGACTATTAGACAATTGACAAGCACCACAAAGGCGGTCGAAGAAAATGCCATTTGTCGTCCTTTCAGTGCAACAAGGCGCCATCTGCAATGCCAAAGCATTGCAGATGGCGCCTTGGTGAACTTAATGGACGGTATATCGTGCAAACGAGCCGTAACAAGTGGGTTCGTATTCACTCAACCCAGTTGATTTGGGTTCAGTTTTAACCCAATTGATTTTAGAGTGTACTCACCATACAGTACGTGGAGAGTGGATTGTAACTAAAGTACCCGGGGAGTGGAGTTAACACCCAAAGAAGTACTATTTTCAAACTCTGTACATGTGGACAAAAAACACAATGTTTCAGCCAATGGACCTCCAGGTACATCCCGGAGGTCCATCGGCTGAAATTTTGCTTGTGCTTCTTATGCTTTGCAACAAATTTGCAATTATTACTCGAGTGGAATCTCTACTCTGTGGGTGATTTAGTGATAATACACTCTCCACGTACTGTAAAACAAAATTTATCAAGTGTGGTACTTGTACACTTCTGTGAGTATTCTATAAAAGTTGTGTTTGTTTTTTGTTGTTTTTTTTTTTGGGGGGGGGGGATAAAATCAACAACATTGTCTTTAAAACTATTTGTGAAAATTGAAAGACTAAAAACATATTCGGTAAAAAGCAGTCTGTAAAAAGATTTTAAAAAAAATGAAACCAGTAACACTGATAAAATTTATTAAGAAAACTGAGGGATTAAGGACCTATCCGGCAAATGAGTTCTCTTTTTCTGAAAGAATGAAATTAGTAACACTGAAAAATTCATTTGCAAAAAATGTGTGACTGATAATAATTTTTACCTTTAATTGGAAATCAGGTAACAACACTCTCCTCTAATCCACTAGCTGTTTTGCTCGTTGTTGGTGGATGGTTGTATGAATATTTTTTTATTTGGAAGTCAGTGTGTGTCCATACCCTTGAGTGTTATTAGCTGAAGAAATAGTATCCATGGAGGCAGATATCGGTCTACACACAGGATTTAAATACTAAACTACCGGTACTAAGGATTATCTCAGTAATGTCGTGGAAACAAAAAACATTGATTCTTAATACTTTGTGAATCGTAAGTATTTAATCCGACGGATTAACCTTTTACCTAACATGAAAAGCAGACGACATTTGCCAAAAAAATTCTTGAACAACTAATTTTTTTCATTTTTTGTCTCAAAAACATAGGTTATGACCCCTCGTTGGAACGAGCTCGACGAGCTCGTTCCAATGAGGTGTCATAACCTATGTTTTTGAGAAAAAAAAATGAAAAAATCATGAAAATGAACTGGCGATTTTTGAGAATAGCGCTGGCCGGTTTTTGCCGTTACGTTGGGTAAAGGGTTAACCCTTTTCTACATCCCGCAGAGAATGAAAATATGTCTCCATGGTTAATTCTTTAAATATACTAGTATTTCTACGACTTCACCCGTTTCACTTTTCGAACGCAGTGACATATCATTGGGGAAGGGGATGGGGATGGGTGACTCACTCTGAAAAATGTCAACCCCATGTACATCCATGCCTGAAATACCTGAAAGTGATTCATGTACCCTCACCCCGATATTTCTTTCTCATTTGGTTATAGTTATTCCAGAGGGCATATAGGAGGACGCGGTGGCTCAGTTGGTAGAGGCGCAGGCTGCAAACCGAGAGGTTCTCGGTTAGAATCCCACCTGCGGCAACCGCGTTGTGTCCTTGGGCAAGACATTTCACCCCATTGTCCACGTGGGGGGGGGGGGGGGCACTATGACGCTGTGTACTAAGGCGTGCTGCACGTCGATGGTGCACCTGTCTTCAACCAATGCTAACCCTGCTCTGAACCCTGCTTGTGTGGAGTTAGTATGTTGGGGAGCTGACAGTTGCTCGGTGGTTCTCTCCGGGTACCACGGCTTCCTCCACCCGTAAAACTGTCGTGGTCATGATTAGCCAATGTGCAGAGATGTGTGACCTTAAAAACATCAATAAATACAATAAACAGGACATATATTTCATCTATATTTTTTGTTGTCGCGAAAATGGTTGCGAGAATCCATTCCCTCTATGAGTGGCCCAGGATCCCATGAGGGCACTATGGTTGAACCCCTACATGTTGTATACTGGTAGCACATGTTAACCTTTTAACCAACACAGCTGTTTAATTTTTAAAACATCAACTGAAGTTTTTAAAAAAAACAAACAATATTTACCACTAAAACTTTACAAATATGGATGTCATTGGGATCGGATCACAGAACCGGATCAAAAAACGGTTCCAATTACATCCATATTTGTACAATTTTATTGACAAAATGGCAGGATATTTCAGGTTATGTTAGCTTTGTATTGGTTAATATGCTGCTGGTATGTTAGGTAAAGGGTTAAATGACTCAACTCTTTTCACGAGAATCGAGTCTCGGCAGGATATTTCAGGTTATGCTAGCTTTGTAGATGGTTAATATGCTGCTGCTATGTTAGGTAAAGGGTTAAATGACTCAACTCTTTTCACGAGAATCGAGTCTCGGATTCTCGTCGAAATATAACCCCTGTAAATCCTCCACCTGGGAACGCGGTGGCTCAAAGGTTAGAACATTGGACTTTACACCGAAAGGTCGACTTGTTCGATACCGACTGGCGGTAACTGTGTTGTGTCCTTGCGTAAGACACTAAATCCCGATTTCCCACGTGGATACAAGGTGACACTGAGTGCTAAGGCACACTACACGTCGATGATGCACTTGCCTTCAGTCTTCGTGTAGAGTTACAGCCGTGGACTGGTCATTTTTCATGGGTGGGCGATATTTCCACGGACGCAATAATATTAGATTCCAAACACTAATTATAGGAATAATCATCAAACAAAAATTTAATTGATGAAGCACCGGTACAAACCGGTGCTTCATTAATTAAAATTTTGCTGCTGCTGATGATGATTTTTATTACCCAATATTATTATTTGTTTATTATTTATTGGTGTTTAAGGTCACATACATATGCGCAATGGCTAATCATGACCGTGACAGTTTTACGGGTGGAGGAAGCCGGAATACCCGGAGAATCACCGAGCAGCTGCCAGCTCCCCATCATCGTAACTCCGCACAGCAGCACAGGCAGGGTTAGATTGGTTGAAGACATGCGCACCATTGACGTGCAGTACGCCTTAGTACACGGCGTCATCGTGCCCCCATGTAGATAATCGGGGTTAAGTGCCTTGCCCAAGGACACACCGCGGGAGTCCGAATCGATCGCTCAGACGATCACCCATCCGAGGATTAATCGGGCTCGACGTTGCTTAACTTCGGTGATCTGACGAGAACCGGTTACCGCAATATCACCCGGTAAAAGCAAGGTGGACATCACTACCCACGCGTGGATTATGCCCAGTCCAGAAAGGAGATTTTTTCCGGGAAGGGGTAAACCCTGGATGCTTCGCCTATAGGGGATATACACTCTACGCCCAGGCGGGGTGAAGTGAAAGGAGAGGAAAAAATATTTTTCTACCGCCATTGGCAGTAGACAAGTATTTTATACCCAACTTCATTTGGCCTGGCAACGCCCCAGCCATGCAGAACAAAAATATTTCCAACGTATAGCTCTCCTGACATACTCGCGATTTTATGAATTTACTTATTTCACCACAAGAAAGTTGGTTAATCACTGATAAAACTCTTGCAGAGCGGGACGCCTAAAAAGAACCACCAGCAAAGTTTTAGCAGAAGTGACTACGAAATGTTGTTAGGACTGCCACACGCTAGATGCCATTCGAGCGTTACGCGCGATGCGATAAATCGATATTTACAATTTTCCTTTCCAGTTTGTAATATCGAAACAGCAAGACGCTCGCTGATTGGACTGAACACTTAAGAAAAAGACGTGTAAGCAAAGTTTCAGCCAGCGGACTTCTTAATGGTGTTATTTATTTATTTATTTATTGGTGTTTAAGGTCACATACTTATGCACAATGGCTAATCATGACCGTGACAGTTTTGCGGGTGGAAGAAGCCGGAGTACCCGGAGAGAACCACCGAGCAACGACGAGCAGCTGCCAGATCCCCCACGTCGTAACTCCGCACTGCAGCACATGCAGGGTTAGATTGGTTGAAGACATGCGCACCATCGACGGGCAGTACGCCTTTGTACACGGCGTCATCGTGCCCCCATGTGGACCCTCGGGGTTAAGTGCCTTGCCCAAGGACACAACGCAGGAGTTCGAATCGATCGCTAAGACGGTCACCCATCCGAGGATTAACCGGGCTCGACGTTGCTTAACTTGGTGATCTGACGAGAACCGGTTACCGCAACGCCACTACACTGCGCCGCTCTTAATGGTGTTAATGCTGTTACAAGCAAGATGTTATTCGGGCGCTATGCGCGATGTGATAAATCGATATTTACGATTTTCCTTCTCTGTTTGCAATATCGAAACAGTAAAACGTTTGCGGCGTTGAGTTACTATTATAACATCATTAAGGTTTCAGCCGACGGACTTCTTTATGATGTTAAGGCTATTATTATAGGCTAGATGCGATTCGGCGTTAAGAGCGTTTAAGGTCGCATATTTCTGCACAATGTCTAATCGTGACGGCACCATGGATATAAAGTCAAGACTAACTAATCGTTTGTATTTATCTTGCCATTTTTAGGGGACTTCCACTCCAGGAACTGGTTGCCGGGTCCTATTTTTACCAGTAAAACAAAACCTGTTTACCCCAGTAAACAACCACGGCTTCAATTCTCGGGGTTCCCACAGGCACCGGTAATTGGTTAACTGTTTAGTTATAACCATTCAGTTTCCAATTAATCACCCGTTAGGTGGGAACAGAGAATATGCATGGGTGTACGTGTGTTACAATCAAATCATGATCTGAAGGTTCTGATCGCGAATAATTTATTTATTTATTTATTTATTTATTTATCGGTATTTAAGGTCACAAATTTCAGCACAATGGCTAATCATGACTGTAACATGGTGATAAAGTCAAGTTTAGTCAATCGTTTATACCCGTGTTGCCCATTTTAGGGGACTCCTCCCAAGCATTGATATATGCACATATATAGTTACATCAAAATTGAGTCAATAGTTTTTCAGTTGCCAGAAAAAACACCATACTGGCAGCTTTCGAGATGTCATGATATTGTAACTGAGCATTTTGATTTCCTCCAAAATTGAAGGTCCATCTCTGAAAGTCACCAGTTAACCACAGTAAACAAGCATTGCTTCACTTCCCAGAGTTCCCACAGGGAAGTCTGACACCTTGACATTAAACTATGACATTGGGTCAAGGTCATGACACACCATTGAGTTATAAGCAATCATTGTGCGAAGTATAAACAAGACTGGTTTATTGAATATTTTCTTAGACCAGATAGACTTAGAAGAGACAAACAAATGAACAGTCGATGACTTTGATGTTGGAGCTATGGCTTTGGGTTAAGGTCATGACACACTCTTGAGTCATAAGCAATCATTGTGTGAAGTATAAAGAAGATCAACCAATTGACAATTTTTTATGGATTGGACAAAGTAGAATTTTCGAACATGTTTGTGGTATGTGACCTTGACCTTTGTACTATGACTTTGGGCCAAGGTCTTCACACAGCCTTGAGACATAAGTAATCGGTGTGTGAAGTATGAACAGGATCAGCCCATTGAATAATTGTTTTATAGGCCAGACAAACTTAGAATGGAGAAACAAATAAGAAGTCAATGATCCTGACCTTGGACCTTGGAGCTGTGACCATGGACCAAGGTTATGAAACAACTTTAGTCATAAGTAACCGTTGTGTTGTTTGAACAAGACTGTCAATAGAATTTTTTTTGGACTGGACCAACCTGGAATTGAAAAACAAACAAGCAGCAGTCCGTGATCTTGGAGCTTTGACCTTCAGTCAAGGCCATGAAACATCCTTGAGTCATAAGCAATCATTGTGTGAAGTCAGTGAAGTGTGAACAAGATCGGTCTATTGAATAATATTTTTATGGACCAGACAAAGTTAGAGTGGTGAAACAAACAGTCTGTGACCTTGACACTGGCACTGTGACCTTGGGTCAAGGTGATGATACTCCCTTGAGTCATATGCAATCATTGTTTTGAAGTTTGAACAAGATCGGTCAATTGAATAATTTTTATGAACCAGACAAAGTTAGTCTGGAAGAGTGTAAGGTTGGAACATGCAGACTGACGGATTAACCGATGGACAAATTGGCTAATATATACATTCCCTGAAAAAAATTGGGATGTATAAAAAAACAGCTTTTTATTGGCAATTTTGGTGTGCAGAGTTGACCAGATCAGATCTTTTTAAGGCACTATTTAACTGGTTGAGGGTTATATTATTTTTGGTGGTCTGAATTTGTTATTCAAAATTTGTTTTATTACAAATTATTGGAAAGTGCCCACAGGCACCACGCCAACAGGTACTCTCCAATAATTTGTAATAAAACAAATTGATATAAACAAAATATTATATGAAATATAAACAAGGAAAGTGTTGGCTTTTGCTCTGGTATCCTCATTTTTTGAAAGCCCTGATAGTGAGTGGCTTCTAGCACTCAACCAGTTAAGAAGTCTTGACAGCAGGATTATATTAGTATTTTAAGCTGTGATAACGTTTGGCTCAATGGTTGTCAGTGAGCACTATTCAGGAGAAAATAGAAATTGCGGTTAAAACTTTGAAAAAATGTAAAAAATAATAACAAAACTGGAGTGATGTCACGCATGCAGCCCGACTGTCCCAAGAATGGCAATGCTTAGACGCAAAATAGTCGGAGCCATTTTTTGTTAACAGTTTACCTAACGAATCTGCCATATCTGCACTCGTGATATACAAAATTTGCCATTCAAATTTTATTTTTCATTTCTCTACTTCAAAACATACCTCATGACCTATTAATGGAACAAACTTGATGAGCTTGTTCCAATAAGGAGTAATAAGCCATGGTGAGAAGTAAAGTTAGGTAAAGGATTAAAGATGCAGTACATAAAGCAATGTTGGGCTACATGAGTCAATTTTCTTTTTTGCACGTAATAACTCCCAATCCTTCAAAATGCATTTTGGGAATAATTGCCTAAGTGACACGTTTGTGTGTGTGTGTGTGTGTGGGGGGGGGGGGGGGGGGGGGTGGAGTTGTGGAACGTATATTGAAACCTGACCTATATTACTAGCTGGAAAATACACATAACAACTTTGGTTGAAATCAAATAATCCAAACTGGAGTTATCAGTCGGAAACCAATTGTTTACAGACAGATGGATGGACTGACAGATGGACGGACGAACGTCATGACTATAACCTGACTATAAACAGTCAGGCTAAAAATGCATTTCGTACCGAAGAAAAAATATTGCATGAATGGCCCTGGGTGAGGAGGAGGTGGGGTGGGGGGTGAGGGTATGTTTGGGGAGTCCATTTTTTCCCCCACATGTGGTCAGTCTAAATCCTTCAGAATGCATTTTGAGCAGAGAAAAAAAAATACCTAACTGGCACCATGAGGATGGGGGTGGGTGGTGGTGTTTTTCTGGATTTTTAACCACAAACTTTAACCAAAACTGTAAAAAAGCATTTTTGACGAAAGAAAAAAAAAGTGCCTAATTGCCCCACCCCCACCCCCCGGGGGGGGGGGGGGGGCTGGGGTACGTGAGTTTTAAAAAAGGTCCTGCATGTGGTGACTGTAAATAGTTCAAAATGCATATTCGAGGAAAGAAAAAGAAAAAAATGCCTAATTGGGGGAGGGGGATAATTTCTGTCTGGATTTTTAACCACAAACTTTAACCGAAACTGTAAAAAATCATTTTTGACAAAAAGAAAAAAAAAAGTTCTCCATGTAGTGACTGTAAATAGTTCAAAATGCATATTGGAGGAAATAAAAAAAAATGCCTAATTGGGAGGGGCAGTGGGGGGGGAGGGGGCAGGGGGGGGGGGGGCAAGGGGGCTGTGGTGTTTGTCTGGGTTTTTAACCAAAACTGTAAACAAGTATTTTTGACGAAAGAAAAGTGCCTAATTGGCCCCCGGCAGGGGGGGGGGGGGGGGGTAGGGGGGGGGTACGTAAGTTTAAAAAAAAAGTTCCGGATGTAGTGACTTAATTAGTTCAAAATGCATATTGGAGAAAAGAAGGGAAAAAAGCCTAATCGGAGGGGGGGGAGTGGGTAGTGGTGTCTGTGTGGGTTTTTAACCACTAACTTGGAGTCATCCTACCAAGCTACAATGAAATACCTTCATAATTATGGCCTGTGGAATATTCTAAAGGTTTTCGGGCTTCGGGCCTCTGTTGCCGTCACAGTTGCCCAAAAGGGGGACATTCTCATCTAGACATTATATGAAGTCAACCTATGAAGTTACAATGAAATCCCTCCATAAATATGACCTGTAGACTGTGCTAAAGGTTTTCGAGCTTCGGGCCCCTGTTGCCGTCACAGTTGCCCAAAAGGGACGTTCTTATCTAGACATTATACGAAGTCAACATATCAAGTTACAAGGCAATCCCTCAATAAATATGACAAGTAGACTGTGCTAAAGGTTTTTGGGCTTCGGACTCGGGCAGCCATCATGGTTGAATGATCGCAACCAAAGGGGACATTCTCATCCGGGCATCATGTGGATTGATCCTACGAAGTTACAATGAAATCCCTTCATAAATATGACCTGTAGACTGTGCTGAAGGTTTTCGGGCTTCGGGCAACTATAGCCGTCACAGATGCCCAACCACGTCCAAAAGGGGACTTTCTCATGTAGACATTATATGAAGTCAACCTATGAAGTTACAATGAAATCCCTCCATAAATATGACCTGTAGACTGTGCTAAAGGTTTTTGGGTTTTGGGCTCGGGCAGTCGTGACGGTTGATAGATCACGCCCAAATGGGGAAATTCTCAATGTAGACATCATACGGAGTCATCGTATCAAGTTACAATGAAATCCGTCCATATTAAACATGGCCTGCAGACTGTGCTAAAAGTTTTTGGGTTTCGGGCTTGGGCAGCCATCACGGTTGACAGATCATGCCCAAACGGGGACGTTCTCATCTAGGCATTATACAGAGGCATTCTATGAAGTTGCAATGAAATCCCTTCCTAAATACGACCTGTAGACTGTGCTAATGGTTTTCGGGTTTTGGGCTCGGGCAGCCATACCGGTTGACCGATCACGACAAAAAGGGGACGTTCTAATGTAGACATGACCTAAAACCTGAATATGAAATTTCGTGACGATCAGACAAGAACTACCGGATATAGCCTGTACTTGAAGGTTGAATAAAAAACTTTAACCCTTTACCCAACGTAACGGCCAAAACCGGCCAGCGCTATTCTCAAATATCGCCAATTAATTTTCAAAATATTTTCATTTTTTGTCTCAAAAACATAGGTTATGACCCCTCGTTGGAACGAGCTCGTCGAGCTCGTTCCAACGAGGGGTCATAACCTATGTTTTTGAGACAAAAAATGAAAAAATTTAGTTGTTCAAGAATTTTTTTTGCAAGTGTCGTCTGCTTTTCATGTTAGGTAAAGGGTTAACCACAAACTTTAATCAAAACTCCAAATGTCAACTAAACAGGAAAAGAAAAAAAAAACCCACTTGAACCTTCAGTAAAAAACTTTAACCACAAACTTTAACCAAAACTCTAAATGTTAACAGATGGACAGACGGACAGATGGACGGACGGATGGACGGACAAAAGTCATTACTATAGCCCTCACTGTAAACAGTCGGGCTAATAAAGGACCACAAAGTATCAACGCGCTGTTTGATTTCGTATGTCACAATACATACAAAAGTATCAAAGGGTTAATCATGCAGTCCTTAAAATATATGCATAAAATCTCACAAACTACGTCTGAAAACGAAATATGAGCAAGGAAAACATTAGCTTTCGCTCGGGTACCCCTGTTTTTTTAAAGCCCTGATAGTGGCTTCTAGCACTCAACCAGTTAAGGTCATTTTCAGCATCTAAGGCTACTGTACATCATTATCACAACACCAGTAAATAGTGAAGTTTAGCTAAGTGTTTATACTCCTGTCACCCACTTGGGAGGATTTGTACCTCAGGAATTGGATTGGAAACCAATTTTACCATGAGAACAGAACTCGTTTCCCACAGTAAATAATCTCTGCTCCAGTTTCCAAAGGTTTCTGCAAGGGTCAGTAGTTGATTATCGAGTTTAATTATTTTTGCAGTTTATTGATAGATGCATTTTATTGATGAAATTAATTAACCCTCAGCATCAAATATTAAAATTTCAATCCGCAATTTTCACACTAAATGTAACTATAAATTTAAACAATTCAGTCTTATTTGACAGAGTTCATATGGGAATTTAACCAATTCAATCTTGTTATAGAAATGGTTAACCCTTTACCCAACGTAACAGCCAAAACCGGCCAGCACTATTCTAAAAAATCGCCAGTTAATTTTCATTATTTTTCATGTTTTGTCTCAAAAACATAAAACATAAGTTATGACCATGGTTGACCGTCTGAGCGATCAATTCGGACTCCCACGTTGTGTCATTGGGCAAGTCACTTAACCCCGATTGTCCACATGGGGGCACGATGACGTCGTGTACTAAAGCGTACTGCATGTCGATGATACTCATGTCTTCAACAAATCTAACCCTGCCTGTGCTGCAGTGCGGAGTTACGATGTTGGGGAGCTGGCAACTGCTCGCCGTTGCTCGGTGGTTCTCTCCGGGTACTCCGGCTTTCTCCTCCCGAAAAACTGTCACGGTCATGATTAGCAGTTGTGCATAAGTATATGACCTTAACCACCAATAAATAAATAAATAGGTTATGACCCCTCGTTGGAACGAGCTCATCGAGCTTGTTCCAACAAGGGGTCACAACGTATGTTTTTGAGACAAAAAGTATAAATTTTATAGTAAATTTTCTTTCTTATTATACCTACCGAAATTGTTTACTACAGGCTTGCACTACAGTGGAAGAACCTAACTCGGATAAACTACTCTCTATTTTAATATTTCCCAAGATTTGGGAAAGAAAAGTGGTGTAAAAACACCACGAAAAAAATAAGCCAAAACTGGGTCGAGCACCATCGGCGCACACCCAATATGGGATGCTCTTCCATAGTACAAATCCACGACTACCGTAAAACAGTGCGCAATGAGTCAATTCGTCATTCTTTTGATTCTGAACAACACAGGAGTTATGTGATCAGCAGGGAGGAAGGATTCTTACCCGAATAAGAAGACGGGAGGGCCTCCATGTAAACAATTTCGGTAGGTATAATAAGAAAGGAAATTTACTATAAAATTTATACTTCTTATCAACCTACCTCAATTGTTTACTACAGGCTGAATAGACAAAAGGATGGAGGGAATCACATAACCAACCCACACATAACTCAATAGCACTGGGACCGTGGACAGAGGAAGAGATCCCTAGGCCTATCAAACCATAGCATCACAAACATTAGAAAGACAATGAAAGATGAGGCGTATGGTGAAGTGCGACGCACAGACAGAAAGGGCAGTAACAGCACAAAGCTGGAACTGACCCTGAAAAAAGCTGAAAGGCTGGGATAGACATAGACAACAGCCTGAGCCGAAGAAAGAGGTCCCCAAGGTTCTCTGTCGGCTCCTGAAACTGTCGCAGATAAAAGGAGAATGCAGCATTTCTCCAGAAGGCTGCCAGTATAACATCCGTCATCCGACAGCATGACAGAGTTATTAAAAGAGGAAGACAATGCACGCACCTCGTGGCAGAAAAAACAATTGGTAATACAATCACCAGTAGCTAGACGAGCGGAAGCTGCACGAATAGCAAGACAAATCCATCAAGAAATGGATGCAGGAGAGATCTGGTATGTGAGAAAACGCATATTCATCCAGGATAAAGGCGCGAACGCCCCCCACCTCCAAGCAGAGCAGCGCCCAAGAAAGTGACCATCTTGGAGTAAACTGCAAAGTCCTAGGCCTTTTCAAGGAAAAGAGGTGAACAAGCTTGGAGAGGCAAGGATGAGTGTCGAAACAATGCGGTATCACATATGAAAAAATGTCTCCGAAGCATGGACATGTACCCATTGCTCGAGACCCCCAGAAACAAACATAAACCAGAAACTCTGCAAGCGGTGTGATCGAAGGAGAGACAGAAGCAACAGAGTGATCGCACACCATCGACAGAAGAACCTTCCACTTAGCCACAGAGGCTAAACCAGTGGAGTGAGTGCCTCCTTGAAGAAGAAAAGCAACTCCACTGCGTGTCTCGAAAAACCACTACGGATGAGACAGGACCCGATAAAAGACATGTGCGAAGGCACAATGAAGTCGGGTCAACGTGATACCTCCTCGGGCGACTTTGGCAAAGAAAGTCGCGAGGTAGAGGGAGACATGCCGGAACCGCCGCTAACAGAGAGCGGAGCAGATTGATCCACACCCACCGAGGCGACGGGTGTGATCGAAAGGATTCGATGACTGCAGGTTCATATCTGGGCGAGAACCTGAGGCGGAATCGGAACCGGTAGGAAGGCGTAGCCGACAAGACCATCCCAAATGAGGGCCAGAGCGTCCACGGCGAAAGCCAGAGCATCTGGACACGGGGACACGAAAGTGTCCACCGGATGGTTCCAACGAGTCGCAAGAGATCGATGGAACCCGCCATGTGGAGCATCCACCTGGTGGAAATGATCCTGCCCCGACGGGACAGGGAGTCAGCGAGGACGTTCAGACGACCGGGAATGTGACGAACAGCCACCCTGGCGTGGACATCCTGAGCGAGCAGTAGAAGATCCCGAGCCAATTCGTACATTGGAACAGAGTGCGTGCCGCCCTGGTTCCGAATGTAAGCAACCACCGTCGAATGGTCGGACAACAGAAGGACCTGGCGATTCGACAGGTGAGGGATCCACTGCCTGAAACTCGGAAGAAGAGCAAGAAGCTCCTTCTGGTTGACGTGTAGAGCTGCATGATCCTGGTCCCACATCCCGTGAATGGAAAGACCTAGAGGATCCAACGTCGCACCCCATCCGAGATCGCTGGCATCTGCCGTCAGAACGCGATCGGACGTGGGTAAGTCCAACGGAACACCCTGCGAAAGCCACTGGACATCCGCCCAGAGGAGAAGGTGAGGATAAAAATATTCTGGAAACTGAAGCACCAGATCCAGAAAATCTACATTCGGCCTCCAACTACTGAGCAGAAAGTGTTGGAGAGGTCTGACACGCAGCCGACCTAGAGGAATGAGATCCGTCACCGAACAGCAGAGACCAATTAGCCGGAGAATACTCCGAGCCGTCATGGATGTGGACTGGGACAGAGTCAGAGCAAAAGCTGAGAGAATCACAGCCTTAGCCTGGGGAACCGCCACCAAATTGAATTGTGTGCGGAAAGCCATCCCCAGATGATAAAACGACTGAGAAGGGACCAGGTCCAACTTCTCCTCGTTGACTCTGAAACCTAGCGACGTGGCGACATCCGACTCCAGTAAGGAAGCATTGGAAAGCCACTGGATGATATCGTCCAGATATGCCGAAGTAGTCTCCCTGGACTATGTGCGATGGAAAGCTATCACATGCGACATCAGTCTGGTGAAGGCCCAAGGAGCCAGGTTGAGGCCGAAAGGCATGGCCTTGAACTGGTAAACTCGCCCCAGAAAAACGAACCGGAGATACTTCCGTAACGCCCAATGGATCGGAACGTGAAGGTAAGCGTTTCGCAGGTCGAAGCTGGAAGCGAAATCTCCCTGGTGAATTGAACGGAGGACCGACCTGAAAGTCTCCATGCTGAACTTGGGAGCAATGATAGACTGGTTCAAGAAACTCAGATCGATAACCGGTCGGAGTCGGCCGTCCTTCTTCGGCAACAAGAACAGGCGGGAATAGAAACCCACTGACCAAATGTTCTTGATGACCTCAATCGCCCCCTTTGTCAGGAGATTGTCTATCTCCGTGGACAAAAGTTCCCGACGTAAAATGTCTGAAGGAACTGTGGTTGGAAGAGGCACCCTGGACAGAGTGGGGTGCCTTCGGAAGGATATTCGCAGCCCGGACCGAACAACATCTAACACCCAAGGATCGGACGTGATGGTGGCCCAACGGTCTGCGAACTCTGCTATCCTTCCTCCAACCTGGGACGAGTCGAGGTGAGGACCTTCATTTCGAACCCCGACAAGGCTCGCGAGAGGAGAAAACACCTCCTCTACTGAATGAAGAATCCTGGGACTTCCCTCAAGACTGCCGACGCTTACCCTTACCCCCTGAGTAAGAAGTAGAAGCGGTGGCAGAAGGATCAGCCCCTTTGCTTCGTAGAGGAAGCAGAGGGTACTTGTTAGGCTTGGAACGGCCCCTGCCTACCCTAGAAGGCTGATCAAGCTGAAGAAACAGCAGCTGATCTTTGGAATGACGTAGGACGTCATCCCGGACCGTCAACACAGAACCATGGAAAAGTTGCGGACCTGCCAAAGAAGCAGATCGAAGAGTAGCGCGCTGCTCCTCAGGAAGGGATCGGCCTGTGTCCGGCACAGAGTCCCTTCGAACTAATTCTAGATTAGCCGTGTTACAGGCATGCGTGTGAGTAAGATGCATGAGCGCCTTGGACAACACACGCAAAGGAGCCTGTACCTCGTCAAACTTACCTGGAGGCAGATAAGCAGCTAAAGCTGAGACGACGTGATCGGAGAGAGAAAGCATACCAAGCATCTCTCTCGATAAGCCCAATGTGGACTCCAGAGTCGTCATCGGAGTGACGGCAGACTTGGACTTGGAGCCCTGATCCAAAACCGTCAAAGTTTGATAGACCGACGGATTGGCGGAATCGTAGGAACGATAACGCGCCGGAGGCAAAAAGGTGTCAACCCTGGTGAAGAACGGAGCCTTCATAGCCTTGGAACTTAGCTTAGAGTCCAAGGCTGAAAATGCTTCAACCAACTGTACCGACTGGCACGGTCGAAGACGCCCAGAAGCGGGTTGCTCCAAAGGCTGTTGGCGCGCGAACTGGCTGACACTGTCCCCTGAGTCGGAAGACACATAGCCCATCGTGGGCAAACCAGCCGACGCCTCCCATGGTGTCGGAACACCAGGGGGATCAGAAAGAGGCCTGTTTCCAATCCCGGGAGGCAGCGCCTTTGGGGGCGCCTGGAAACCACTCGCTGCCTCGCTGGAAGCAACGGGAAGGCTCTTTGACAGAACCTGAGTGAGTAAGGAGAGGGCCGCCCTAAGCTCACTGCCCGTACTGGCCGGTTCGACAGGGGAACGAACCGGCAAAGTGGCTTCACCTCTAACCCTCTTAACCAGCGAAGGGTCACGATCCTCCAAAACACCCGACGTGGGACGACGGGAGGCAGCCGAAACGTCTGAAGGCAGACGTGTATAGGGGTGTGACACACCCCGAGGGTCAACATAGCGGGAACTCATGAGAATCACCGCGGACCTCTGCAGGGAAGAAGGTCCAGGCTGCACAAAAGACGTTGGTCCCCCAAAACTGGACGTGTGGCCAGAATGAGTAGACGGAAACGCCACGGAGTTCATAGTGTCCCACTAAGAACATCCGAATCCAATGACAACTGTGGTGCTCGACGGCGCAGAGACCACAGTAGAGGGTCCGGTCGGCAGCCACTTCCAACTTCACCGAGTTGAAGTCAGGGAAGGCTGAGGCCGATACGCCCTTGTCTACACAACCAGACACCGCAGCAGACCACTGCAGGTATAAAACTACTGTGCATATTGTGCATAAGTATATAACTTTAAACACCAATATATAAATAAATAAATGGGGAAAATTTGTTGTTTGAAACCTGCATCTATCCTCAAGTGAGCAATTATGAAACTGAATACAAAGCCTTCAGACTTTTTTACAGGAGCTTCATATATATTTTATAGCATATATTTTTTAAATAAATTACCTGTCACTTTATCATCCATATTTTATACTGCACGGATCTTCTACAATTAAGATTAAGACCTTAACACTTGAAAGAAGTGCCAAACCTTCTTAGGTAAATCAATTATATCTTATATCAACAAAAATTCAATTCCTTTTGTGAACAATAAAAGTAAGCTCTAAAAGGTATTTCATTTCAAACTTTGGCTGAAGTGTTTGTCTGGCCTTCTGGGATTTTAAATCATGTTCTATAATCTTCGTTACCAACAGTGTGACTGTTATTTCCCTATACAGTGGAACCCTGTTAATTGAATAGGCACTTTGCCAATGAAAATTATTCAATTAACAAGAGTATTCAGTTAACAGGGATTGTCATTTTCCTGCATTCTAGAGACACACTTAGCATTTATTCTATTATATCTTGTTTGACAGAGCTCCATGAGCTCTGTCAAACAAGACATAATAGATTAAATGCCTGTACTGGATGTACTGAGGCCAAATTGGTCTATAAATAAAAGAAAACATGGGAGATTTATGGTAATTTCTTGACAGGTTACAGGATTTTTTATTCAATTAACAGGAGTTTACTCTATAACCTATATTCAATTAACTGGTCAAATTTGTACTGGAGGTATGGTAAATGGTTTTGTGTTGGGAAATTATATTCAATTAACAGGGATATATAATTAAGAGATATCCAATTAAGTGGGCTTAAGTGGGCTCCACTGTACTTTGTTGGGATTTTTTTTTATCCTTCTTGTGAACTGGCATAATTGTTCCCAAATTTAGGGAATCTGGAACTTTCTTCTATTTATTTATTTATTGGTGTTTAAGGTCACATATTTATGCACAATGGCTAATCGTGACCGTGACAGTTTTACGGGTGGAGGAAGCCGGAGTACCCGGAGAGAACCACCGAGCAACGACGAGCAGCTGTCAGCTCTCCAACATCGTAACTCTGAACTCTGCACCGCAGCACAGGCAGGGTTAGATTGGTTGAAGACATGCGCACCATCGACGTGCAGTACGCCTCAGTACACAGCGTCATCGTGCCCCCATGTAGGCAATCGGGGTGAAGTGTCTTGCCCAAGGACACAACGCGGTTGCCGCAGGTGGGATTCGAACCGAGGACCTCTCGGCTTGCAGCCTGCACCTCTACCAACTGAGCCACCGCGCCCTCGGAACTTTCTTCAGTCTGCAGCAGATACTAATTGATTCTAGAAGAACTCTTATTATTTTTGGTCCACCAAACTTCACATGTCCTGCTTGTAACCCATAAGCATCTTCAGCTTTCCCATTTGTAAGTTTTTAATAATTTTGTCGACAATATCCATGGTGACTTGCGGAGGTGGCTGATTTTGTGATCTTGTGATGAGAAAATATTTTTCAATAATATGCATGTTCTCTACCATGAGCTGATTGATGTTCACCGTTAAATTTTATATCATCTTTTGACCCGAAAAGCTGTTGAAAGTATGTGGCCTATCCTTGGCAAATTTCTTCAGAAGTTCACAGACCACTACCATTTACAATTAACTCAGCATTTTTCCTTTGCATCTTGATGTGTTTGTTGAACAGTGCCATTCTCTCTAGCATTCATTGTTTGCTTCAGCTGCTTTGTATTTTTTTCTGAGAGAATTTTATAGGTACAGTTAAAACTAAAAGTCCTGTCATGAAATGCGCACAAATAGCACGTTGATTTGCGCGTTAATCTGCGCGTTAGGGCCCAAGTAAAGCTATCAAATTCTGTACATATGGCCTGTGCACAAGAAAATGTTTCAGCCATTGGTAGAAACATTGCATGTGTTTGCTATGAGTAACCAGGAGAACCTGCCGTGCTTTGGATGCCATTCGATTTGGCAATTGCGCGTAATTCCAACGCGCAATTAAGCCTACATAAGTGCACTATTCGTGACAGGACTTCTAGTTTTAACTGTAGGGTTCTTCAAATATCCAACAGGTTTCCAGTGCCCGAATGCATATTTTGATTTTTTTAAACTCTTATATTTTCTGGCTTTTTTAACTTGACTCTTTACCTGCTGATGATTTTCAAGATATTTTTCGTTAAATCAAGTCATGGCTGCTATGAAGCAGCCATGACTAGATTTGATGAAAAATGTATCTAAATTTAACTCAAGAAATCATAGGTGAAAAAAATCTATTCAGTTTACAGGTGTCAAATTTAATTTAATGTGCTAAAATTATATTTATTTGAGTGGCAAGAGAAATTATATCCTTGGAAGGAATATCTGCCAGCAGCATGCAATGAGTTAACGATTTTCTCTATATGTGGAATACTTATCTGTGTTGCATGTGTTAGTACATATGTTGGGTGTTCTATATCTTCATTTAACACCTTACCCAACACACACAATACAAAAATTATTATTTAATTATTGTTTTCTACAATATTTCAAAATATTTCAACAAAACCATATCCTATGCCCCCTCTTTGGAAAGAGCTCAACAATCTTGTTCCACTGAGGGGGTCACATGATATGGTTTTGTTAACTTTTTTGAAAAAATATACATTTTTTCAGCTGCTTAATTTGTAACTTATGCGGGAGGGTGTGGTCAATTTGTGAGGTGAAGGATTAAATTACTGGATGATACATTTCTATTGTTGGATGATATAACATTTGATTCAATGTGATGCATATTCCAGGTAAGCCTCTTTATTATAGGTTAGCCTGGGAATTATTGCAAATTATCTAAAAGATATTTCTCGATATCCATGTTATTGTTTTGAAACATACGCATTTGGGGTTGAATTGGACTGATTATTGTGCAATAAAATACACGCTCTTGTGCAAGTTAAAAATAATATTTTCAGGTCCCCACAATGAATCTTTTCAGAAGCTTCCTAAATGAGGTTACGATTCAATGCATGATGCATGAAGTCGCCTTGAATGTCGCCTTGAAGGAACAATCAGCAGCTTTTTGTTATTGTCTTGAAACTATTTGCAGTTGAATTGGGCTGAATATATTAAAATGCCACACGGCATATAATAAAGAGAAAATCTATGCTGTTTTAATGAATATTGGGAATTATCTCATGAGTGTGGACCTGAAAGTTTGTTACTGTCTTGAAACTGTTTGCAGACGAATTGAGCTGAATATTGTGCATTAAAATGTCATGTAGCATATAATAAAAAGAAAATCTACGCTGTTTTAGTGAATATCAGGAATTATCTCATTCGTGTAGACCTGAAAGTATTATTTTTCACTCGTGCACACACTTGTGAAAAATAAAACTTTCAGGTCCACATTCATGTGATCACCTTGTAATCTTATAGATTGAATGCACCTCAAGACACATCAGAAGGAGATGTGTGGGAGGCAATGCCTCTTCCCCAGCAAAAAGTTTGTCAAAAAGTTTTGGCCAGCAGGCAAATTTTAAGCTTTTTGTTGGTAAAAGTTTGAAAATAGAAGGAAAATTATTGATAATTTGGCTCTTCTACAGCCCTGGTAATTCACACTCAGCAATCAGCAGTGCTGAGGAAAATGCTGAGGAAACAAAAGATATCCACAGCAAAAATACTGCCGAGGATGGCTTCTTCAGAAAGCCTTGTGGTGGCAGAAATTGCACAACACCAGATTACACAAGGAATCAAACCATGTGGGTTGCACTACACTGTATTGCTAATCTTACAATTTACAGTACAATTTGCAGCATAACCTCTAGAAACTATGTGTTCTGCTTCTTCTATGTTGATAACACCAGAATCTGACATCAGTTTCTGGAAAGCTCTCACAGAGCTTTCCAGAAATGATGTCAGATTCTAGTGTTATCAACACAGAAGCAGTGATATACTTGTGGTTAAGCTGCGTGTTATTTTCACTCATTCTATACATCTTGAGCAAGTCGCCTGCTTACTTCCAAGGTTTTATTCTCAGCATTCACATGGTTCATGATATTGGCATGATCTAATTGAGTGAAAGATTCTGCACATTGATTGTGATTATATACACATATATCTCGAACTACTTTCACATGTTAAAGTCACTTGAAAGTTTTCACTTCACCGCATACTACATATACATAGCAATTGAGACTTTGCCCTGCCCCCTGATGAATTTTACCCAATCAAAATGGCTTCACAGCAATTGCTGTAGAAGCACCAGTTTTCCACAGCAATTGTTTTGCCGAGGAAACAAGAATGAATTACCAGGGCTGCTAACACACATCTTTAGACAAATTTTTAGATAACTGACCCATTTTGGATGCAAAAATGGAAAAAATTTGGTTACCAAATCTGAAATCTGTCTGTGTTTTTTTTTTTTTTTGATCTGTCAGAAAACTTTGGGGTAGTGAGAAAAAATGGATACTGAAGGAAACAATTCATTGTGTTATGAGGAGACACTATCAACCATTCCTTGAAAGAAAATTGGCTGTTCTTGAAGAAAATTAAATTCTAGAATAATCAATAATTACATGCTGTAGACAAATGTTTTTGAAATAAGTTTATTGAAATTCAAAAATACATACAATAAGATTCACATTGACTGATCGCAGGGTTCATTGTTTTAAAGCTGAGGTTTAACCCTCTGCACCCTGATGTCAAAATACCAAAATTTCAATCAGCAAATCAAATTTTTGCCATAATTCACCTAAAAATTTAACCAAATAAGTCTTGTTTGACAGAGCTCAATGAGCAAAGACTAAATTGGTTAAATTCCCAGTTTATTTATGGGAAAATTTGTGGATTGAAGTTTTCACATTTTGACCTCAGTGTTCAGAGGTTTAATCAGGGACTTCCAAGGACTTTTGCAAGGACCTTTTAAACAATTTTTTAAACCATTTCATGCTGTATGCACAGGGGCGGTGCAACTAGGGTGCTGGGGGCTTCAGCCCCTCCACTTTTTCGCCGGGCCATGTTTTTTGGTATGCATATATTTTAACACAACCAATGATGGGTGAAACAAGGGGCGGATCCAGAGCCTCCCCCATATTTTCACCAGCTATGTTTCTCTCGTACTGGTTCAGTTTTGATGGATATTGGATCTTTTTTTGCAGTTAGTGGCAGCTAATGCTAAAATGTATACAGTCTGTTAAAAAATCGGTTAACTGAAGTAGATCGTAATCTTACAGACATACAAGTACCAAATCCACCCCAGACAAGATAATCCACAAACAGTATAATTGCTGTAAACGTCTGGTAAAGCATACAGGTGAGGTCTATTTATCAGCTCTGGTCGTTACGACCAAAGCTGATAAATAGACCTCAACTGTATGCTTTACCGACGTTTTTTAACGGCTTTTAAAGTGTGAAATCTTTCAAATACATCTCCTGAAAAATCTCAAAATAACCACTCAAATGGGGGTTTTGGGACCCTGGAGTTTAAATTTTTCATACCAACGATCATCCATCTCCCGATCCAGCCCCCCCCCCCCTCCCACCCCCCACTTTGAAAACTGTTCTGCTGCCCCTGCAAAGGTTTGGTGGTTTTAGGACAACTCCTGTTGTGTGATGGTCACTACAGAAAGGTGGGATTATTAAACATTTTTCTACATGATGCTTGCAGGATGCTTGCAGGATACTTGAGCAAGATCAATTTGACTGCACAAGTTATCCATAATACAAGTAGGTGAATCTATCATTTATGTCAAACTAAAATAATTTTCCAAATATGCGATTTTGGGATGTTTTGTTACGAGACAGCTGGCATTAAAGTCTCCAATTAAAATGCATTTCAATGACATATATCTGTTGCTTGAATCGAGTCTTCAATTAAGTTCCAGTACATGTTATTACTAGAAAGTGGTCTTTCTATAACGCCCAGAATATATTTTTGATTCTGGAGTCGTACTTCAATCCAAATTAATTCCAAACCGGATCATTCTAAATTAATATGGCATTTAAAAATAAGGCCTGTCTTTCTGTATACGGCCACTCCTTCTCCTAGCCCATGGTCCCGTCCTTATGCAATTGGTTGTGATAACCTTGGATGTCGATATTGTCATTATCCACATCCACAGTTAACATCGTCTCTGTCACACCTGTAATATCACAATACCCAAGCTCTGCATGGAGTAGGTCTTTTTTATTACAAAGTCCCCTTACAGTACGTGGAGAGTGTATTATCACTAAATCACCCGCAGAGTGGAGATTCCACCCAAGCAATAATTGCAAATTTGTTGCAAAGCATAACCAGTACAAGCAAAGTTTCAGCCAATGGACCTCTGGGTTAAACCTGGAGGTCCATTGGCTGAAATGCTGCTTGTGTTTTTTGTCGATATGTACAAAATTTGAAAGTTATAGCTTGGATGACAACTCCACTCTGCGGGTGATTTAGTTACAATCCACTCTCCACATACTGTATATCAATGTGTATTATGCTAATAGCCCCTCATTGAGTTCAACGTCACCACTTAGAATTAATTGAATGAAAATCACTACTGTAATGCCTTGGAGGCCGCCAATAATTAGAGTGACTAGAACTACTGTCATAAAACTTAGTGAGGAGTGTGAGTATTCACCATGAAAAAGACCTATCCTTGATCTACTAATGTTGTCAGCCATTAGGATAGGTTGCAATTGAAATATAACTATACATTGAGGATAGGTCTTTTCTGATGAGGATGTCATAATGCCTTGTAAAATAATATTGTGGTAAGCTCATTGAGTCACTTTTTGTGCTGAAATAAAATGAAACATGAAAAGAAATGTTAACAATGTAAATACGAAAAAGAAGAATAAATACAAAGATGTTTTGTTTCCTACGAAACCGTTAATGGAGTGTATGGATGGTAGAAATTACGTTTGATGGTCATCCAATCAAAAATATTTACTAAAAGTTAGTGGTACTGTGGAAATTGGGGGATGGTCCTCATGTAAGATCCACAGACCACATACGACATACAAACACAAATACACACATATATCCTTCAAACAAATATATATGCATACATATATATAAATACTAGCCAAACATGTACACACATACATATATGACATACACATATGCATACCTACATACTTACAAGTCACCTATGGTTTGCACGTCCCACATAAAATCCATCCCAAAACTGAGTTTTCAGTACAAGTCAAAGCCACGTCAAACTTACTCTTCACATGTACTGACTTCTATAACCTTTTTCCAGAAGGATTCCCATCTCCAAGCAGGCATGTCTGTATCAAGCATTCAATTGATAAAATTAGATTTTAGTCATTACGTGTAGATGGAAAAAAGCATGTGTTGAAAGTTATCTTTGTTACAAGTTGCATCGGCCATGACTGTAGATATAAATAGAAAAACACAGTTAACTTGTTGGCGTTTATCCCATTGACATCGGGAATGACAACAAAAAGAAACACAAATGTAGCTATATACTACTTGTCACAATTGCTTGGCAATCTAGAAAATCAAGGATTGCAAAACAGTTGCCCTCCTCAGATTGCCTGGGAGTGCAACTGCAGCTGAAATTTTCAATGCAAAAACTATTTTGGTAATATTCACTTCAAGGTATTAATATTGTGACTGAAAAATTGTACTACATTCAGCTACATATTGGTAAAATTGGTACACACATCTTCTCATTATTCAACATGTTGCATTCAATTCTTATGTGACTGTCTTCTGAACTCAAAATCTATTGAAATGAGACACAGAATGGGTCATGTATTATTGTGAATCAATGCAACAATGACAAATCATTCCCTGAGTTCCAGTGTGTTCTCTGTGCCAGTAGGCACATAGAAGACATTGGAACTCAGGGGACAAAATGATAATAGATTTTAAAGGCAGTCCCCAACAAGTCTGGCATTCCAGAAAATCAAGGGGTGCAAAAAATAGCCCTCCTAAATTTTTTCTAGGCATGCAGTAGGCATGCAGCACTCCTGTACTCCTAAAGAATGCCAGGCCTGCACAGGTATCAAGATACTTGTGCTCATTTTAGGGTTGTATTAACCTAGGTTAATCTCTCGTAAGCAATCTGAAAAGGAGGACGGAGAAAAAAGGAAAAGTGAAAAGAGAAGAGTTTCTCTTCGCTTTATCTTGTGGAAATATTTAGGTGGGGATAGCAGTTTAATTTACCATGAGATATGGACATGTGAGTTTGGATATCCATTTCACTCTTATTTCATTATACCAAAATCTCTTCTGCTGGTAAATTATCTAAAAATTTAAGGCTGAAGTTAATGGAGTTTGTGCTTAACCAGTGGAGTATGGAGATATTACAAAGTTGAACATGACATGAATTGTTCAAATCTAGTGTTGGATAGCCAACAAACTTGGATATTCATCTTGCCATTGTTTTTGTACCTAAAAACATACTTGGATGAAAGATTAAAAGAATTTTTGATTTTTACTCTGTGTATCAAAGGAATCTCTCTCTCTCTCTCTCCTCTCTCTCTCTCTCCTCTCTCTCTCTCTCTTTCTCTCTCAAGAGTACCTATAATATGCAGTACTTACATCTGCAGGCAAACAAAACAACACAATGGTACATACACAGAACAACACATGCATGTGAATGGGTTAATCAAAATGGCATGAGTGCCAGCACGCAAGGATAGAACGAGAGGCCAGAGGCCTCAAGTTTTATCCTTCCACAATGGCACAAGTGCCATATCGATTAACCCATTCACACGCATGTGTCATTCTGTGTTTATTACATGCCTTCACATCTATAAAAACAATTATTACACGGACACTCAGCAAATCATTTGACAACTATCAACAAACGAAACACATTTTATCGCCAACCAAATCTGTGAGGGGAATCCGTGTCACTTTTTCGTTCCCTGAGTTCCAATGTGTTCTATGTGCCTACTGGCACATAGAACACATTGGAACTCAGGGGACGATTTTCCGCTATCACTAGCGATTTGAATTGTAATTGCGTGGCATAGTTTGTAGAAAAATTCCAGTGAAATTTCGCTTCTATTTAAAAATAGTCCGTCAACGATTTCCATTCCGCACATATGTGCGGAACAGATTTTTATTTTCTGCACGGTTCAGTATTGCTGTAGATGGGGATTACACAGAACAGGCATGTAATAAAAAGTAATAGTACATTTATCGATTATCCAACAGAGAGAGAGAAAGAAAAAACAAAACAAAAACCCCCAAAAAACAAATAAAATAAAAACTTTTCTGAGCGTACGCAGTTCTATGGAAGTGGGAAAAGTGAAGTTACAGTATACATCAAAATATCTCAGATATAGTGAATGAGGTGAATGTCAAAAATACATGCATGCATACGTGATGGGCTGGAGTTTAACCACTTACATCGAGGAACTACATGTATACACATATTTATCTTACAGTCAACATGTATTTTGTCTGTATCAACTCCGCAACTGTCGTGTATCCGACCCCCTGATACAGATGTTTGTATCAGGGGGTCGGATACAAGCACGTTCCTTTCCCATGAGTTCCATTTTTTTCTTTTTGTTCATCTGTATGAATAAATAGTTCATTATATATTCGTCTACATTCTTGACTTATCTCCAATATATTATAAGATAAAATGATTATTACCATTATGTGGATGTACAAAATATATATCCGAGTCTGGCTCCGGGTTCTAAGGGTAGATCACGACTCATCTTCGACTCGTGATCTACACTTGAAACCCAGAGGTTGACTTGCACACACGAGTCTGGCTCCGGGTTCTAAGGGTAGATCACGACTCATCTTCGACTCGTGATCTACACTTGAAACCCAGAGCTTGACTCGGATACATATTTTGCACATCCACATAATGGTAATAATCTCTATGTATGTGCATACATATAGTCACATGTCAAAATATCTCAAAGATAGTGAATGAGGTGGACGTTATATATACATACATACATATAAGGTTAGAATTTCATTGCTTACATAGAGGTACTACATGCATACAGATATATATATGTGCACACACAGTTACACATAAATATATTACACAGCAATATCAGTCCAATGGGCAAAAGATGTATACACTTACTGGGAGGAGGGTACTGCTTGAAAATTATTCCCAGGATCTAAAATGCAGAAAATTACATATGAGTGGAAGTGTATATTGGGATATATGTTAATTGGGCGAAATAACAATAGTAGATATACATGTATACATCAAGGTCTTAGAATCTAATCATTTAAGCTCTTTATGTGGGGGAATACTGAAAGACACACATAATTATTTAACTGAATACAACATGGAAAACAATTTAAACACTTGTATGGGGGAACCTGTGTACATACATCCATACATGTACTGGACTGTACATATCTAGGTCCAGTATATGGAATTTACATACATTTAAAATAGGAGGCGGAGGGGGATGGGGTGGGTACTACTTAGTTATATAACACAAGGATGTCTGCACAAAGATATGAAATTTTAACACAAACATAAGAGGTGCATATTACTTTGTTACACCCAAATAAATATCACAAAGCCATACCTAGGCCCGATGCCTAGATTTTTAACACTTACATGGGAGGATGTAGGTACTACATAAATGTATCACAAAAGATGTCTATTCTAAGAATACGAAAATTTAAACACTTATAAAGGAGGTGTACACAACTTGGTTACACACAAATACATTTCAAAGTTATTTTTGTCCAATGTATAAAATTTAAACACTTACATGGAGGGGTGTGTTCTACTTGAATGTATCACACAAAGATGTCCATTCCAAGGGTATAAGATTTGAAGACTTACATGAGAGGTGCATAATTCTTTGTTACACACAAATATATTTCACAGAAATACATCTATACCCAATGTATAAAATTTAAATCCTTAAATGGGAGGGGTGGATACCACTTAGATGTACAACACAAATGTCTACTCCAAAGATATAAAATTTGTATGCTTACATAAGAGGTGTGTACTACTTGGTTACATAGAAATACATTTCACACTGATAACTATGCCCAGTTAATAATTGTAAAGGCTTACATGGGAGGGAATGGGTATTACTGGGGTATATCACATAAAGAAATCTATTCCAAAGGTACAAATATTTAAATACTTTCACAAGAGTCATATGCTACTTGGTTTGACACAAGCACAAGTGCATTTTACAAAAATATCTATGCTTTTAACTCTTAGAAGCTAGGGAATCAGAATGAATTTACTGAATATGACATACCGCCAAAAACTTTCAGTAAAGCAGGTGCTTCTAGTCAAGTGTCGTCTGCCTATTCAGGCAGACGACACTTGACTAGAAGCACCTGCTGAGTGTTTAATTCTCCTCCAGCCCTAAGATAGCCAAACCATCACAGCCTGATTACCTGCCGAATTACATCACAGGCAAGAAAACTTGACTCTCGGCTTCTAAGAGTTAAGGTATACAATTGCAACACTTGCTTGATAGGTGTATACTACATGGAAAGAAATATGTATATTCATCCTCGGGTTACACATTAGATCTATCACACAAAGTTATATGTGTATGCTTGTATACATACAAATAGTATACATACATGCATACTCAGGCTGGTTGCACATAGATGTATAACATGCAGATATCTTATCTGAAGGTGTACAATTTAGCCGTCTATTTGAGAGAGGTGTACTATATTGAGAAGTCAATATTCCCATACCAATTGCACATAAATATATTAAACAGAAATTTCTGTGCCCAGGTAACAAGATTTAAATGCTCACATACGAGGGGGTGGGGGTCCATTTACATCACACATATCTGTTCCAAAGATATAAGTTTTAAATACTTACACAAGAGATATGTACTACTTTGTTACAGACAAATACATTTCACAAAGATATATCTATGTTCAATGTACAAATTTTACACACATTTAAATGGAGGGGGGTACTTTTAGATACGTCACCCAATGATGTCTCGCGTGTTTTACTTTATTACACACAAATACATTTCACAAAGATATATCTTTCTTTGCCCATTGTATCGGGGTTTACACACATTTAAATGGAGGGGGGGGGGGGGGGGGGGGGGTAATTCTTAGATATGTCACCCAAGGATGTCTAGTGTGTTTTACTTTATTACACACATATACATTTCATAAAGATATTTATCATATGACTCATCCATTTTGTTCACTTTAAAACATTTGATATTTTGTTTTCATATTAATCAGTGATAAATAAAGCCTTCCATCAATTTCATTGGTCAATTTCAAAACTAGACAATTTGATTGGCTGAACAAAATACAACTGGGCCACATTTTCATAATGTGCTTAATTAGAGTTGGGAGCTTTCATTGGTCAATTTCAAAACTGGACAATTTGATTGGCTAAACAAAGTACAACTGGGTCACATTTCCATAATTTCAGTAGGGAGAATTCATGTTATCTGTCCCATTTAGGGTGGGTTATATTGTATTAATCTTTTACCTAATGTAACGGCAAAAACCGTCTCGTGCAATACAAGAAAAACACCATTCTTGTTTTTTTATATTTTCACTTTTTACTTCCAAAACATAGGTTATGACCCCTCATTGGAACTAGCATGTAGCGCCCATTCCAATGAGGGGTCATAACCTATGTTTTGGAAGCAAAAAATGAAAATTGTTAGTTATACGAGGATGTTTTTTCCAAGTGCCGTCTGCAATCAAGTTAGGTGAGGGGTTAAAAAGTCATACTAAGTGGCTAATTTGGGCTAAAACTCGTCTGAATTTTCCGTTTAGGCTCGCCAAAACGGAAAATTCTTAGACTCGTTTCATAAATATTATATGAGAAAAACACTCATTCCATATCCTCTATATCTGTCCAATGACAAAATTTTACACACATTTAACCCTTTACCCAATGAAACGGCCACTTCCACCGACATAATATGCAAATAAATTCAACAGCTGAAAAAATATTATTTTTCAAAAAATTTCCACAAAACCATATCATGTGACCCCTCTTTGGAATGAGCTCATTGAGCTCATTCCAATGAGGGGGTCACATGATATGGTCTTGTTGAAATTTTATGAAAATTTAAAAAAAATGATATTTAAAAAAATAAATTTTGATAACATTTGCATTGGGTAAAGGGTTAAATGGAAGGTGGGGGGTGTGGGGAGGGGGGGGGGGGTGGGTGAGGACCCAACCAAAGATTTTTATTCTAAAAAAGGTGTGTATTAATTGGTTACACACACATACATTTACAAAGATATCCATGCCCAAATATAAATTTTAAACACTTACATGCGAGGGGTGGATGCTTCCATTAGAGGCATATGCTACCTGGTTAGACACAAATGCACTTTACAAAAATACCTATACCCAAGGTACACAATTGCAACACTTGATTGAGAGGGGTATACTACAAAGAAATATATATATTCACAAACTGGTTACACATTAGATCTAAAACACAAAGTTATATGTGCATGCATGTATAGATACAAACAGTATGCATACTCAGGCTGGTTGCACAAAGATATATAACACATAGATATCTTATCTGAAGGTGCACAGTTTAGGCTGTTAGAGGGGTGTACTACCTTGAGATGTCAGTATTCACATACTGATTACACATAAATATATTAAACAGAGATTTCTATGCCCAGTTAACAAAATTTAAACACTCACATGGGAGGGGGTGGGGACCACATAGATCACACAAAGATATCTATGCCTAAGGTATAAAGTTTACTCATTTTCATTGGAGGGGATGGCCAAAGTGGTGTTTGATATGTCTGACAAAGGTATCTCTTCCAAATCCCAAAGATATATTTATGCTCAATGTACAAATTTTGCACACATTTAACTGGAGGGGGTACTTCTTAGATATGTCACCCAAGGATGTCTATTCTAAAGACATAAAATTTAAACACTCACATAAAGAGGTGTGCTAATTGATTACACACAAATACACACCACAAAGATACCCATGCCCAATTTTTAAGTTATAAACACTTACATGTGAGGAGCGGATACTACTTGCATATATCACACAAAGCTATCTATTCCAAAGATATAGCATCCAAACACTCACATACAAGGGGTTGGTACTACATACATAAATATATCACACAAAGATAAGTCTTTTCCAAAGCTATAAAATTAAAACACATTACATAAGGTGTGTGTTTTACTTTATTACACACAAATACATTTCACAAAGATATATCTTTCATTGTTAAATATATAAAGTTTTACACACATTTAATAGAGGGTTGGGTAATTCTTAGATATATCAACCAAGGATACCTATTTCAAAGATATAACATTTAAACACTCTCATGAGAGGAGTGTGTTTTACTTTATTACACACAAAAATATTTCACAAAGATGTATCTTCCTTTAACCATTGAAAAAAAGTTTTACACACATTTGAATGGAGGGGTTGGGTACTTCTAAGATATGTCACCCAAGGATGTCCATTCTAAAGATATGAAATTTAAACACTCTGATGGGAGGGGGTGGGGGACCACTTACAACACACAAGGATGTCTATTCCTAAGGTATAAAATTAAACCACTTTCATGGCATGGGGATGGCAAATGCTTGGATATGTCAGAAAAAGGCATTTATCCCCAAAATATAAATTTTAAATACTTACATAAGAGGTATGTACTACTTGGTCACACACACAAATACATTTTTCAAAGATATACCTATGTCCAATGTACAAAGTTTACACACATTTAAATGGAGGGAGTCTTCTTAGATATATCACCCAAGGATGTCTAGTGTGTTTTACTTTATTATACATTTCACAAAGATATATCTTTCTTTGCCCAATGTATCAAGGTTTACAAACATTTAATGGAGGGGTGAGTATTTCTTTGATATGTCACCCAAGGATGTCTATTCCAAAAATATTAAATTTCACACACATATAACAAAAACTCACATAAAAGGTGTGTACAGTAGAACCTGTCTTGAGAGACCACCCTTTGGGCCACACAAAAGTGGTCTCTCATAACAGGTTTCAGGTTTTCTCAAGTCAGCGAATAACCAACCACAAAATTCAGAAATGGAGGAGAATGGATTCTTGCAATTACTTTGTAGTTGTTCTTTTTTATGAAGTTTTTGTAACAAATTGAAATGGACTGTTATAAAAATTATAAAAATAAATTAGTGTTGAAAATCTTCATTGAAGATTTTCAACACTAATTTATTTTTATAATTTTTATGTCACATTTCAGGTATGTATGAAATTGTTTATTCAGCAATAATCCTAATCTTTTCACAGGGGCCTTATAAAAACATCTCAATCTTTAATGAGTTAGCAATTCAAACCCAATTAAGAGCTTTTAATACTTTTAATTATGTTAGTATAACCACAATGGATTTTCCAATTCCAGAACAGGTAAAAAGTTTTTGTCATGGTTTCAGCCTTCAAAGGGGCGGTCTCTCAAGACAGGTCCATTATGGCATAAAAATACAAGTTGGTCTCTCAAGACAGATGGTCCCCCATAACAGGTCCATTACAGAGTAAAACCAATCGGTGCCTGGTAGATGTGGTCTCTCAAGACAGGTGGTCTCTCAAGACAGTGGTCTCTCAAGACAGGTTTTACTGTACTTCTTTGTTAGACACAAATAAATTTCACAAAGATATTCATGCCCAATGTATTAGATGGAATGTCTATTTCAAATTTATAGAATCTAAATACTTAGATAAGAGGTGTGCTACTTGGTTACACAAAGATACATTTTACAAATATATCTATACCAATGTATAGAATGTAGAGACCTACATGGGAGAGAGTGGATATTACTTTGGTATTTCTCCCTTCACTTCCTATGCAAGATATGCATGTCCCATGTGAGAAGACCATGTGAGGCAAATATCTATCTCACATGACCCATGTGGCCAGCTTATTAGCATATTTAATGAGTGCAAAACTATTCAATCATCGGGCATTCTTCTGTAAACAAACAACATGGTGTCACGTTTTGGAAATATTAACAGACGAAAGTTTCTCAAAGAAAGCAGAAATGAAAACACAGACCTCAAAACCAAAGGACACTTGACTCTTTTATATTAATTTTTGGGTGGAGAGAGTTGTACAAAATTCCCATCGAAAAGTTATGCAGATACACTGCAGAATTCAGAATGTCATTGGAATGTGCCAATCTTCATTTCGCTAAAATCTTTAACCCCTGTCTTGCCGGCGTTGGAATTTAATTTTGTGGTATATACATGTGGTACAATTTACAGGGGAAAATGTGGTTAAATGTTCCCAAATTTACTTCTTTCAGTGGCAATAAATTTCCTGTCCTGAGCAGGAATATCCAACAGAAGCATGCAAGGAGTTAACACCCAGAAAACTAAAGTTGAGTTTGCTTGCATTTGATGTTGTGCAGCAGGGACTCACTCTGACATCCAACTTAACAGTGAACAAGAAAAGTTGTATAACTGAGCAACTGTTTTCAGACAAATGTTGTCTGCCTGAAAAGGCAGACAACATTTGACTAAAAATAATTGTTAGGACATGACTTGACACCTTTTATATTCAATAAATTTGCTTTTATTTCCCAGAGTTAGAACTTTGTAGCATCCTCAAATATCAAGGACTTTTCAGGCTAATGGAAAAATTTCAAGTACTTGCAAGGACTTTAAAATCTAGTTTTTAATTCAAAGACTTTCAAAGTTTTCAATGACCACAATGAATCCTGTGATCACTATGATTTTCTTTGTTTTTTAAGTTCTTCTTCCATTTCTTATCCAATCATTCCTGAAAAAAAAAACAGTAAAGCATATTTATTTATTTATTTATTTATTTATTTATTTATTTATTTATTTTTATGGTGCTTAAGGTCACATACTTCTGCACAATGGCTTATCGTGACTGCAACATGGAGATAAAGTCAAGATTTGTCAATTCTTTATACCCATGTTGCCCATTTTAGAGGACTTCCACCCCAAGTTTTGGTGATCAAGTCCTATTTTACTAGTAAAACAGAGGTTGTTTACCTCTAAACAAGCATAGCTTCACTTCCCAGGATTTCCATGGGGGGGGGGGGGGGGGGGGGGGGCGTCAAGTTCGATTAAAGATATTGCATTTGCATCTATTCTTCAAGAAAGATCTTTGAAATGGATCCAAATCTTCAGCTGAAATTTAATGGTTGAGTGCCAGAAGCCACTATCAGGGATTTAAAAAAAATGAGGTACCAGAGCAAAAGTCAAAATATTCCTTGCCCATGTTCACATTTAGTCAAATCCAAATAATAGTTTGTTTATATATTTTTGTTTTATTACAAATTATTGTAGAGTGCCTATGAACATTCTGCAATAATTTGTAAAGAAACAACTTTTGAAAAGCACATTCAGACTACCAAAAATCACTGTAAGGGATACCATACCATATGAGAGGGGATTAACCCTTTACCTAACATGAAAAGCAGACGACACTTGCAAAAAAAATTCTTGAATAACTAATTTTTTTCATTTTTTGTCTCAAAAACATAGGTTATGACCCCTCTTTGGAACGAGCTCGTTCCAAAGAGGGGTCATAACTTATGTTTTTGAGACAAAAAATGAAAAAATAATGAAAATTAATTGGCGATTTTTGTGAATAGCGCTGGCCGGTTTTGGCCGTTACGTTGGGTAAAGGGTTAAAACATCCCTGGCCCCACATAAAATGTTGTTCATGTTACTTTTCAATATAATCTCCCTAGACTTCAATACACTTATTTAGCACTGCTCTAGCTTCATAATTTCCACTTTACAGACATGTTTTGACATTCCAAGATTGTCTCTACAGCACCAATGATCTCATTATCCAGAAGCAAAACTCTCCATCACAGGTGAGATTTGAGTTTTTAGAAAACATAGAAGTTACAGAGTGGCAAGATCAGGAGATTTATTTATTTATTGATGTTTAAGGTCACATATTTATGCACAATGGCTAATCATGACCGTGACTGTTTTACAGGTGGAGGAAGCTGGAGTACCCGGAGAGAATCACCGAGCAACGACGAGCAGCTGCCAACTCCCCAACATTGTAACTCCGCACTGCAGCACAGGCAGGGTTAGATTGGTTGAAGACATGCGTACCATGGACATGCAGTATGCCTTAGTACACGGTGTCATCATGCCCCCACACGGGCAATGGAGATGAAGTGTCTTGCCCAAGGACACAACGCGGTTGCCGCAGGTGGGATTCGAACCGAGGTCTTCTCGGCTTGCAGCCTGCGCCTTTACCTACTGAGCCACCGCACTCCCAAGATCAGGAGAGTGGAGATGGGTGGGGTGGGAGGGGGATAAAGTATGAGAGATTATTTCAAACCAAGATTCTGATGTTGCAGCATGAAGAGTGAATAAGGGCATTGTTCTGAAGTGGAAGCTGCACTGAGTTTTCCACAACATTTTCTTTCTGATAGACTCTCTCAATTGGAACAATTATGTCATATAATATTGTCTATTTATAGTAAGACCTTCACTCAAATAAGCAATCATGAATGTCCCAAACACTGAAGGCACCATCTTGCCAATTATTGCCACCTTCTTGAACCTCTTTGGTAAAGATGAACCAGGATGCTTTCATTGCATACTTCACAGTTTTGTCTCTGGATCAAAGTGATGGACCTATGTCCCATTCTGAGTTGCCATGCTCTCGATGAAGTCCAAGATATTTTCTTAAAACCTGTGTCAAAAGTTTTCAGGAAATGTCCAGCCAGTAAAGCTTCTGGTCAAGCATCAACATTCTTGGGGCCCATCTTGTGAAGAGTTTGCAAAGATTACTTCTACAGAGAGGGAATAACAAGCAAGAAAATCATTAACCCTTTACTAACGTAACGGCCAAAACCGGCCAGCGCTATTCTTAAAAATCGCCAATTAATTTTCATTATTTTTTTCATTTTTTTGTCTCAAAAACATAGGTTATGACCGCTCATTGGAACGAGCTCGTCGAGCTCGTTCCAACGAGGGGTCATAACCTATGTTTTTGAGACAAAAAAATGAAAAAAATTAGTTATTCAAGAATTATTTTTGCAAGTGTCGTCTGCTTTTCAGGTTAGGTAAAGGGTTAAAATGCATGTATTAAAGCTAGGGAAGATTCAATTATTATGCTTTAAAGTTAGTTTGCCCAATCAGAATGCTAGAATACCATCTAAGTGTTCTGCCATATCAGGTAACTCACCTTATATTATTTGATATCAGGTGAGTAGCCACCATTACTATTTTGATGCATTTCCACTCAAATAAAATTTTCAAAATTTGAATTCAAACAAAATAAAAGAATTTAAGTATTATTTGTAGTCCCAAATGTTCTTTGTTGTTACAATTCTATCGACTTTTTATGCTGAAGCGAACATTTTCTATACAGTTTACTCAACAGATTAAAAGAGATTTTTTGAACACTTAAAGTGCTTTGTTAACCCTTTTCAGGTGGTAATGGCAGTAAAAGTATGTAAGGGTATTTCAGATATGCTTGTAGTGATACATTTTATTCTGTAAACAAATATCGCACTTCGAACAACAACAATTGTTTACTGTCCCCATGGATACATACAGTGCCAGTGACTGTTGATGATACTGCATGGTGCTGTCAATAGCAGCTTCTAAAAAATAAACATCCGGTCATTCTTTGTTTCTCGTAAAAATTGATTAATCCCTTGATGTACACGGACTTTCGATATAATAAATATGTTACATGGTGT
This sequence comes from Pictodentalium vernedei, assembly GCA_031216915.1. NCBI lineage: Eukaryota > Metazoa > Mollusca > Scaphopoda > Dentaliida > Dentaliidae > Pictodentalium > Pictodentalium vernedei. The sequence continues at coordinate 424,332,193 of CM062291.1, forward strand.
GTAGCTGGCTGATACATTTCCATACAAGGCTCTGAGTGTTCATATCAGTTTTGGCTTTGCCTCACCTGATATGAACTCTCATTGCCTTGCATGGAAATGTATAAGCCAGCTTCATGCCATGTACCGTATTTACTCTATGTATTGGGACACTCTATGATTTGGGACACACAATTTTTCCAGAAAACTATATTTTTTTTATGCTCCAAAGTTTGGGACATTCAGGAGATTTGTTTCCAGTTGACCCATCGCTAGCAGCAGACGACACTCATAAAAAAAATTCTCGAGTAACTAAAAATTTTCATTTTTTGCTTCCAAAACATAGCTTATGATCCCTCATTGGAACGAGCGCAATGCACTCGTTCCAATGATGGATCATAAGCTATGTTTTGGAAGCAAAAAATGAAAATATAAAAAAAATTGGATGGCGATTTTCATATATAGTGATGGAAAACGAATCACACACAACTTTATTCAGCATCAAATCAAGACCACGCTGTGTTCTTTCCCCATTTTCTAAGAATTGGGACACCTGTGAAAATAATTATTTTTAGCTGTCCCAATACATAGAGTAAATACAGTAATTACTATTGTAAAGTAACTTGAACAGGCAAATCCAGGGGAATTATTGTCCACTGCAACCACATCCACTATCAAACTACATGTCCAAACCTCACTACGTTCAGAGTTGTGACTGAAAATTCTGAAGAAATAAATATTTTCCTGAAACTACAATGCCAATTTGGACTGAACTATCTGGATGCAAAAATGCTATTTACAGTAACAGTAACCTTGTCCTTTGACCAACTGATCTGACACAATCCCAGTAATCGACATCTCATGGGCAATCAGATTATGAAATTATAGTTTTATATGCATGAAGAAAACACAAATTAATACACGGAAACCAAAATTCCATTTATAGTTATAGTGACCTTGAACTTTGGCCTATTGACTATAATGACAATCCCAATCATTGGCACCTTACAGGCAATCTGTGTAAGAAGTTCTAGTTTTGAATGTAAAATGTAAAAGGAAACTACAGTTAATTCACAGAAAATCAAAAATCTGTTTATATCAAAAGTGATCTTGACCTATTGACCCCAAATGAAATCCCAGTTATTAACACCTAAAATGTAATCATAAATTTAGTTTTGAATGAAAAAAGAAACTGAAGTTATTACAGTAAAAACAAGAAGTCCTGTCATGAAATGCACACAAATAGCACGTTAATCTGCACATTAATCTATATGTTATGACCATAAGGTTATCAAATTCAGTACATATGGCCTGTGTACAAGCAATGCTTCAGCCAATGGACCTCCAGGTAACTTGGAGGTCCATTGGCAGAAACATTACCTGTGTTTGCAGTGAGTAACCAGGAGAACCTGCCGTGCTTTGGTTGCTATTCGATACGGCAATTCCTGCACACAATTAAGCCAAGATAAGTGCACAGTTCACGACAGGACTTCTAGTTTTAACTGTACACGGAAATCTATTTATTGTAATCTTGACCTCTGACCCATTGACCCCCAACTGCAATCCTAATCATCCATACCTTATACCTAACTATTCTCTCTCCAAAGAGAAGGCTGCTACTTTACATGCCCACTGGATAGGACAGTACAGTGTGACAGCATCAATCTCACAAACGATGATGCCAAACAGTGTTCAGACACCTGGAGAATTTTTCCAACCAAAGATCAATCCGCTTGAGAGACCAACACACTTATCCATTTTGCCACCGCAAGGAATAAATTTATTTATTTATTGGTGTTTAAGGTCACATATTTATGCACAATGGCTAATCATGACCGTGACAGTTTTACGGGTGGAGGAAGCCAGAGTACCCGGAGAGAACCACCGAGCAACGACGAGCAGCTGCCAGCTCCCCAACATCGTAACTCCGCACTGCAGCACAGGCAGAGTTAGATAGGTTGAAGACATGCGTACCATCGACGTGCAGTACGCCTTAGTACACCGTGTCATTGTGCCCCCACGCGGGCAATGGAGATGAAGTGTCTTGCCCAAGGACACAACACGGTTGCCGCAGGTGGCAATCGAACCGAGAACCTTGCGGCTTGCAGCCTGCACCTCTACCTAATGAGCCACCACGCTTCCCGCAAGGAATAAGAAAAGGTCGACTTCAAAATATACACTGGAAGAATGTTGGTCTTGCCCCTGCTAGCTAGGCTTCTGAAAGCATCTGAGGGCAAGGGGGGACAGGAGTATCAAAAATGGCACTCGACTCTGGGTATAAATTGAGACCGGGAGTTTACAACTTATTATAAATTGTAATGTGACTCTCAGTAGTACTGACATTACATATCACCCCTTGCCTAGAACAAGGTGCCATCTGATGATATATATAAATTCCATCCAAGGACAAACTGAGCACGACATTGCTTAAACTTCGGTGATCTGGTGAGAAACAGTTACTGCAATGCCACCGTTCCCCCAATTAGGTTTAACTGCCACATTTCAATCTGTTAATGGCAAAGTTCAGTGATATGAAGTAATTCAACCCTTCATTGATACGAAGATGTCACAACAGCTTGTCCATGCCTTTGTTACCAGTTGCCTCGACTACTGCAACTCTCTTCTGACTGGCTCTAAAACATCTATTCTTGAAAAGCTACAATACATCCAAAATTGTGTCTCACGGGTCATAACCAGAACTCAAAAGTACTGCCATATAACACCAGTTCTCTCTGAGTTACACTGGCTACCCATTAAGCAAATAATTCCATTTAAAATTGTCCTTTTAGTGTTTAAGTGTATCTCAGGATCTGCACAATCCACCAACCACCAAGGTCTCTTAGGTCATCATGTCCACTCAATCTGGTTCATTCCGCATCTAAATTTACTAGTGCTGGTGATAGGGCCTTTGCGGTTGCTGGCCCAAGGCTTTGAAATTCTCTTCCAATCGATATAAAAAATAGTAACTCACTTGAATCATTCAAGTCTGGTACTAAAACCTACCTTTTTCGAAAGGCATTTCCTTCAGTGGTCTTTTAATTTTGGTCATAAACTGATATTACCAGGTGCATGAGTGTGACTGAGTCAGTGAGGATTGCCTCGTTACTCGTCAAGTCACACTCACATACTTGTTTTGGTGAAGTTGTAGTTTGTTTTTATTTTGTTTTAATTCAATACCCTTTTTCTTTTAGGTTCCGTCGCTTATCGGCATGATATAGACTTGGTTGCTGTTGTGCCATTGGGCACCAATAAATGATAATAGTGATCCATGTATCAATATATCTGTGAGAGAATCATGTATGTGTATGTGTGTATATGTATGTTTGCAATTATTGTACAGTCATTGAGCACCGTGTGTGGATTCTAGGTTTTCAAATTATTATTAAATTATGCATGTGCTTTTACATGTATGAAGTGTCATGGCCTGTTATATACATAGACCATTTGGAGCTTGGCATCATCGCTGATGCACATATGTGTGATAAATAGGTACTTGGAGTAAGCCAGTGACTCAACCACTTTTCTTATTGGTCTTAATGTCTCTAGAGTCGAGAATTTATGACATTCACTCTGAATTTTAACAATTTATCACACCAGCCCATTCCATGGTCAGCCCAGTGGGGCCAAGGGCCTCACATATGAGGTGTAGGGAAGGAGTAAGAGGTGGAGAAGGGGAAAGATACCCTTGGCTTGCCACTGCTCTCCTTGACCAAATGGTATGATTATTTGAGAATGCTTTCAAAGTGGCAGCTTCGTGGCCTAACTCCACTTGAATTCTTCGAAAGGATCTATTTTCTCTCCACACAGAGTTCTGCTATTTTACATGTTCACTGGATAGGACAGTACAATGTGACAGCATCAATCTCACAAATGATGATGCCAAAGAGTGCTCAGACATCTGAAGAACTTCCCCAACCAAATATCAATCCTGAGTCTCTGGCTTTTGGAGATCAACACACTCATCCATTTGCCACCACAAGGAATAATCAAAGGTTGGCTTCGAAATATATAATGGAAGCAATGTTGGTCTTGTCCCTGCTAGCAAGGCTACTGAAAGCATCTGAGAACAAGGGGGGACAGGGGTATCAAAAATGGCACTGGACTCTGGGTATAAATTAAGTTTGGAGTTTACAACTTATCATAAATCGTAATGTGGCTCTCAGTAGTATTGACATTACATACCATCCCTTGACTGGAACAAGGTGCCATTTGCAATGCTTTAGCATTGCAGATAGCACCTTGTTCCACTCAAGGGATGATATATATATATATATATATATATATATATATATATATAAAGCTTCAGAACTCCCCCATGATTGTCTGGCTTCTTTGTTTGATGACTGTACCTTAAACTCCCATCCCCCCCCCTCCCCCCCCCCCCCCCCCCCCACCAGGGCATTAGAAATTAATACTCAAGTGTTTATCAGAGACAGTTCCCAGAAAGTGAAATCTTTTCCACTGGTGCACTTCTGGTGATGGAGAGCATGAGCTGCCTCCTGCCTTGCCCCCCCCCCCCCTCCAATCAGAGCAAGGAGACAGTTGCACTCCTTCTTGCTTCCTGCATCATTGCCTGTAAGGTATGCTAGATTGCTTCCTATGCAAGAGTGAGTGAGAGAGACTAACACCGAACTTACCTCTGGACTTGTACAGCGACAATTGTTATATACTGGGTAGTACATATCCCACTTTTTACCAGAAGAACAAAGTGCAGTCGCAGCTTCCATAGAAACAACATCTCCAGTGCATGCCATATTTCTCTTCCTATATTTGACGTCATGAATTCCAAATGATAAAATCGGGAACATTGTTTGACGTCCACAGAGTCCATCACAATATGATATAGTCACTGGAAGCAAAGACACACAGTCTCCTGTTTCATCAGAAATGAAGCGCTGCTCTGTTCTCAGTTGACAAGAATCTGTAGAGAGAATAAAACAATGTAGTTTTCCAATAATATCTTGCTAATTGTACACAAAAAACACATAAAAAACAAAAGTAAGGTAAACAAGGAATTCCTTGTGGCAACTCATTTTTTATCTATGCTTATAGAAAACTAAAAACAAGAACATTGGTAAGGCATAATACATTCCCTTGAGCAAATATTGAGATAAACCTTTTCCAAAGAAATGGTACACACAAACAGAGTTGGATTCCCCTGTGACAAACAAAATAGGCCTGAGATAGGTTACCCATTGTAAACTAAAAGCCACTGTGACCAGTGAAATTTCAAATATTTTCAAGTATCCTGTGTATCATCATGTTTATATAATTAAACCTTTTTTCTGTTCATGCATGTTCAGGTACAATGATAGGCTAAAGTATTTCTTTTTTTTCTTTTCATAACACAATGAACCCCCCCCCCCCCCTCCAAAAAAAAAACAAAAAAAAAAAACCACATTTAGGCCCACCCTAAACAATGCCTCCAATATCTGTCTTAAAGATTACGTTGCACTGGGTGAGTGGAAAAGAACCCCTGCATGCTCATGTTGTTTCAACATGAAAAGTGATTTATGTTTATCTCACCATATTAAACAGACTTTCAAAACAAAATTTAATAAACAATGAAATCCTTATCATGCATTTTATTCCATGTTCAATTTGTTTATATGCAATAGATGATCATCTGCATTCATCGTTTTACCCAAATCAAACGTAAAAAATGGCTGTCATGATAATCCACAAACAAAACTCATGCCAACAAAACTTTCCAATTTCCAAATAGTCTGAATGAACTCTTTCTGAGACAAAGTTCAACCAACTTCATGTCATTGGGGCTTATATCAAACTCCACGTTTACAAACTGTGTTTTCAGTTTCTTAAGAAATGGTCAAAATCAGAATTAAATTTAATTCAGTGTTGCTTTGAATGACAGCAACTTCACATCAAGTGGAGAAGGAGATTGAAGTCTTGTGTGGGTGTGGCCTATGACGTTCCTTTTAACTTACGCAATTCATTGGTCAATAAAATTTTTAATGACACAAGAACAATGTTCAGTGAAATGTATGGTTAATTCAAACAGAATTTTTCAAACAGAATTTTAGAAAACTATGCCTTTTTATTCAGTTATCACTAAGAAGCATGATACGACTTGGTTTTTATTTTAACTCCGCAAAGTAGGGAGTGTTTAAATTTACTGCCCCTCAAGTTTAATTATAAGGAATGATCGTTTGTTTCTGTCTACTTCTTGAGTTATGAACCCCAAAAAACAAAGACCAAACACAGTGTAATTGGGTTATGTCCATTCACACAGTTTGGGCTTTGATAGAAACAAATGATTGTTCCTTATGTAATCTAGATATGCAAACTAATATTTAGTGCTGTTATTAAAATTATACTGACCTTACAGTAATTAAGGCATGACAAGGGATTATGCATCGGCAATGCGGTGTTAAGTTTTTATGCACCTGTAAGGCTTGTCATTACAAGAAAATCAAACCCATTTATAGTTCAAGTTATTGTGCTAATTAGCTGAAAACCGGAAAAAATTAACTAATTAAGGGCCATAACTCTGCTCAGTATGACCAAACAGCACAGGCTTCAAACTCGTTCAAGACATTGTTAAGAAAGTGTCACATACTAAATATTGACTGAAGAATCCATTGATATTTGTTCAAGAGCTGAAAACAGGTAAAAGTTAGCTTCACTCATTATGGGTGAACCATACCAGTTTTTGAACTCATTCAAGACATTGTTAACCCTTTACCTAACATGAAAAGCAGACGACATTTGCAAAAAAAAATTCTTGAATAACTATTTTTTGTTATGTTTTGTCTCAAAAACAGGTTATGACCCCTCACTGGAATGAGCTTGATGAGCCTGTTCCAATGAGGGGTCATAATCTATGTTTTTGAGACAAAAAATGAAAAAAATAATGAATAATAATTGGCGATTTTTGAGAATAGCGCTGGCTGGTTTTGGCTGTTATGTTGAGTAAAGGGTTAAGAAAGGCTCACATACCAAATATTGACCAAATTCATTGATATTTGTTTGAGTTATAATACCAATGAGCTGAAAACAGGCAAAAATTAACTAATTAAAGGCCATAACTCCTCTCAAAATGGCCACACCATACCAGTTTTCGAACTCCTTCAAGCCATTGTTAAGAAAGTATCACGTACCAAATATTAACCAAATCCATTGACATTTGTCCAAGTTATCATGCTATCAAAAAAGTCACACCTGTCAGGTCCCAACTCACCCTGCTTGAAAAAGCTTTTTAACTTTTTGAACCCTGATGGTGTCTTAGAATTGAGTTTAATGACAACAATTGGAAGAGTCCATATTCATTACCTGGGGGTAGACCATTCAATATTTTCAATAGGCAGCCCTAGGGCTGAAATAGAAAATATTGATTGGTTACCCCTCACATTCACTAAGGTGTCATCCTACTTGGTGAAAATATGACATATCATGTTGCTGGACAAGAAAAGCAGCAACACTAAAGCATGCAGAAATGAAAATTTGTTCCACACATATGTCCAAAATGGAAATTGTTGACAGACTGCTTTTAAATAGAAGCGAAATTTCACTGGAATTTTCTACAAATCGTGCAATGCAATTACAATTTGAATCACTAGTGATAGCTGAAAATTGTCCCCTGAGTTCCAATGTGTTCTATGTACCATTAGGCACATAGAACACATTGGAACTCAGGGGATGAAATTGTAACATGGGTTCCTCTCGCAAATTTGGTTGGCGATAAAATGTGGTCTTTTTGTTGATAGTTGTCAAATGAATTGCTGAGTGGCCTTCTAATAATTTTTCTATAGATGTGAAGGCATGTAATAAACACATAATGACATGTGTGTGAATAGATTAATTGATATGGCACTTGTGATACTGTTCTTGTTCTTGTTACTTAAAGTTCAGCCATTGACTTTTCGGCACACCACACAACTTTGTGCATTGAGTCCGTTGAGAATTTTCCTCCGTTTTTTTATTTTTCGGAGGACCCTGATTCATTCATAGCGGGGGTTCTTTATACAGGTAATGAACTATATACACTATATACAAGGGGGGAATCGGGGGAATTTTGCCGAGTTGCAGCACTTTTGCCACAGTAGGGTTCTTTAACATGCACAGTAATTACTGCACACGGGATAGCCATTTACGTCCTCACCCGATAGGACAAGCATAGCACCATCCCTGAACATGGCACTATGGAGGAGCAGTGTGGTTTTGAATCCATGTCAGTATTGCATTACGTTACGTTACCCTGGCTGGGGTTCGAACTCACAAACCTAGGGCTCCGAGCACAACACGTTCCGCTCTCGGCTACCGCATCCTCAAGAGGCCTGCGGCCTCTCGTTCTATCCTTCTACACTGGCACTCATGCCATATCGATTTACCCATTCACATGTGTGTATTGTTCTGTGTATTTACAGTAGAACCTGTCTTGAGAGACCGCCCTTTGGGCCACACAAAAGTGGTCTCTCAAGGCAGGTGGTCTCTCATAACAGGTTTAAGGTTTTCTCAAATCAGTGAATAACCAACCACAAAATTCAGAAATGGAGAAGAATAGATTTTTGAAATTACTTTGTAGTTGTTCTTTTTTATGAAGTTTTTGTAACAAATTGAAATAGACTGTTATAAATATTATAAAAATAAATTAGTGTTGAAAATCTTCAATGAAGATTTTCAACACTAATTTATTTTTAGAATTTTTATAACAGTCCATTTCAATTTGTTACAAAAAGATTTTCAACACAAATTTATTTTTATTCCTATCTGTCACATTTCAGGTATGTATGAAATTGTTTATTCAGCAGTAATCCTAATCTTTTCACATGGGTCTTATAAGAACATCTCAATCTTTAATGAGTTAGCAATTGAAACCCAATTAAGAGCTTTTAATACTTTTAATTATGTTAGTATAACCACAATGGATTTTCCAATTCCAGAACAGGTAAAAAGTTTTTGTCATGGTTTCAGTCTTCAAAGGGCAGTCTCTCAAGACAGGTCCATTATGGCATAAAAATACAAGTTGGTACCAGGTCACAGTGGTCTCTCAAGACAGGTGGTCTCTCAAGACAGGTGGTCTCCCATAGCAGGTCAGTTATAGAGTAAAACCAATCGGTGCCTGGCAGATGTGGTCTCTCAAGACAGATGGTCTCTCAAGACAGTGGTCTCTCAAGACAGGTTTTACTGTAAATGATAAAATTATCATCTCTTGAAAGTCCATCCTAAAAAATGAGGAAAATAACATGGTTTCTGCAACGCATCTGAAAAAGATAACCTCTCCCTTGTTTAAGAGTAGGGTTTAATCCCAGGAATAGGAATTCCCAGGTTTCCACTTCCAAAAGCTGGCCCCGATTCAAAGGAAATCTACAATATGGAACAGGGAATGAAGTGTGGCATTGTTTGTGTATTGACCTGAAGTTTTCTGAATTGAAACTTTGTAGAATTTTGTCAGTCCTTCCATGCCTGAAATTTTTACAGTCCTGATTCCTGACGAACCATTTTCTACAAATCATTGTAGCTCTCAACCAGTTCTGGAGGACCCCTCGCCCCCTCCCTTTCAACAGCAAGATTTTCTTCACCCGCATCACTCATCTTCATTTTCAGAATTACTAGTATCACCATTCACTCCGTCCTCCAACATCAACATCCTCTTCACAGCCATCACCACTCCCCTGGTGATGGCAGTGAAGAGGGTGTTGATGTTGGAGAAGGTAGAGGTGATAATGCAAGTGATTCTGAAAATAAAGATGAGATTGAAGTGGGTTTGGGTTTTACATACTCATATTAGGAAAAGAACTTTTCCATTTGGAGATGGGAGATTGCCAATGAAATATACTCATTATCATTAAAATAAATGTGTCATGTTACCTCATAAATTTGCTTGATATTACCCGGAAAGTTTCCCGGTTCTGAGAGTAATTTCATTCCCGTTCCCGGTTCCTAGAAAACCAGGAAATATATTAAACCCTATTTCAGAGTGCAACTTGGGAAGAATTCCAACCTTATTATACAGCATTGGAATCAAACTGCCAGAATAACCGGTATTTCAAACAGTGTGGACACATGCAGAGAGGACTGCTAATCTAGTGCATATATCTAGATGAATCTTAAAAGCTTTTAAATGCACCCAAATAGTCATGATAAATGCTGCTGTGCCCAAATTATGTGGTGTTTGAAAACTTTTTAAAAAGTTTTGGCCATATATGTAGTTGGGTCAGGTTTCCCCAGTGCATGCAATATTGTTTGGGCCTACCTGTTAATTCAAACAATACAACAGAAAAATAATTTTAAAAAATTCAAGTTGGCCAGTGAAAAAGTAATTTGTGTTCACTGTGGCAAGTATGCCCAAATTATGCTGTGCTTGAAAATGATTTTTTTTTTTAAGTTTTGCAGTGTTTCTGTCAAATATATAGTTTGGTAAAGTTTTTCCAATGCATGCAATATTGTTTAGGGCCTGCCTGTCAACTTAAAAAATGCAAAAGATAAATAAGTTTAAAACACCCGAGTTCGTCAGTGATAAGTAATCTGCATCAACAGTGTCATAGACAATACTGTCAATGCCGTTTAATGATGACACTGTCAACGCAGATCATTGACGACACTGTCTATGCAGATTGTTTTTCTTTGGTGATCTCTGTATGAGAATGTATTCAGAGCTTGAGATCCAATATATTCATAATTGACCTAAAAAAGTTAAAAATCTGTTTCTGAGGTCCTCCTGCATGGTCCTTTTGGATGCCGCATGCTCTCTTTTTATAACAAACGCAAACTTAACAAAACAAAATTTAAATAGTTTATGTCTGATATTTGACCCAAGTTAATAAAATTGATAAATTTGGCCCTTGAGAGCAAGAAGGCTTTTCAATGCTTTAGCATTGCAAAGCCTTCTTGCGCTAGGGACGAAATACACCACCACCCATGCAATTCTGTAGATTATGATTCCTAAAACATAAAACAAACCAAGAACATGGAACTTTTGATGGCAAAGAAATAATTACAAAAATAAAAAAAAAAATTTAAAAAAATGACCGCCCATATGCAATTTTACAAAAAATGGTCTGAGAAATAGAAGATCAACTTTGTGGGGCCCTTGTGGCATTTCCTATTAAATGTCATGCGCAATTTACAGTTAAATAAGATTTAGACTTGACACCACAAAACTAAGAAATCTTCTAGGTAAATAAGCAGACTGTCATCTGCAGAATGAGGTCCCCAGACGATGAGTTTGATGATGATACCCTTCTCAGCAGGGTAGCATCACTAAACTTACCCTCTGTGTACCTCATCCTGAATCAAGGTCTCAGGCTGAAACAGAAAGAGGTACCCAGAGGACAAACTGGCCCACTTTATAGGATAGCATCAACAAAAATACACCCTCTGGAGACCTCATTCTGCAAATGACAGAATGCTTATTTCCAGGCTTGCTTTGTGCCCAAATTAGACTAAAGACTTGTCTCTGCCCCTTATCTCAACATGCATTTTTAGCCAGAGAAGTGACAGTGTGAGAAAAAAACAATACAGAACTGTTATAAGTCGACAGAGAATTTTTTCCTCCCCACAACACTGGAATCTTTCCTGTTGAAAACAAGAGGCCAGCATCACCAAGCGAAGCTAATCTCCCCTACACCCCCTAAGGGGTGGAGGTTGTGGGCACAGGCCTGAAAATAAGCAGTCTGACATTTGCAGAATAAGGTCCCCCAGAGGGTGAATTTGTTGATGCTATCCCATACCGTGGTCCAATTTATCCTTCGGGTACCTCCTTCTGTTTAGTTTTGATACCCTGATTCAGACTGAGTTTCACAGAGGGTAAATTTAGTGGACCTCATTTTGCAGATGTCAGCCTGCTTATTTTCTGGCTTGTGTGGGCCTAGGTGTTTTTCCAGCACAATAAATCTGGCCTAACACATCTTGAAGCATAATTTGTTTTTAGCTTTACCCACTGGGGAGGGGGAGAGGTGGGGTTATGACATGGGGTGGGGGTGGGCATAGGAGCATTCGAGTCATTTTTTTTTTTTTTTTTTTTTACATAAAATCACTTGAAATCCTTTAAAATACATTTTGGAGCCTTACCCACTGGGGAGGGGGAGAGGTGGGGTTATGACATGGGGTGGGGGTGGGCATAGGAGCATTCGAGTCATTTTTTTTTTTTTTTTTTTTTTACATAAAATCACTTGAAATCCTTTAAAATACATTTTGGAGCCAGAATTTTTTTTTGACTCATCTGGCCCCAGGGGTGGGGATTAGGGGTGTGTTGGTTAAGGGGGCAAATTGAATTTTTTTATTTTTGTTTTGCATTCCTGCAAAATGCATCTTGGATCGCAAAAAAAATGGATGCACGCATGCATGCATGGACGGACAAACAAACAGATGGACAGATAGATGGAGGTCTTTGCTATATCCTTCCTTTGCAGAAGGGGGATAAGGGGGGATAACTATACACAAAAATTGAAATATCGGTTCCTAATGTTTAAGTTATTCTATAAACAAGCAATTACACGATATTTTTAACAAAGGGCAATAACCCCCATAATAATAATTTTCATCAGATATCACTGTTCATTGAACTTGACGTAGACATTGTTGCTATAGAGATAGAGACATATTGCGAAAAGAATTTAAATCCAGTTACTATTGTTCAAGTTAGCCATAAACAAGTTTTACAGGATATTTTTTAAACAAAGGGCAATAACTCCCATAATTCTCATCAGTTATTGGTGGTCATCGAACCTAACAGAGACATTGTAAATTTTGAGACATATACCAAAAGGAATTGAAATCTGTTAACTATTGTTCAACTTATGCCAAACACAAAGTTTGGACGGATGTATGGCCGAAGGTCTTTGCTATTTCCCTCCTTTGTGGAGGAATAAAAAGAATGCAACAACATTAAATATCAGTTGCTGTTTTTGTTTGTTTTCCTTCCTTAACATGTGAATTTGCAATATTTTCTTCATGAAATTTCAACCCACTGATGCTACTATTATCTCCCACCACAGCCCACATGACCTCATCAATGGCAAATAAGGATCCAATGTATTGTTGGCTGATAGGAGAGAATAACATCAGTATTTTTGACTTGTCGGCATAGGCTTTTCATAGATTTCAATAGGACCCTGCAAAACTTTGAGATTCGATTCAATTTTGAATCTTGAGTTGATATTTGATTTGATTCAATAGCTGCTGATTCATTTCCTTTCAAATCTTTACATGTGAATATAGCTTGGTATTAGTCATTGTCGTCATCTTACAAAACGTATAGTTGAGAAGCAATTTGTACGTAAATAATGCTGAAAATAAAGACTGAGTGTAATGTCATTTATATTAACATTAATAGTATCTGACCCATGGCATTGACCATACTAATTCCAGTCTCACTGGTTTCTCCCACTTTTGAAAACAAAGTTAAAGATTCCAAACAATATTGATGATGAGCTGTTGGAAGCGGCTAGTCCTACGCAGTGCTTAGTGCTGGTAAGTCTAGCACCCCTTCCTGTGTAATATTCCAACTACATCATCAAGGCATGCCTTCCAGGAAGGCATGCCTTGATGATGCAGCTGGAATATTTTATCAGTCAGGACTTGAGTCATCACAATCAGGTTTACAGTCTCGTCCCTCCCCTTAGCAGTCATATTCAAGATGCCCAGAATTTGATTCAAGATTTGAGGGTGGGACATGCACCCCCCCCCCCCCCCCAAGTTTCAGTCATCCCCCTGCCCCCAATGTGATGTAGCCTAATTATTGATGCCTTTCACAACAGAGTCAAGGAAATTATGTTTGTTTCAAATTTCAAAACTTTTCCTCCCCTCCTGCCCCCACCTCTCCAGCAAGAGGGGGTATTCCCCTCTTAAGCTCACACCATCACACTGCTATGTGGCTTGGATGATGCTGTGCATCCTATTATCTATGCCCCCAAGTAGTTCAGCGATCTGAATGTAGCGGCTACCCCCTTCGTAGGGAATTAGCTGATATGCCCAGATTACTGAACTAGGCCCCCCCCACTAGATATTACTCTCCCCACCCCCTAACTTTGATATCCTGGTTATGTGCCTGAACACCCCTTACCACAAAAATGCCCTGCCTGTAAATACAGTAGAACCTGTCTTGAGAGACCGCCCTTTGGGCCACACAAAAGTGGTCTCTCAAGACAGGTGGTCTCTCATAACAGGTTTCGGGTTTTCTCAAGTCAGTGAATAACCAACCACAAAATTCAGAAATGGAGGAGAATGGATTCTTGTAATTACTTTGTAGTTGTTCTTTTTTATGAAGTTTTTGTAACAAATTGAAATGGACTGTTATAAAAATTATAAAAATAAATTAGTGTTGAAAATCTTCATTGAAGATTTTCAACACTAATTTATTTTTATATTTTTTATAACAGTCCATTTCAATTTGTTACAAAAAGATTTTCAACACATATTTATTTTTTTTCCTATCTGTCACATTTCAGGTATGTATGAAATTGTTTATTCAGCAATAATCCTAATCTTTTCACAGGGGTCTTATAAAAACATCTCATTCTTTAATGAGTTAGCAATTCAAACCCAATTAAGAGCTTTTAATACTTTTAATTATGTTAGTATAACTACAATGGATTTTCCAATTCCAGAACAGGTAAAAAGTTTTTGTCATGGTTTCAGTCTTCAAAGGGGCGGTCTCTCAAGACAGGTCAATTATGGCATAAAAATACAAGTTGGTACCAGGTCACAGTGGTCTCTCAAGACAGGGTGGTCGCTCAAGACAGGTGGTCTCCCATAGCAGGTCCATTACAGAGTAAAACCAATCGGTGCCTGGTAGATGTGGTCTTTCAAGACAGGTGGTCTATCAAGACAGTGGTCTCTCAAGACAGGTTTTACTGTATCTCCATTTGGGTTCAGCCTAATTTCCCTTTGAATATTCTAGAGGTTCAGTTTCTACTAAGTCTATTGAGTCAGAAAAAGACGTAAATTAGGGTAACAAATGAATGAAGTTCATCCAATCTATGTTGTGTTCTCAGACCTGAAAATAAGCAGTCTGACATTTGCAGAATGAGGCTCCCAGAGGGTGAATTTGATGATGCTATCCGATACAGTGGGCAAATTTATCCTCTTGGTACCTCTTTTTGTTCAGTTTTGACACCCTGATTCAGGTTGAGGTTCACAGAGGGTAAATTTAGTGATGCTACCCTGCTGTGCAGGGTAGCATCACTAAATTCACCCTCTGGGACCTCATTTTGCAGATGACAGTCTTCTTATTTTCTGGCTTGTGTGTTCTCATTGTCACAATTTCTCCCTTACTGAATTGTCTGGTGGACGAGTCAATAAGGGAGAAAATGTGACAATGAGAACACAATATGTTTGCCCCTTGGCCAGATAGACTTAGTGACCACAATCCATAGGTATTTATTTATTTATTTATTTATTTATTTATTTATTTATTTATTTATTTATTTATTGGGGCTTAAGGTCATATATTTCTGCACTGTGTCTAATCATGACCATGACAGTTTTACGGGTGGAGGAAGCTGGAGTACCCGGAGAGAACCACTGAGCAATGGCGAGCAACTGTCAGC
This sequence comes from Pictodentalium vernedei, assembly GCA_031216915.1. Taxonomy (NCBI): domain Eukaryota; kingdom Metazoa; phylum Mollusca; class Scaphopoda; order Dentaliida; family Dentaliidae; genus Pictodentalium; species Pictodentalium vernedei. The sequence continues at coordinate 424,347,681 of CM062291.1, forward strand.
TCCCCAACATACTAACTCCACACAAGCAGGGTTAGCATTGGTTGAAGACAAGTGCACCATCGACGTGCAGTACGTCTTAGTCCATGACGTCACTGTGTCTCCAGATGGGCAATGGGGGTGAAGGGTCTTGCCCAAGGACACAACGCGGTTGCTGCAGGTGGGATTCGAACCGAGGACCTCTCAGCTTGCTGCCTGCATCTCTACCTACTAAGCCACCACGCCCCCTCCACGGTCCATAGGGGTCACTAGACCAGTCCCCTCTCAGTAAGGAAGTTTGATCCGTTTATATGCAAACACAGTAAAACCGTTCAGTCAGTTTTTTTACTGGGTCATGAAGTTTGGTTTTCCAGTTTGCCACAAAAACAAGAACTGAACAGGAAAACTGAAAAACCACCCAACTCTAATATATGGCTGCAACTCAGCAAATATTGGGCACAAGTGCATTTTTGGAAACAACATTTACAGTCAATATTTGGGGGAAATTTAAAGACTTGTCTCCAAACACTGCTAACACAGCCAGTGCAGAGTTACTAGGCTGGAGAGTCTGACAGTAGCTTGCCACTGCTTTGTGTTTTTTTCTGGGTACTCCAGCATCCACCACTCGTAAACCTGTCCATGACATGTGAACCGTCTGTTGAAAATGTTGTTAAACCCCAATAAACAAACATTAATCCTTTACCTAACATGAAAAGCAGATGTAACAAGCAAACAAAATTCTTGAATAACTAATTTTTTGTCTCAAAAACATAGGTTAAGACCCCTCATTGGAACGAGCTCCACGAGCTCGTTCCAAAGAGGGGTCATAACCTATGTTTTTGAGACAAAAAATGAAAAAATAATGAAAATTATATGGCAATTTTTTAGAATACCCCTGGCCAGTTTTGGCCGTTACGTTGGGTAAAGTGTTAATTTAGGCCCCACAACGTAGATCTTCTCTTTCTCAGATCATTTTTTTTAAAATTGCATGTGGGAGGGCAGTCTTTTATTTTTTTATTTTGGTAATTATTTCTTTGCCATCAAAGTTCATATTCTTGGTTTGTTTTATCTTTTAGACCTCATAATCTAGCGAATAGCATGGGTGGTGCTGTATTTTGTCCACTGAGTGCAAAAAGACTTTGCAATGCTTAGCATTGCAAAGCCTTGTTGCACGCAAGGAACAAATTTATCAATTTTATAAACTTGGGTAAAATATCAGACCCAAATCATTTAATTTTTATTTTTTCAAGTTTGCATTTATTATAAAAAGAGAGCATGCGGCAGCCAAATGACAGTACAGGAGGGCCTGAGAAACAGATATTTTAAATTTTTTAGGCCTTATTAAGCTTTTCTTGAATTATACTGGAACATACCTATGTCAATAGTATATGTCTGTAATGTACCATTCTGGATAAGCTCTTCAACGCAATAATTACAAGCTGATGTGCATGTCCTGTTCTGTTCCGACTGAGTACAGTTCTGCCCAACTAAAAGTTCCCTGAAAAGATAGTGTTTGTGAATATTTGGCATTTATCACCATGAAGAATTAGATATAAACAAATGAATTGTGTCTGTGAAAGATACAGTTTTGTTTCAATTCTACAATTGAAACTAAAAGGCCTATCACAATTAGCGCAGAAAATTCTCGTTGGTTAATGCACTCCTTAACTCCTTCCATGCTGCTGGTGAATATTTCTGCCCAAGAAAGGATTTCTCTTACCACTGAAACAAGTATTATTTGGGCACAATAAATCGGATTTTCCCCCTGTAAACTGAATGGATTTTTTGACAAGTGACTTCATGAGTTAAATTCAGATGAATTTTTCATCAAATGTAGTCATGGCTGCTTCACAGCAGCCATGACTAAATTTGCTGAAAAATATCTTGAAAATGCTCAGCGGGTTAAGAGTTAAGGCAGAAGAATAAAGTAATCTAAAATACACAAGAGTTTTTGCACTGTGAAATGCCAAATATAATGTGCTATTAGCAAGGTTGGAAGTGAAATCATGAACTGAATCAATTAAACAGAAAGAAAATATTGAGACTACAGTATGTGGAGGGAGGATTACTAGTAAAATGCTGTGGGATAGATTTTTCACTTGGTAATTATTTACAATTTCTAAGGACAAAACACAAGAAACACTTCCAAAGTTGTGCAGTTATGAACAATTATAAATACTTTTTTAGGGGAGAATATACAGTTAAAACTAGATGTCCAGTCATGAAACGTGCACAAATAGCACGTCGATCTGCACGTTAATTTCCTGCATTATGACCATAGTAAGGATATCAAATTCTGTACATATGGCCTGTGCACAAGCAATGTTTCTGCCAATAGACCTCCGGGTAACCCGGAGGTCCATTGGCAGAAACATTGCCTGTGTTTGCTATAAGTAACCAGGAGAACCTGCCGTGCTTTGGATGTCATTCGCTATAGCAATTGCGCGCAATTCCTACGTGCAATTAAGCCTTGATAAGCGCACAGTTCGTGAAGGACTTCTAGTTTTAACTGTATAGTGCTGTGATTAAGTAGTAATCCACTCTTTTCATTCTGTAAATGTAGGCAAATTTTATTATCTGTTTACATCATTTACATATACATGTATCTCAGCAGAGGTTAGGGATGATGTTAATGATCTCTATTTACTTCTATAGAATTGATGGGCTTGCATTTTCTCTACAGGAATTGTGTTACACGAATGGGGCATTTTGAGTCTGATCGGGAAAAAAAGTGCATTTACTCAGCGCACTATTACTTCAAAATAATGCACAATACAGTACAGGACTTCTAGTTTCAACTCCAGCTATAAATAAATAAATATATAAATAAATAAATAAATAAATAAATAAATAAATACGGTTCAGAATAGATTCATGCACTGGCAAAAGAGCTCTAGGTAACAATAATATTCTAAAGTGTAATTTTTGAATCCACATCCCATTCTGAGTGCAGATTAGCGAGCATATGAAAAGATTCCAAAATATTTAGTGTCCCAGATTCAAAAACAAACTGAATCGATCACAAAACCCATCAGACAATCAATTAATTTTTCAAATATTTGAAGGGACCTTTATGTAACTTTCATCTGCTGGCAGTGATAAGATGAATGGCACCCACTCTGTAGCTCACTTTCTTCATTCTATAACCTCTACTCACCTAATGTTTTCAATCACAAATACTGAAACTCATTTGAGTAACTTTGGGGTTTTTTTCTGAGCAATTCCATTGTGGCTTTACTTGTGAGCCATATACAAAGTGAAATTATACTCAACATGCCCAACATATGTTTTCCAGTTCGTTTCATTAGCTCTTGAGAAACAAAATATGCTCATTTTGGGCTAAAAAAAAATAATGTTTTGATTCACAGGCCCTCCCTCATTGGATTTGAACCTCATCATTAGACATTTTTATTATGTCATATGTTTTTTTAAGAATTTGTGAAAACTTGGAATGGTCATTTTTTCACATTTCTCGACATATAATTATTTAGCTGTGTTTGCAGTAAATTGTTTTTTCTTGTTGCAGTTTATGGGAGAGTGCCCAGAGGCACTCTCCCATAAACTGTAACAAGGCAAATTCTGATATACTGGATCATGATTTAATTATTTATTTATTTGCTGGTGTTTAAGGTTATATATTTCTGCACAATGGCTAATAATGGCTGCAACACAGATATAAACTCACTTAAGTTTAACCAATCATTTAGAGCCATGTTTCCCATTTTAAAGGACTCCTACCCCAAGCATTGGTTACTCACGGGGGCCTATTCTAATGGATCATGTTTTGACAGATCTATGCCATTAAAAAGAACAATAAAATACAAATCCTTTTAGCTGTTGTTACGGCAGTTAGTTATAAAAGGTATACTATAATTACACCAAAATACAACCTTTTCTCTTTTTCAATTGGAAAGACAGCAAAAAGATTTACTGAGTATCCTCAACCCTTTACACGGAAAAAAAATTAAAAATAATAAAAAAATAAAAATAAAATCCTCCCTCCCTCCCTGTCTGATTTGAAAAAAAAATTGCCTGAGAATCAATTCATTTCTTTTATTTGGCCTTATAACCTCTTAGGGATAAAGTTGATACATAGGCACAAAAGAAGAAAAAGAAAAGAGTTTTCACAAAAATTATGTTGAAAAGCCAAAGCATGCTTATACATTTCCAGATATAAACAAACATATGCTACTACCTGTCTGAAAGAGTCTCAACATCTATTTTAATATGGGATAGAAAATTACTCTATAGTTAAAACTAGAAGACCTGTCAGGAAATGCGCACAAATAGCACACCGATCTGCGCGTTAATCTATAACCCGGAGGTCCATTGGCAGAAACATTGCCTGTGTTTGCTCTGTGTAACCAGGAGAACCTGCCATGCTTTGGATGCCATTTGATATGGCAATTGCGTGCAATTCCTATGTGCAATTAAGCTTAGATAAGCGCACAGTTTGTGACAGGACGTAACTGTAGTTAAAAAATAGTGAAACTTATATGACTTTCAATAAGTGATTTACATGTGGTACAAACCTTTTTCTTGTTGATGTACCAGCTATACCACAGGTGCCATCACAATCACTCCACACTGACCATTCACTGTAGATACAATCTGTCGTAAAATATACCAATTTATATATTAGATATGATTTTCTGTCCCAGAATTGTCCATTATCACACATGGCAGATATGACTTCAAACTCAGCTGATACGATGCTGATCGCGACTGATATGAACTAAGCTAGAGTTGTCTCCTTAACTGGTAGAGTGCTGAATTATTTTTGATCATCAGAAGTTGTTCACAAGTCTTTGACTTGTTACAATTTATGGGAGAGCGCCTTCAGGCACTCTCCCATAAATTGTAACAAGGCAAATCCTTACAGACTAAATAATTTTACATCAAAGACAATACACAGAACATGCATGGAATATGGGCCTGTTGTATTGTGGCTCTGCTCCTTCATAATGAAGACCAAATATGGGCTTCCAGCACTCTACCAGTTAATGCGTTACTAGGCACAACCAGTTCGTTTACATGGAAATCTTTTACCGTATTCGCCACATGGAATCAGGAAAATTGGTGTGACCAGGCATAATGGAGTGCCTTGAAGATGAGTCTGTGTTTTGAAGAGCAATTAAAGATGGCAATAAGTAGGATTTGGTACATGAAGAGAAGAAAGAGAGTTGTACACAAAACTCTATGCAAGTGAGAGAAGAGGTAGTTCAGCTAAAACAAAGAAACACACTGCTGAAACACTACTATAAACTTCAGTGGTTATAGTACAAGTAGAACAATGAATGGGGATTATGTCATGCACCGAGTAAGAATGCAATACAGAGGAGCCCACTTAATTGGATATCTCTTAATTGTATATCCCTGTTAATTGATATAATTTTCAAACATAAAACCATTTACCATACCTTCAATACAAATTTGATCTGTTAATTGCATATGAGTTGTAGAGTAAACTCCTGTTAATTGTATATAGTATATAAATTTTTGTAATATGTTGACAAAATTACTGTGACCTGCACCAAATTCCCCTTATTTATCAACCTTTTTGGCCTCACTATATCCAATGCAGGCATTTATTCTATTATATCTTGTTTGACAGAGCTCTATGAGCTCTGTCAAACAAGATATAATAGAATAAATGCTCAGTTTACCTCCAGAACATAGGAAACTGACCAAATCCCTGTTAATTGTATACTCCTGTTAATTGAATAATTTCCACCGGCAAAATGGATATTCAATTAAGAGGATTTTACTGTACCATGATGTCATGATCCTCATAAAAAATTACTTTGTAGATGATGAAAACAGACCTTGTTAAGAACTGTGCCCATTCCTTTCATTATGAGGACAAGTCAAGAAAGGGAGGAACAGTGTAAGATAAATTGTTTTTTATGACATTGTGGGTTTCTGAGATGATGTATTGAAGTCTTGAGCGGGGAAGCCCAGACTTTCAGATAGCTGTGCTAGGAAAAGAGCAAATATTCAGACTTTGTGAAAAGTATGAGAAACAATAACACTGCAAGAAAATGGAAAGAGATCTGAGAATTTTTGGAATTATTTCTTTTGGTCTAATAAAGAGGTTATTACTTGGATTGTTTCATATGGTCCGAGACATCGGCCCTCGGAAACAAGCCTGACAGTAAGCAACCAGTCATTTGCAAAATGAGGTCCCAAGAGGGTGAATTTGCTGATGCTATCCCATACAGTGGGCCAATTCATCCTCTGGGTACATCTTTCTGTTTTGGCTTGAGCCCTTGATTCAGACTGAGGTTCACAGAGGGGAAAATTTGTGATGCTACCCTGCTGTGCAGGGTAGCATCACCAATTTCATCCTCTGGGGACCTCATTTTGAAGATGACAGTCAGCTTATTTTCAGGCTTGCTAGGTAATCTCACATCAGCCTTTGATGTGCTAATGTCATGGGCTGATGTCTCAACTGATATAAAACTAACAAAGTAATAACCTCTAATTATTATATGACTATATCCCCTCAATATCACAGTAGATGGCCTGTCAATTCTGGCTTACAAGAAAACACGAGAGTCTCAACTTTTTCCAGTCTGTATCATGCCTGTCTTTTTGTGGCATCACTGACATTACTGACAGTCAGAGATATCCAAAGTGACAATTTTACAAATGCAAAATAAAATTATTGTGATTCAAGTAAAAAATTATTACAACATATTTGGGCTTTATTCTTAAGTGCTGCTGCTTATATTATCTTTGAAGTTAAATAATTTCATCTGTTAGGATTTGCCTTGTTACTAGTTAATATTGGAGATTGCCTATAGGGACTTTCCAATAAATTGTAACGCAGCAATGATACATGAACAAATTTTGATGACCAAATATAATTTAGCCCTCTACCAGTTGAACTGACTTGTCATATTCTGCCTTGTTGATGAGACCAGATCAGCCAGATAAAGACACATTATAATTACCATGTGCATGTCCTGTATTTCGACTAATTCCAATCCAATTTAAACTGAACAAGGGCAACGCCCCCGGTCCCCCGACCAAGATGGCAAATTCAAGGGAGCTGTTAGGATGCAATTTGTTCCAAGAGCATGGTCTTTATGAGAGGTTAAGGGTGTTAATTTCAATCAAATGATCAAAAGTAAAGTTATCATCCGGACAACACAAAAAGTTTATTTTATAAGTCGAAAAAGGGGAATAACTCCTGTAAAAATAGACAGAGCATGGCCATTTTTTAACTTGACCTGTATTTCCAACCAATTAAACCACATACTTAGTTTCGTTTCAATCAAATGATCCAAAGTAAAGTTATCATCCGGACAACACAAAAACCGTATTTTCTAAGTCGAAAAAGGGGAATAAATCCAGTAAAAATCAGTGGAGCGTGCCCATTTTCGAACTTGACCTGCATTTCCACCCAAATAAGCGGCATACTAAATTTCGTTTCAATCAAATGATCCTAACTAAAGTTATCATCCGGACAACACAAAAACTGTATTTTTTAAGTCGAAAAAGGGGAATAAATCCAGTAGAAATCAGTGGAGCATGCCCATTTTGGAACTTGACCTGCATTTCCACCCAAGTAAGACACATACCAAATTTAGTTTCAGTAAAATCATCCAAACTAAAGTTATCATCCAGACAAGGGTGTGACGGACAGACGGACGGACGGGCGCACGGACAGACGGACGGACACTGCTGATTACAATAGTCCCCCAAAGGGTCGGGGGACAAAAACGGGGAAAACAGGCTTTATGTAACAGGATTGTTATTATCATGACCAAATGCATGTCCTGTAATTTGTATCAGATTCGAGGTTGTGTTTACAATCAGATCGCAATGAACCTGTCAGGGTAAGTTGTGATCCGATTGTAAACATGACCGAGAATCTGATACAAATTACAGGACATGCATTTGGTCATGATAATACATTTATCTAACAATCCCATTACATAAAGCCTGTTTTCCCCGTTTTTCAGTTTAAATTGGATTGGAATTGGTCAAAATATTGAATTTCATATTTTAATGCGTAATAACAATGCATATAATGATATATGTGATAGTGCGGTGTTTACCGGAAGTTGAATCTATATGATACGGAATCAGAATGAGTTGTCTATATGATACGGAATCGGAACTCATTATGTGATACCTATCATTTCTCGTGGATTTCAGGCCAAAATCTATATGATTGTTAGATAAAACACGATATCTGTGGCATCGTATTTTATCAGACTTAACTCGACTTGTCAACTCAGTGGAAACTGATGACCCAGACACACTGAACATTGTGATAATGTGTATATATCATACATTGTAAGTGAACACGAGAGAGAGACTTTAAAAACAATTAAAATTAATAAAATGTGAGAAAGCTGATCCATATAACTTCTTGCACCTAATCTTAAACCTGTTTCTTCATCTTGTGACAGAGATATGAGGGAGTAGGGGCCTGAAAATGTGCTTTCAGCAATGATTTTATTGGAAAGGTAGACTTTTGTCTGTTTTTTTTTAACAAACTGGAATTGTTCATGCTGAAAATGATTGATAACTGTCAATTAGATCTAGGGAGATCACACTTTTTAAACATCAAGTTTTAAAACATATTATAAAATAAGTGTGTGAATGTGAGGGCAGACATGGGGTGGTTGGTGTGCCACCTACACTCAATAGATTAGTTTATACTGTGAGTTTAGTCATTTTTACAGGCTTCTCTTCCCAAAATACAACCAAACAAGTACTTTACAAGTTATTCATGATTGAATTTTGGGATGGACGGATGGATAGACAGATGGATGGAAAGATGGACTGATGGACATAGACAGATGGACGGACAAGGCAAATCCTACATACCCTCATTGGGGGTATAAAAAGGTATCTTTGAACTACAATAACCTGTGAAATTCCTCCACTCAAAGAGAAAGGATTCTACTAAGTAATGAACACAAACAAACATAAACAACAAAAACAAACAAACACATTTACTTAAGTTTCTACAGAAATCCACCCATCCCAATAGCACATATCTGACATTGACAAGTTGAGTAACAAGTAAAAATAAAATCAGCCCATCCTCACCGATTTCAAAAATGCAACTGCCTGAAATTCACTTAATAAACTCTCAAATTACAGTATTTTTTTTTGCATCAGTAACATTGAATTCTCAGCAAACAAACACATTCACTTAAGTTTCTACAGAATACAACCCATCCCAATAGCACATACCGGTTCAGTCTACTTTCGCCTACAGTGCACTTTCGCCTACAAAAATTATCAGGTAAAAGTGTAGGCGAAAGTGCACTAATTGAGGTATAGATATTAGTGGCTAATTACCATCTCTACCCACAATAAAATATACTGACCTTTTGGGAATAGAAATAATGACAAACCTTGCAGTCAAGTAACTTTATTACAACATTTTAATTTTAACAGAATATTAGACATCAATATGTAATAAATATACATAAATAAGAAAAGAAAGAATGTAACATGAGCGAACTCTCCATGGAATTATAGCGGAACCTGACACTTTATATAGAATTTTTACTCAAATATGTAACTTGTTGCGCTTCATTGGTGGCACCAGAGTCTGCTATTATTCCATGGAGAGGCCCATGAGCAAACTCTCCATGAAATAATAGCGGAACCTGACACTTTATATAGAATTTTGGCTCCAATATGTAATTTGTTGCGCTGCATTGGTGGCACCAGTGTCTGCTATTATTCCATGGAGAGGCCGCATGAGCGAACTCTTCATGAAATAATTGCGGAATCTGACACTTTATATAGAAATTTTATTCAAATATGTAACTTGTTGCGCTTCACTGATGGCACCAGTCTGCTATTATTCCATGGAGAGCTCAATGAAATATAAAATTTCTTAACACAGTACTTTACTTATTGCAAGTTAACATCCCAATTTTACCAGGTGCCCAGCTGCATCAAGAAACTGCATTGACGACTTTTGTCCTAAAGATAACTGATCTTTGAGTCTTAGAAGTCTCTGATCAAGCTCACGGTATTGTCGTTTTCGCGGAGGAGGACGTGCACCATGCATATACTGGCTAAGTTTGTTTCTCTGTGTTTTTTCAAGTCTTTGAAGCACATTTACAAAAGCAAATATGTTGGGGTGAGCACGTTGGACAGTCTTATTGAGGTGACAGTGCCATCCCTCTAGATGGTTGTTGGTTCTAGGACCAATGTTACTGTGTTGGTTCCAAATTGGTGGAGGAAAACGAGCCTCTTCATCAACCCAATTCTCAACCATATAGTCATTAAATGCCGTTACTTGCACTACATCTGGTGAATCACCCATCGCTTCAATCCACACATCTTGAACCTGTTGAATTGGTAAAAGTGGCAGTGCAGCTGCACGACGCACCCATTTATGCACTTCCTCATTGTCCCAGTACTGGTTAACCATTTCCAACTTCTGAACCTTTTTCCATATAGCTTGTGTATAGTGAAAAAAGCAGCCTCATGTGTCACAATTGGGAAATGTCTGTTGTACTGCTCTTATTGCTGCCATTTTGAAATCAGTTTGAATGACCTCGGGAAGTAACTCATGGCCAGTCACCTCTTGCACCACAGCTTTAAGTTGTGTAAACAAACGCACATATGTACCACACTGTCTATTAGGAAGAAGGCAGAATGCAAGCTGGGGCATTTTAGTACCCACAAGTCCATGAATAACATACAGTTGATCGAACAATGGGGGACAAGAATAGAACGTACCATCATATACAGCTCTGACACTTGCTGCATAATTTTAAGGCATTCATCTGTAGCAAAGCACAAAATCCTTTCATCATCACCATCATTGATACACAGGAATCGTTGCTCAACTGTTTTAACTGAGGCCATGCTAATAAGTTGATTTATGCTTTAAAAACATATCAGTAGTTTGTCTTAAAAACAACAAACACTGTACTTGTTCTAACTGAGACCATTCCAGTAAGTTGATATGTGCTTTTAAAAACAAATCAATATTTGTCTAAAACAACTATCTTACACTCATGTTCTATGTGTAACAAACAAACGCATAACATAAGAAAAAAACACATAACATTAGAAAATGGTCGGTCAGTCCATTTATTGTAGGTAGAGCAGGTAATTATCTAGTAATATCCATACCTTAATTAGTGCACTTTCGCCTACACTTTTACCTGATAATTTTTGTAGGCGAAAGTGCACGGTAGGCGAAAGTAGACGACACCCACATACCTGACATTGACGAGTTGAGCCAGAAATAAAAATAAAATCAGTCCATCCTCACCGATTTAAAAAATGCAATTGCCTGAGACTCACTTAATAAACTCTCAATTTACAGTAGTTTTTTGCATTAATAACATTCAATTCTCTGCAAACTTTTTTAAAACAATACACAGTTCAGGAAAAAGTTGTGTATCACTGTATAACATTGACAAAATATTCTATGCAATCAAGCAGCCACATCAAACAGTTATGTAGAAAACTCATTAGTCATCACTTGTGGTGCGTGCATGCATGTGTGCATGCATGAGAGAGATGTGGCCTGTGTGAGAGATGCAGCATGTAGGATGTGCTATAGAAATTGTAGACAATTTAATAGCAAAATCGGGCGGTAATATTTTTTAACAAAATTTTAAAAAACATTATAGCTCCCACAGACATCACCCTAATGCCACATAAGAGAGTTGAAAAAGAATGAGTGAGACATGCATACCATAGAGTGCTGAAGGAATTGCTGACAATTTATATGCCAAATCTAAGATGGATGTTGGCCGTCACGTTTTTCAAAAAAATTGATAGTTGCCATTTAGACATTCCGCCAAAGTACATATGAAATCCGAAAAAGATCGGGAGAGGGATTCAGCCTGTAGGGTGAGCTAATGGAATTGGTGACAGTTTATATGCCAAATCCAAGATGGCCACTGGCGGCTATGTTTTTCAACAAAATTCAGAAAAATTTGATAGCTGGACATAGCACCAAAGCTATATATAAAATTTGAAAAAGATCAGCTGAAAGTGCGGACTGTTGGGCATGCTAATGGAATCTTTGACAGCTTATATGCCAAATCCAAGATGGCCATGTTTTTCATTAAAATTCATAAAAATTCTATAGTTCCCCTCTAGACATCACACCAAAGCTACATATGAAATTTGAATTAGATCGGATGAGAGATGCAGCCCGTAGGGTGTGTTAATGGAATTGTTGACAATTTATATGCCAAACGCAAGAGGGTGACTGGAAAAATTTAATAGCTCCCATTTAGACATTACCTCAAAGCCACGTATGAAATTTGAAACTGATCGGGTGAGAGATGTGGTCTGTAGGGTGTGCTAAAGGATTTGTGGATGGACAGACATATGAACATATAGATGGACAACGGATTGCAACCCATCCCAATAGTTCAAACTTGACATTGTCAAGCTGAGCTAATGAAAGTGTCAATGACACTGTAGCTTAACTTGTGTGTTGTGTTTGATGATAAGGATAATGTTCAATGTTTATGAAAAGATTATGAAATAAGACAAGAATTGTGATAATTGGGAATATGTTCATTTCTGTTCCCTGTGTGCTATGTTTATGATAAAAATAATATGAGGTGTACACTGTACTAAAGAGCTGAGGGGTGGGTTAATATGACCTCACAGTTAATGTATGTGGCCCTCACAGTTAACGTATATCAACAAAAGTTACCAAGTTACAGTGAAATTATTCCAAAACAAATTAATCCTATCAAGTTACATTAAAATCCCCTCATAAATATGGCCTGTAGACTGTGCTAAAGGTTTTCGGGCTTCGGGCCCCTGTAGCCGTCAGTTTCCCAATTGCGTCCAAAGGGGACGTTCTCATCTAGACATTATATGAAGTCAATCTACCAAGTTACAATGAAATCCCTTAATAAATATGACCTGTAGACAGTGCTAAAGGTTTTCAGGCTTCGGGATCGGGCAGCCATCATGGTTGAATGATAGCAACCAAAGGGGACAATCTCATCTGGGCATCATCAGGAGTGATCCTATGAAGTTACAATGAAATCCCTTCATAAATATGACCTGTAGACGGTGCTCAAGGTTTTCAGACTTCGGGCACCTGTAGCCATCACAGTTGACCAATCACGACCAAAAGGGGATGTCATCATCTAGGCATTACATGGAGTCAGCCTAACAGGTTACAATGAAATCCTTCCATAAATATGACCTTTTGCCTATGCTAAAGGTTTTTGGGCTCGGGCACCCATCAAGGCTGCATGATCGCGATCAAAATGGGACGTTCTCATCTAGACATTATTTGGAATCATCCTACCAAGTTACAATGAAATCCCTTCATAAATATGACCTTTAGACTGTGCTAAAGGTTTTCAGGCTTTGGGCCCCTGTAGCCACCACAGTTGCCCAATCATGCCCAAAAGGTGACTTTCTCATCTAGACATTGTATGAAGTCAACCCACCAAGTTACAATGAAATTCCTCAATAAATATGACCTGTAGACTGTGGTAAAGGTTTTCGGGTTTTGGGCTCGGGCAGTCGTCACGGTTGGCAGATCATGCCCCAATGGGGAAATTCTCATCTAGACATCATAAGGAGTCATCCTACCAAGTTACAAAGATATCCCTCCACATTAAACATGACCTGCAGACTGTGCTAAAAGTTTTTGGGTTTCGGGCTTGGGCAGCCATCACGGTTGATAGATCATGCCCAAAAGGGGACGTTCTCATCTAGGCATTATACAGAGGCATCCTACCAAGTTACAATGAAATCCCTTCATAAATACGACCTGTAGACTGTGCTACTGGTTTTCGGGTTTTGGGCTGGGGCAGCCATACCGGTTGCCCAATCGCGACCAAAAGGGGACGTTCTCATCTAGACATGACCCCAAACCTGCATATGAAATTTCGTGATGATCAGACAAGAACTGCGGGGTGTAGCCCGTGCTAAAGGAAAATGTGAACAGACGTCACAGACTCACAGACTAACAGACTTCCGCACGCGTGATGGCAATAGCTTATCTTGACTATGTCAAGTTAAGCTAAAAATGGAAAATATAAGTTACTAAAAGTTTAAATCGGTGTAGAGGGGGTATATACTTGTATATTTTGGTTATGTGTAAATCCACTTTTGATGAATAATTTGACCATTAAGATAATTTAATGTCTAGCATATATTGTCTTTTTTCAAATTTTATTTTTGCGTTCCTCAAATTTGTTTGATAATAACTTCTGTGCTTCGACAGAACAAAGTGTACTTGAGCCTTAATTATTCATTCAGTATGGCTGCAAATTCAATCCAAACAGCCAGTCTTGGGTGTAAAGCAGTAATTGAGAACTATACATGCATCTGGCTGATTTTTTTGTTATATAGTGAGGGCATAATCACCTTAAGGGCCAGGAATGGCAGACAGCATAGCATGTTGGTCAGTGGGATAGACATGTAGTCCACCTATTGGAACCCATGGTGCGGTTAGATCTGATGTCAAACAGGAGTGAGTAATGGTCTTTTGTGTCTATTTTTGCTAGTTTACAAGTCCATTCTGAACACACCTTCAAGAATCTCTAACAAGAACTGCATAAAATACAGTGGAACCCTGTTAATTGAATAGCCACTTTGCCAATGAAAATTATGCTATTAACAGGATTATTCAATTAACAGGGATTTCCTGTATTCTAGAGATAAACTTAGCATTTATTCTATTATATCTTGTTTGACAGAGCTTCATGAGTTCTGTCAAACAAGATATAATAAATTAAATGCCTGTATTGGATGTACTGAGGCCAAATAGGTCTATAAACAAAGGAAAACTGGGGAGAGGCAAGGTAATTTCTCGACAGGTTACAAGATTTTTATTCAGTTAACAGGAGTTTACTCTATAACCTATATTCAATTAACAGGTCAAATTTGAACTGGAGGTATGGTAAATGGGTTTGTGCTGGGAAATTATATTCAATTAACAGGGTTATTCAGTAAAGAGATATCCAATTAAGTGGGCTCCAATGTATCAAGATCAGAGTTGATGAAAAAGCCAAACTGTTCAACTTTGATACCTTCACATTGTGAGTGAAACCACTGCTGCCATAAACTGCACCCTATAATCTTTATCTCAATCCAATCATGGTGCATACACTACGAGGATACCCTGGTACTGGAGTAGACAGTGTAGTAATCAGATCAAAGATTGGACTAAAATGTTGAGCAAACAAACTATGTAAAATACAGTGGAGCCCACTTAATTGGATATCTGTTACAAGCCAGAAAATAAGCAGACTGACATCTGCAAAGTGAGGTCCCCAGAGGATGAATTTTGTGATGCTACCCTGCACAGCAGGGTAGCATCACTAAATTTACCCTCTGTGAACCTCAATCTGAATCAGGGTCTCAAACCTAAACAGAAAGAGGTACCCAGAGGATAATTTGGCCCACTGTATAGGATAGCATCAGCAAATTCACCCTCTGGAGACCTCATTCTGCAAATGTCAGACTGCTTATTTTCAGGCCTGATCTGTTAACTGAATAACCCTGTTAACTGAATATAATTTCTCAACACAAAACCATTTACCAGACCTCCAGTACAAATTTCACAACTTAATTGAATATAGGTTATAGAGTAAACTCCTGTTAATTGAATAAAAAAACCTTGCAACCTGTCAAGAAATTACCCTGATTCTTCTCCTCAGTTTTCCTTTGTTTATAGACCTATTTGACCTCAGTACATCCAATACAAGCATTTAATCTATTATATTACATTGTTACATGCACATGGTGGCCTGTGTTGTAGAAGCTTGTTCTCAATACAGTGGAGCCCTGTTAATTGAATAGCCACTTTGCCAGTGCAAATTATTCAATTAACAGGGATTTGGTCACTTTCCTGTATTTTAGAGATAAATTGAGCATTTATTCTATTATATCTTGTTTGACAGAGCTCATGGAGCTCTGTCAAAGAAGATATAATAGAATAAATGCTAAGTTTATCTCTAGAATATAGGAAAGTGGCACAATCAAGTTAATTGAATAATTTTCATTGGCAAAGTGACTATTCAATTAACAGGGTTCCACTGTACTTTTGAGCATCCATTTGAGTTTGAAATTTGTTATTGTCAAGATACTGATGTTCAAAAGACAATTGGTCTCTGTTATTGTTATGAACAGGGGTGACTGTGGTATTTACTGGTGATAAAGAAAGATAAATAAATAAAAATAATAATAAACAAAAATTGAAAAAAAAGATAATTTTAAACCAGACATTTATGAAAGGGATGATCCATTAAATCTCCTTGTCCCTGTAGCCCGATAAATTCTGTCTTTTGATTGGTCAGAATGCCTTGGACAAATAGCCATGTCAAAGGGTGCATCCAACATCCAAGGTAGACCAATATGAAAGCGTGCAACATCCAGGATATAAGCGCACGCAAAACATCAGGTATATATGGCTTAAATGAAAGCCTTTCACTTTTACTCGCCTCAATATAGAAATTGAACCAAAAAACCTGAAAATAGTCACAAATATCATCAGATTTCCAACAATTCGATCATATTTTGCTGTTTAAAATAGTCGAATAATTAAATCAAACAACTCAAGAAAAATGAAATAAGAGTAAATCTAATAACAAAACAGCTGATATGTTTATTCGTTTCCAAGGGAAAGGGATGTAACTCTATGTGTTGTTTTTACAAAAACAAAACAATTATTCATGCATTTGGTCCAACTGATTGCAGCGCATGCAAAATGTGATCACAAATTTGTTTTCACAATGTTTCTTTTGTGCTTCAAATGGGCCAAAAACATTATCTCTGCCAACATGTATGGTATATGGATGCCTGCGGCTCGGTGTTTAAAAATCAACATCCAGGTATTAAATCTCCATATACCATACATGTTGGCGGAGATAACTTATATTATTCATCAAAATACTCATCAGATATTAATAAAATTTTACACATGACTAAAATATACCATTATATACACTTTCTACTACTTTGAAACTTATATAATTTAATCAGTTTTACTCTCCTGACATATGATTGGTTCATTCTGTACCAGGTGACATTTGTCAAAATTGTATAACCTGAATGGATGCACAGAACAATGTTTTTAACCATGCCTCAATGATTGAAATTATTTGGGAATTTGCACTGAAGCTATTAAGTAAGCTCCACCCACCTTGTCAGCTGAATATGCATTAATCATCAATTAAATATCAACTCAGCGAGTAACAAATATTATTTTATTTTAAATAAACAATATTAAAATTGAGGAAAACAAAGAGACCCAATAACTTAATATATAACTTTTCAAGTTTTTACGTCTATCCCAGCATCTCCGAGTAACATCCATTGATGTTATCATCTGCATTCAAGTACGGTAAATAATAAAAAGTAAACAAACCAATGACTGACAATTTTTCCAGTTGTTACAAATTTACATAGCACACTGTATTTGAGCAACAAGTATCCAAGCTATGAATGACACAGGCCTTGAACTTAGGCACATAATGCACATGAGTGGCCACCGTAACGAAAGTTCAGTGTGCAGTTACAACTGTGACTACTCAGCTGCCGAAAAACAGAAAATCAGTGACACACTTACAGCCATTGCTTGTCACAGTGCTTAGAAAACCCAGCTTACCGTTTCAGTACCAATGCACACTTCTGAGCCAAGTTACTCAGAAATAAACAACCAGCAATTTATATTTCCATACATGCCAGGAAACCCTGCACCTGTCGCTTTTCCCAGTTATTCAGCAAGAACAAACAATATACTGTCTTTTGGATTTATTTCTAATTCAATATTTAAAGAGTGTACATTTAATTTCAATGGTAGCGTAGAAAAGTAACTTTGGACATGTTACAAAATAATCTAAAAATACAGTTTTGAAGCTGACAATGAAAGAGATTGATTTGATTGACGTGACCCATATTTGTCACAGCTGAAGAAAAAATAAATTATTTTTGTTTAAATAAATGCTGCTTATTCATTTTATTTATCTTTCCCAATATCTCTCTATTAAATTATAAGAATTAAATGTTGCTTCTGTTCGGGTTATGTGATATAAAACAAAAATTCTCAGCACAAACTTAATCTTAACTCGCGTAGCTTGTATTGAGAATTATCGGTTTATAACGCATAACCCAAACAGAAACAACAGTTAATTCTTAAATTACATTACATGTACCTCTCATTTAAAACTGACACCAGTATTGCTGATTGCTGTTATGTAACAGTTGTGCTAAAAATAGACTGATCAGCCTGATTGACTGCTGAAACTATTTCTGGGTCACCACAGTGATGACTTAAACAAAAACAAATCAGCTATAAACTTAATTACAATCTTTTCTCTCTCTGTCTGGTAACAAATCATTTAAATGAATTGTTAGATTATAGGGCTTTGCAATTAAACTGATCATGACTGAAGGGATTAATTAAAGTACATGTGGATTTGTAAGAAAAATACAAATGAAAGTAGTAATGTCATCGTAATGGAATAATGTTGTGTTTTTAAACATCTTTTTTTGTTTATTGGTCGAGTTTGTGATCTGGAGTTTATTTGTGTAACTATATTATATCACTGCACCACTCGCTACTATCTGTTGATGCAGGTCATCGGCATTCTGTTTGAAGTCTGATTTTCCCACTCATCTATAATTAGCCTCAATAGGCAGGACCCGAATATTACAGAGTGATCACCGGGTGTGATGAAGACGGGTTTTAAATGGAGCATACACATAATGACTTATGCTTTCTTTTTCTTATTTGTGTTCATTTGTGTTCATTATTGCAAGGTGACAATTTAAAAAAGAGAAAATTGCATTCAAACAAAAACAGTCAATCAATCTGGGGTGTCATATTATGTCTTGTTGATGAGACTAGATAAGCCAGATCAACTTACAACACCAGCAGCTTGGAGTTGGTCTTGTCAGCTCAACAAAATATGAAAACCCAGATCAACTGACTGCAAGCCAGAAAATAAGCAGACTGTCATCTGCAAAATGAGGTCCCCAGAGGGTGAATTTAGTGATGCTACCCTGCACAGAAGGGTAGCATCACTAAATTTACCCTCTGTGAACCTCAATCTGAATCAGGGTCTCAAAACTAAACAGAAAGAGCTACCCAGAGGATAAATTGGCCCACTGTATGGGATAGCATCATCAAATTCACACTTGGAGGACCTCATTCTGCAAATGTCAGATTGCTTATTTTCAGGTCGACTGACTGTTGTAACTAGAGGTTCTCCCAATGGGGCCTTCATGTCAATGGGGTTTAGAAATACTATCACATCAAAAGAGGGGAAATAACTCAGCCAAAATAAGTCTGGCTGATCTCAAAGTCACAGGTGCATGAGTTCCCATACTGGTTAACTCCTGTGTCAAGTTAAAAAACAAAATACAGACCAAAGAAGCACAGACAAAATAATGAAAGTTTCAAGAATACCCTGAGTCGAAAATGCGTAATAACTCTGCTAAATGAGTCCAACCTATCTCAAAATCTAGAGCGCAGATTCCCATGATGGTTAGTCACTGTGCCAAGTTGAAAATAAAAAGTTTTTTCCAGTGATGGGTCATAACAGCCATGGTCATATTGTGTTGGACAGTTTGATGCATGGAGGAAGCCAGATTATCGGAGAGAGTCATTGAGCAGTGGCGAGCAACTGTCAGACTTTTCAACCTACTAATATTACAGAAGCAGGGTCAGCAGTGGTTGAAGAGCACCATCAATGTGCAGGACACCTTAATACACAATGCTGCAACCACCACCACCCCACCCCCCCCCCCCCCCCCCCCCCCCATACATAGCCAACTGGGATTAAGTGTCTTGCCCAAGGACACAACACAGATCAGGCATTTCAAGATCAAACTGTCAACCTTCCAGTTTAAAGTCTAGTGTTCTAACCAAAGAGCCACAGCACCTCCTCTCCCTGTTGCAGCAAACTGTTCAGGTGAACAAGCCAGGGTGAAATCTAATGATATTATTAGAACATGGAAATCATCACATGGATAAAAGGGTATTCAAATCAAAAATAAGAAATAATCTTACCTTCACAATTTGGCTGTTCTGCAACAATGACTTGACCATTAGTACATGTACTGAAATGGAAAACACTATCAGCATTAAAATTCCTTACATGAATGGTCAGTATTTCAAGTCATACAAAAGTTAGCCTTTCACCCAATGCACAGGTTATTAAATTTTGTTATTAGTCTGTGAAACACACAGACTATTATTTTTTCTTCTTCTTCTTCTTCTTCTTCTTCTTCTTCTTCTTCTTCTTCTTCTGTGTTCTAAGCACTTCCTTGTCTGCACGATGACTCGAAAATGAATTGCCCTAGCTCATTGATTTTTGGCATACTGATAGACAGTCACAAGTTGCCGGCATGCTATGTTTTTCAGATTCTTGGGGCATTAGGGATGTCCTGAAAGATTGTCATGCCGATATCTCAGGCATGGCATGACCTATGGACCAGGGACAAACACCAAATGAGTCGACACTCGATGGAGGTTCAAAATAGAGGTCCATATCACTGAGGTCACCCATGGGTCATTGAGGGTATTTTTCAGAATTGTTGGAAATCACATTCTTTTAATCCCCCCCCCCCCCCCCCCCCCCGCCCCCAATGCATTCCCGGAGTTCATTCATGCATTTTCACAGAAAAAGTGGGCGTGGCCAAAAATTATGATAGTGGATCAAGCTCATATCTCAAGCATGGTATGACGTATGGACCTGGGGCCAACAGCAAATGAGTCGAAACTCAATGGAGAATCAAAATATGGGTCAAGGTCACTGAGGTCACCCAGGGGTCATTGAGTGCATTTTTCAGAATTGCTGAAAATAAAATTTTTTAACCTTTCACACCCCCCCCCCCTCGCCCAACTCAATGCATACCACAAGCTCATACATGCATTTTTACGTGGGGCGTGGCCAAAATTTTGAAAGTTGGTCATGCTCATATCTCATGCATGGTATGACGTATGGACCTGGGACCAACAGCAAATGAATCAAAATTCAATGAGGATTCAAAATATGGGTCATGGTCATGGAGGTTGCCCAGGGGTCAATGAGTGCATTTTTAGAATTTCTGTAAATCACATTTTTTGATGCCCCCCCCCCCCCCCCCCCCCACTCCCCATGCATTCCCAGAGTTCATGCAAGCATTTTTATGTTAAAACAAATGGGGATGGCCCAAACTTTAAAAAGTGGGTCATGCTCAAATCTCAGGCATAGTGTGACATATAGATCTGGGACCAACATCAAGCGAGTAGAAACTCAATGCAGGTTCAAAATATGGGTCAAGGTCAGGGAGGTCACCCAGGGGTCATTGAGTACATTTTTAAGAATTGCTGGAAATCACATTTTTGATCCCCAATGCCCTTCTGAAGTTCATACATGCATTGGCTAATCACGATTGTGACAGTTTTACGGGTGGAAGAAGCTGGTGTACCTGGAGAGAACCACTGAGCATTGACGAACATCTGTCAGCTCCTCAACATTCTAACTCTGTTCAAGCTCTGCTCAAGCAGGATTACAGCAGTTGAAGACATGTGCACCATCGACGTGCAGTACTCCTTAGTACACGGCATCATCATGCCCCCTTGTAGGCAACCAGGATAAAGTGCCTTGCCCAAGGACACAACGTGGGTCATCTTGGATGGGGATTGAACTCTGAACCTCAGTAATAGAAGTCCAACAGTCCACCAATGAGCCACCACACACCCTTTTGTTGTACAATGAAGATGATAGTGACAGGGATGCAACACTGATTATGTTTTTGACAGCTGTCAATTGCCATGCCCACCTCCAATTTGGCAATTACCACCACATAAACATAGATGTAACCAAACTATATTTCATTGGGTTCAAGAAGTCGCTCTTGTCAATGGCTGTGTAATATATAAAAAATCGTTATCACCTTCTGAAAAAAACTTTTAACCCTTTACCTAATGAATCGCCCGCATCTGACGCGTAATTTGAAAAAAATAAATTCTTCAAAATATTTCAACAAGACCATATCATGTGACCCCTCATTGGAATGAGCTTATCAAGCTCGTTCCAATGAGGGGGTCACATGATATGGTTTTGTTGAATTTGTTTTTTAAATTTAAAAAATAGTAATTAAAATAATAAATTTTGATATTCTCTGCGTTGGGTAAAGGGTTAACCTTTTACCCAACACACAGTATATCAAAATTTAATATTTTATATATTAATCAGTTGTTTCAAGAAATTTCAATAAAACCATATCATGTTATCACTCATTGGAACGAGCTTGTTAAGCTCGTTCCAATGAGGGGTCACATATGGTTTGTAGACCATTTTTTTTTTAAATAATCTTTTTTCAGCTGCTAAATTTGTAAATTACGTGGGTGGATGTGGCCAATTAATTAACTAAAGGGTTAATGGGATCTCTAGAATGGTTTTAAACTTATAACCGTTTTGTCAAATAACCCATATTTTGAAAAAATTCAGGAAAAAAAATATTACGTGATGAGAATTCTGTTTCTCAGAATATTCCGCACTAAAAGAGTTAAGCATAGATAACCCTTTACCCAATGAATCGCCCACATCCGCCCGCATAATATGCAAATTCAGCAGTTGAAAAAATATTATTTTTCAAAAAATTTCAACAAAACCATATCATGTGACCCCTCATTGGAACGAGCTCATCGAGCTCGTTCCAACGAGGGGTCACATGATATGGTTTTGTTAAAATTTTTTGAAAAATTTTAAAAAATGATATTTAAAATAATAAATTTTGATATCGTCTGTGTTGGGTAAAGGGTTAAAGACCCAGTCGAACCCTGAATATTACACATAAGAGATAATCAAACACAGCCAATGATACTTCTGAGGTAAAATTACTCCTAGAAGCCAAATTTGTGCACCAAGAGGCAGCTACATCAAGACAGCTCTGCCATGGGTCAGTTCTTTTAGGGGAAGCTGAATACAAAGCAAGAATCCAAGTGTTACTTCTTGTGATCTTAATCTTCATGATATGACAATGGGTCAAAGTCATGACACAAAGTAAGGTTATGGATAACAATTGTGTGAAGTATGAACAAGATCAGTCACAGATTCAATTATACAGACAAGACAAGGCCTGTATAAAAATATCAAAGTCTTGTCTGTGACCTTGTCTTTGACTGTATGACCTTGGATCAAAGTCATGACACACTTTTCGGTCATGAGAAATAATTGTACCAACTATGAATAAGATCTGTCAATCATACAAAGTTATATGAACCAGACAAGTGCTGTATAACAATATAAAAGTTTTGCTGCCTGTGACCTCAACCTTGATGATTTGAATCAAAGTCATGACACAACCTTGAGTCATGAGTAATAATTTTACCAACTATGAATAAGATCTGTCAATCACACCAAGTTATATGGCCCAGACAAGGGCTATATAGCAATATCCAGATTTTGCTGTATGTGACCTTAACCTTGATATGACCTTGGATCAATGTCATGACACACATTTGAGTCATGAGCAATAATTGTACCAAGGATGAACAAGATCTATTGATTAAATCAAATTATATGGACTGGACAAACAAAATGCTGATCATGGACAGACAGGCAACAGATGGATGGACGGACAGACAGATGACAGACAACTTAGAATTAGGAAAGCTCCACTGACATTCTGTCTAGCAGAACTAATATGCAATGGTTAAGAAATTATTTCCTGGACAAAAAAATGTCAAAGTTTTTCTAAGTCTGACCTTATTATAGGGCCTGTGACCTTGACCTTGAAGGTCACATACCATATTATAATTCGAAATGCACTATCTTTTGGTATTACATATACAGTAAAACCTGTCTTGAGAGACCACTGTCTTGAGAGACCACCTGTCTTGAGAGACCACATCTACCAGGCACCGATTGGTTTTACTCTATAATGGACCTGCTATGGGAGACCACCTGTCTTGAGAGACCACCTGTCTTGAGAGACCACTGTGACCTGGTACCAACTTGTATTTTTATGCCATAATGGACCTGTCTTGAGAGACCGCCCCTTTGAAGACTGAAACCATGACAAAAACTTTCTACCTGTTCTGGAATTGGAAAATCCATTGTGGTTATATTAACATAATTAAAAGTATTAAAAGCTCTTAATTGGGTTTCAATGTGTTAACTCATTACAGATTGAGATGTTTGTATAAGACCCCTGTGAAAAGATTAGGATTATTGCCGAATAAACAATTTCATACATACCGGTACCTGAAATGTGACAGATAGGAATAAAAATAAATTTGTGTTGAAAATCTTTTTGTAACAAATTGAAATGGACTGTTATAAAAATTATAAAAATAAATTAGTGTTGAAAATCTTCAATGAAGATTTTCAACACTAATTTATTTTTATAATTTTTATAACAGTCCATTTCAATTTGTTACAAAAACTTCATAAAAAAGAACTACAAAGTAATTACAAAAATCCATTCTTCTCCATTTTTAAATTTTGTGGTTGGTTATTCACTGACATGAGAAAACCTGAAACCTGTTATGAGAGACCACCTGTCTTGAGAGACCACTTTTGTGTGGCCCAAAGGGCGGTCTCTCAAGACAGGTTCTACTGTAGTTATAAAAATATTCAGTGTTTAAGAAATTATGACCGGGACAAACAAGTTTTTCTAAGAGTCACCTTATCATAGGGCCTGTCAGCTTGAGAGGCGTATACCATATTATACGTCGCAACACACTGTCTTTTGATTTTACATATTGGTATAAAGTTTAATTAAAAAATATTCAGCGATTAAGAAATTATGGCCCGTACAGACAAAATGTTGATGACGAATGGACAGACGGACAGACAATGGATGACTTAGCATCAGAAAAGAGCTAACTTTGTCAGTCGTAGCTAATAAACAAGAAAAATGTGTCCATGGGACACTAATGCCCCTGCTTTATGTTCTAAATCGGAAATGGGTCATAACTCTGCTAAAAATATCATTCCAAGCCCAATATCAATCCCAACCTGTATTATGTGGTTATAAACCTTTTTACAAAATTTTGTTTCATTTCGTTCAGACAAACTAAAGTACATCCAGAAACCAATATCAACATGTCTTCTAACTCGGAAAAGAGCCATAACTCTTCCAAAAAATATCAGACCAAGCCCACTATCAATCCCATCCTGTATTTTCTGGTTATAAACCAATGGATAACATTTTGTTTCATTTCGTTCTGCCAAACTAATGTTATTGTTCGGAAACCAATATTAACATGTCTTCTAAGTTGGAAAAGGGGCATAACTCTGGCAAAAGAATATCGGACCAAGCCCACTATAAATCCCAACCTGTATTATGTGGTTATAAATCTATGTACAAACTTTTGTTTCATTTTATTCAGTCAAACTAAAGTTGTTGTCCAGAAACAAAATTCAGGACAGATAGACAGCCAACCATATGGAAACATGGACGGACAGATGTATGGACAGATAAGGGTAACTCTTAATGCCCTTTACCAAAATTAGCGGGGGAATAAAAATTAAAAGATGTCAAAGAAAGAGTGTCAGAGAGGCAGAGAGGGTGAGTTAAACTTTACACACACATATTACAGATCAGCCATGTGTGGCCACATAACTACAGTATGATAGCTTACCATAATTCGCATCCTATTTGCTTTAACTGACCAGCCCTGATCATTTCTCCTTTATAGAAGCAATCACACTGAGACTGATCAACACAATTTGTTCCATTATCATTGAAGAATTGACCAGTGGGGCAGATGCACTTTGTTTCACAATGTGTTCCGGAACTGCACTCTCCTATCAAACTGAGATCTTTGCAATGTGTACCACAACGGTTTCCACAGACGTCAAGAACATATGAAGCACTACATGCTGAAAATGAGAGACATAGCTTGGAATTAGTTGTATTTTTAATTTTCTAATCATTTACTATGAAAACTTAACCTTTTACATAATCAAGTAGGAAATCTGTCCAAGCCTGAAAATAAGCAATCTGTCATTTGCAAAATAAGGTCCCCAGAGGGTGAATTTGCTGTAGATTTCCTATACAGTGGGCCAATTTATCCTCTGGTTATCTCTTTCTGTTTAAGACTGAGACCTTGATTTAAATTGAGGTTCACAGAGGGTAAATTTAGTAATGCTACCCTGCTGTGCAGGGTAGCATCACTAAATTCACCCTCTGGGGACCTCATTTTGCAGATGACAGTCTGCTTATTTTCTGGATTGAATCTGTCCAATGCTGTACTTAACCCTCACCTTGTTCGCTCTGGGGAATGAAATATTCCATTTCCATCCATCATTGTGTACAAATGGGAAAATTTTACATTTCCTGAGAGAGCCAACAAGATCCATCATTTCTATGATATATAGCACATTACCAACGTCAGATGGTAGGACAATTCTCATTGGTGAATTTTATGTTTCCTGAGATAGCCAACATAATAACAGTTTGGCCAGCTGCTGATTTGTCGCGGTTCTCGGACGAGAAGGCCATGGTTACCCCTGTACTCCCAACTGCCTCCCTATTCCCACGCTTCTCCTCTCCTCCCAACACTCGGAGACGAACTGCTTGATGACATCCCTTGTCCCATTCAAGATCCATCATTTCTATGATATATAGCAAATTACTATGGCACATTTCCAATGTCAGATAGTAGGACAATTCTCATTGGTGAATGGTTGTGGGAGATGTTTCCAAATGTCGAGAGTATGTTTATTTTGACTTTGGCAATGTGTAAGTCATGTCTCGTTATAGTTTGGACAAAGCCCTTAAAAAATTGTTGAAGATTTGGATAGTGATTATGATTTTGACAGCGAATCATCTACTGACTCGTCGTCAGAATAGTCAGGCTACACTGAATATTATAATGTGAGCAGTGATTCCGAGTCGGAAAATGATCAGCCGAGCTCATCAAAGGGACGACCAAATGTGTGAAATGGAAAAGGGTGTGTGGCAACCCGGAATGGACTTCTCAACGTAAACAAAAAACATGTGACAATCGAAATACATATAATTGGGAAAACAAAAATGATATTACTGAAATATATAATTACTGAAATGGAAATGATAACTGATGTTTGTGTTCATTGAATCCAAGTTGTCAAATAATATGTTTATTTTAGGATTTAATCCCGGGAACGGGAATTCCCAGGTTCCTGGTTCTGAAAGCCAGCACTGATACTCGGGAAATTTACAACACAGAACTGGGAATGAAGCATGGCACTGTTTGTGTAATGAACTGAAGTTTTCTGAATCAAAACTTTGTAGGATTTTGTCGGCCCTTCCACGCCTGAAATTTTTACAGTCTTCATTTCTAACGAATCATTTTCAACAAATCACTGTAACTCTCAACCATGCGAGTGATTCTGAAAATAAAGACGAGACTGAAGCTGGTTTATATAACACAGACAATATCAAAATTTATTATATTAAATATTATACAGTGGAACCCTGTTAACTGGATAGCCACTTTGCCAATGAAAATTATTCAATTAACAGGAGTATTCAATTAACAGGGATTGTGTCACTTTCCTGTATTCCAGAGATAAACTTGGCATTTACTCCATTATATCTTGATTGACAGAGGTCCATGAGCTCTGTCAAACAAGATGCAATAGATTAAATGTCTGTATTGGATGTACTGAGGCCAAATAGATCTATAAACAAAAGAAAACTGGGGAGAGTAGGGGTACCGGTAATTTCTCGACAGGTTACAAGATTTTTTATTCAATTAACAGGAGTTTACTCTATAAACTATATTCAATTAACAGGTCAAATTTGTGCTGGAGGTAGGGTAAATGGTTCTGTGTTGGGAAATTATATTCAATTAACAGGGATATACAATTAAGAGATATCCAATTAAGTGGGCACCACTGTATTTTCAAATATTTTACAAATTTCACCAAAACCATATTATGTGACCCCTCAGTGGAATGAGCTCTTGGAGCTCATTCCACTGAGGGGTCATATGATATACCATCATCATCTTCATTATGGCATTCCACTTCACTTCTGATGATACAGGTAGAACTGAAAATTTTCATTACACAAACAGTATTTTGATTTGATGACATCATGTGGTGGTAGAAGGGGGGGGGGGGGGGGGCTTATGTCTGGGCCCAATATCTTCCCCTGTACCTTAATTGAGATTTTTCCGTTGATCCCTCCACCACTCGAACATAATGATAAACTTGGACTTCAAAAGGATGATATGTGTGCATACCTGAACAATTTCCAGTTGGTACACATGGTTTAAATTCCAAATCACCAATTGTTCCAGGACAGAGACTTGACACACCACAGCTACATGTTCTGTATCTACTTCTTCTCTCTGCCACACATGGATCAGTTGATGTACAATTAGACCACGATCCCCAAGTGCTCCAGAGGCACAATGAATCAACATCTAGAATCAAAGAAAATACAGGCAAATTTCAGTATAGTTGTCTGTTTATCACTTTACCTAACATAATTTATAGACAATAGGCCTAAAAAAAAATAAAAATCTGTTTCTCAGGCCCTCCCGTATGGTCCTTTTGGCTGTCACATGCTCTCTTTTTATAACCAATCCAAACTTAAAAAAATCAAAATCAAATGGTTTATGTCTGATATTTTACCCAAGTTAATAAAATTGTCCCTTGAGTGCAAGAAGGCTTTGCAAAGCTTTTCTGTAGGTTATGAGGCCTAAAACATAAAACAAACCAAGAACATGAACTTTTTAATGGTAAAGAAATAATTACAAAAATAAAAAAACAAAATAAAAAACGCCCGCCCGCCCGCCCGCTCGCCCGCATGCAATTTTACAAAAAATGGCCTGAGAAACAGAAGATCTACTTTGTGAGGCCATACCAAAATTTATTATTTTAAATATTATTTTTACAAATTTTTCAAAACATTTTAACAAACTCACATCATGTGTCCCCATCAATGGAATGAGCTTGGCAAGCTTGTTCCAATGAGGGGATCACATGATATGGTTTAGTTGAAATTTTTGGAAAAAATGTTTTCCAACTGCTCAGTTCATGCATGATGTGGGCGGATGCAACCAATTCATTGGGAAAAGGATTAATGTGGAATGAAATACTCGATTCTGAATACTAAACAAGCAGCCCCAGGGATCTGAACAACTCACACCTGACAAAAGTCCATTGATTCTTCACCAAGAGATTTAATTTTTTTTAATGCTATGTTGAAATATCAAAACTTCAAGCCATATTATCTTCTCATAATGCAACTAGAAAATTAACCAATTCAATCTTATTTGAAAGAGCTCAATGAGCGCTGTCAACCAAGACTGAATTGGTTAAATTCATTGTTGCATTATGGGGGAAATTTGCTAGTTGAAATTTTGACATTAGCATGAAGAGGATTAAGTAACCAGTTTCTCATCATTTACAAGATTTGAGATGTCAGCTTACTGGTGTTAGGGAGAAGAAGATGTTTTGAAGTGTTTCCCCAGTTACCAGTCATGTCAGAGTGAAGATGTGGAAGTAGAGCCAAACACCCTCTCAACCAGGTAGGCATGTTAAGTTTGAAACACTCAAAATAGTGAGAATTTCATATGGCGAAGCTTGTTTTTCCATACAAGACAAAAACTAATTCTCTCACCCTACCCCATCCATCAATTATAAAATTCTTGCTAAATAAATAAATAAATAAATAAATAAATAAATAAATAAATAAATAAATAAATAAATAAATAAATAAATAAAAATAAATAAATAAATAGAGAGTGATCGCTTGACTGGACTGGTTAAATGAAATAATTTATGAGAGGTGAGGGACGTTGTACAAACACAAGTGTGCGAATGCGCACAAGTGTTTTACAATATAGTCCCTCGCTTTGAATGAATTATTTCACGTAACCAATCCAGTTAAGTGATTACTCTGTTTATTACTTTTCATTATTAATGATAATTATATTATTTAACCCTTTACCTAATGTAACGGTCAGCGCTATTCTAAAAAATCGCCAATTAATTTTCATTATTTTTTTCATTTTTTGTACCTAAAACATAGGTTATGACCCCTCATTGGAACAAACTCGTCGAGCTCGTTCCAATGAGGGGTCTTAACCTATGTTTTTGAGACAAAAAATGAAAATAATAGCTATTCAAGAATTTTTTTGCAAGAGTCATCTGCTTTTCATATAGGTAAAGGGTTTAAAAAAAACAAAAAACAATGAAGTCCCCATTACATCCACAGCAAAGCGTCTTCCTTTACGCGCATGGATACATGACACAATTGTTGATTGCATACTTCACTTGTGAACTTATCATTTATAATCAAACCCGGAAATCCCAGTTATTCACACTTTGGAAAGTAATAAATAAATAAATAAATAAATAAATAAATAAATAAATAAATAAATAAATAAATAAATAAATATTAGTAACAATGCTGGAACATATGCATAATTTCATCTAAATGACCAATAAAAATTAGGCTGGAAAATATTGGCAAAGGCAAAATACCAAACAATGAATAATAGCAACTCTATGAGTCCGAGAGGTCCTGATATTTTAGGTATCCCATATAAGGTTCTGGTGTTACCTAACCGTAACCAGTTTTGTTCGATTTTGAACTTTGTCAGAGGCAGATGGACAGCTGTTTGGCTCTCCTTTTATAGTTTTTCTTCGAAAACACACTGGCGGCCACAAATTTTGACGGCCACACTATACGTGATTATTGATTTTTGGTTAGCAGCCGTGTTGGTTTTGTGTATTTTGGTGGCCACAATATATAGGACTTTGCCCATATTGTATAGGTTGGTAATGTCCATATTTGGGGGGGGGGGGGGGGTCTCCCTGTGTGAGGCAATGTGTGGGTGTGGTGAACCAATGTCTGGTGACATTTTTTAATTAGATGTTTGGTCAGGTATTCCTTTTTTTTTTTTTGAACAACCTGTTACACTCATTGCAAGAGTAGAATCCTCTCTTAAGGTGTACCATTCTATTGTGGCATATAAGTGCGGTTCTTTCTGCATAGGTTATTTTTCACTCTCCACAAAAGTGAGCCATGATAATTGGTAAAAACAGTAACTAGACTCCTCTCGATTGAGTCCTGTGTTACGTCGTTTTATTGTGATGTAATTGCATCTACACTGGTTTGTAAACCCTACCTATGGGCAGGTGGCGTGATGAACAAGAAGCGAAAAAATATATGAACTATAATAAAATAAAAAATCTTTCTTGTTCAGGCCAAATGGGATTGGTGTTTTTAGCGTGAACATTCATTGTATTTCATGGTGGCGCTGTTGATTGGTGGTGTTTGTTCCGACTGGATCAGTATATAGTAATTGGATAATACGATATAAGAGGTCCTTTTGAGAGTAGTTCTGTTGATTGAAGTCAATTGCAATCGAGGTGTCGCGTTTATATTTGATGTCACTCTTTATATATGGCAAACAATATGTCTACAACCAGGAGTTCTTTAAGTAACTTGACCCTCAGTTCAGTACCAGCGCCAGCGTAATTATAGACACTGGTTCAGAAATTAACAGGCGAGCTAAGTGTCAAAAGCTAAATAACAGTATTTCCATAACACCTGCCAGTAATGAAAATAAACCCGTCTACAGAGTGATCCAAAATTTAAAAACTAAAGAACTGATACTTGAACTACAATCTCTCTTCTTAGAGAAATGTTTGGAACAGAACTTAACTCCCACTGGGCTATGGGCAAAAGGTGATAAACCATGTGGTGCCAGGACTGATGTCACTAAAACATGCATCCAGAATACGTTGATTCAAACCACTGGTCAGATTATACAGATCACTTTAGACCAGGTCAAATTGGACCTGGAAAAGACTTAAGAAATGTGTCCCAGAGAGACCCTCAAATTTTGAGCAAATACCAACACAGCAGATGGTTCAATAGTACAACTACCAAAAAATGCTACAAAGGACCACAACATGCCAATTGCATAACCAGAAACTGCATCTATTTACTTAACTGCAAAATCTGCAATAAACAAAATGTTGGAGAAAATAAATGCCATTTCAACATATGCTTAAAAAAACACGAGTGACATCAAGTATAAATGCGACACCCCCAATCACAATTCACTTCAATCAACACAACCACTCCCAAAAGTACCTCTCATATCGTATTATCCAAATACTATATATAATACTAATCCAGGTGGAACATACACCACCGATCAACGGCACCACTGTGAAATACAATGGTAATTTACACTAAAAACACTCATCCCTTTTGGCCTGAACAACAAAGATTTTTGATTTTATTATTGAAAATACTGAACAGTTACATCCTTTCATAGATTTTATACAACAAGTATGGGAACAAGCCTGAACATAAGCAACCTGTCATTTGCAAAATGGAGTTCACAGAGGGCGAATTTGCTGATGCTATCCCATACAGTGGGCCAATTTGTCTTCTAGGTACATCTTTTTGTTTTGGCTTGAGACTTGATGCAGACTGTGGTTCACAGGGGAGAAATTTTGTGATGCTACTCTGTTGTGCAGGGGGCATCATCAAATTCACCCTCTGGGAACCTCCTTTTGCAGATGACAGTCTGCTTATTTTCAGGCTTGTATGGGAACATTCCTGGTTGTGACAAAACGTCCAATTTTGGTGGCAAAACCTCCCCAATTTTGTAGAGCAATATGTTGGATGTGTGTGATGAGACCTGACAAACATTACAATATTTGATTAGAATGGTACTTCAACTTGCACAAATGTGAAACAAAGCTTGCTTTATATGGGAGAAAAAGGTTGATGGGAAAGTCAATGCATGTTTTATTTATTAAACAGACTGAATGTTACAATGGAACAAGAACTTGAAAAGGAATTTGAAAGGAAACTTGTGCTCAGTGTTGTTCCTGGCCATAAGAGCTGCTGCATTGCTTATTGTACAAAATCAGCAGATAATTCCCTCTTCTTTTATAGATTAAAGCATTTGATTGGGTTCTAGTTATGAACGGTGTGACATCAATATCATAAAACAGACGGAAGCAAATCAAAGAGAGGGGTGGGGGGGGTTGGAATAGATTAATCCTTTACCTATCATGAAAAGCAGGTGACACTTGCAAAAAGAATTCTTGAATAGGCCACACAAAGTAGATCTTCTGTTTCTCAGGCCATTATTTGTAAAATTGCATGCGGGCGAGCGTTTTTTTTATTTTATCTTTTATTTCAGTAATTACTTCTTTGCCATCAAAAGTTCATGTTCTTGGTTCAAGTTGTACGCCTCATAATCTACAGAATAGCATGCATGGTGGTGGTGTATTTTCATTCTGGTGATGAAGTGAGAATTGATGAAAAGGGAAAATATATTTTTAGAGGCAGTTGATAAAAATGGGAATTGATGAAATGGGAAGACACCGTGTATTTCATCGCTTGAGTGCAAGAAGGCTTTGCAATGCTAAAGCATTGCAAAGCCTTCTTGCACTCAAGGGACAAATTCATCAATTTTTTTAACTTGGGTATAATATCAGACATAAACCATTTAATTTTTATTTTTTTAAAGTTTGAATTGGTTATAAAAAGAGAGCATGCGGCAACCAAAAGGACCATGCGGGAGGGCCTGAGAAACAGATTTTTAATTTTTTTAGGCCATAACTAATTTTTTTCATTTTTTGTCTTAAAAACATTGGTTATGATCCCTCTTTGGAACAAGCTCATTCCAAAAAGGGTCCATAACCTATGTTTTTGAGACAAAAAATGAAAAAAATAATGAAAATTAATTGGAGATTTTTGTGAATAGCATAGGCTGTTTTTGACCGTTACGTTGGGTAAAGTTAACATGTTGAAAATTGAGGAATTTGACCACTTATTTCATTTTTATATGACCTGCTTTTCAAACTAATGTTTGTTAATCCTGCTCAATATTGATTTTATATATCAGAGACTCATTTTCAAAATATATTTTAAATGAGGTTGGAGAAGGTATTTAGAACAAGTCAAAATATATTGCAGCTATGGTGTACGGCAGCAAACAATGTCATTGTTAAAGCTCAGGGCAGTCTGGTATAATATGTCACCTGTTTTCAACATATTCTCAATATAAAACAAAAAAGCTTTAACCCTTTACCTAACATGAAAAGCAGATGACACTCGCAAACAAAATTCTTGAATAACTAATTTTTTTAATTTTTTGTCTCAAAAACATAGGTTATGACCCCTCATTGGAACGTGCTCAACGAGCTCGTTCCAAAGAGGTGTCATAACCTATGTTTTTGAGACAAAAATGAAAATATAATGAAACTTAATTGGCGATTTTTTAGAATAGCGCTGGCCGGTTTTGGCAAAGGGTTAAAGGGTATAAGGGGTAAAGGGTTAAACCTGTTACACATTATGCACTCCTATTTGTGATCTATTCGAGATTATTTTTTTAACAACATCCCTTGGTGTATTGATTCGAATATCGATGTGATCCAGTGTCAAAATAGCATCCGGATTCAGGAATATGTCAACTACTGAATTAACAAAAATCACTGTATTTTGGGATTATGATGGTTTGGTATTTGGAAACAACACCAAACCAAACTGAAAAATGTGTTAATTTCCCATCTCTATGATGCACCCTCAATATATATGATCCCAGGACTTTACCATCCACGCACTAGTGTTGAAATCTTAAAATTTAAAACTGCTAATAATTTTTCCCATAATGCATCTAGTAAAGTAATCAATTTAATCTTGTTTGACAGAGCTCAGTGAGTAAGCTTGTAAAAGATGTAATATGTTAACTCCCTATATCAAGTGGAAAAACGTTTTAAAGGTTACAGTCTATAAAATCCCATAGCAAGTGGAACTACAGGTAGCCGCCAAATCCCCTCCCCAAATATGGCCTGATACAGTAACCTTGGTAATATATACATTAAATTAACACAGCTGCTGTTGATATTATGTACCCAAATAATACTGATAAGTTTATCTGAATTTGATGACATGTCATGTTTGGTTTCGATGGGGACTGATAAAATTTCAAATTCAAGGTCAATGTGATCTTGACCTTTGGCACAATGACCTAAAAATATGTAGGGTTCTTCCTCTCATCATGCTCATCTGCCAAGTCGGGTTTCGATCAGGGATGTATAATTTTAATAATTAACCCTTTACCTAACCTGAAAAGCAGACGACACTTGCAAAAATAATTCTTGAATAACTAATTTTTTTCATTTTTTGTCTCAAAAACATAGGTTATGACCCCTTGTTGGAATGAGCTCGACGAGCTCGTTCCAACGAGGGGTCATAACCTATGTTTTTGAGACAAAAAATGAAAAAAATAATGAAAATTGGCGATTTTTGAGAATAGCGCTGGCCGGTTTTGGCCGTTACGTTGGGTAAAGGGTTAAGAGAGCCAAAACCAGCTCCAATCGATAAAATTTCAATTTCAAGGTCATTGCGACATTGACCTTTGGCATGATAACCTAAAAATAAATAGGATTCTTCCTTTCATCATACTCAACCCATAGGCCAAGTTTAATATCAATCGGGAAAGCAAAATTTCAATTAAAGAAGCCAACTCTGGTAAATGTTTAAGTTCAAGGTCACTGTGAACTTGACCTTTGGCAAAATGACCTCAAAATAAATAGACTTCTTCTTATCATCATACCTAATCCACATGCCAAGCTTGCCTTCAGTAGGCCAAGCAGAACTTTAATTATAGAGCGGAAACAAACAATTATAAAAATTAAAGTTCATAGTCACTGTGACCTTCACCTTTAGCACAATAATCCCAAAATGAATAGTGTTTTTCCTTTCATCATGCCTAACCCACATGCCAAGCTTGGCTTCAGTCGGCCAAGCAGAACTTTAATTACACAGCGCAAACCAACACTGATAATAATTGAAGTTCATAGTCACTGTGACCTTGACCTTTGGCACAATGATCCCTAAATAAGCAGGGTTCTTCCTCTCATCATGCCTAACCCACATGCCAAGTTTGGTTTTAGTCAGTCAAGCAGATCCACCCCCCAAAATATAAATTGGGGGGGGGGGGGGAGGGGGGGGGGGATAAAAACATTTTAACGGTTACAGTCCATATAAAATCCACCGTGTCGTGACACTGATGGATGTTCCTGCCCAGGACATGAAATCTCTTGCCAGTAGCACAAGTATAATTTGGGCACATTTAACAAAATGTTCACCCTGTAAATTGAATGGACCTCTTTACCAATGATTTCTTGACTTACATGTACAGTCATGGCTGCATCTAAGCTGCCATGAATAGAATTGATGAAATATATTTTGAAAATATTCAGTGGGTTGAGAGAAAAACTTTCAAAGGTTAAAATGTACAATGACAAGATATGCTTTCAAAGTGTAATATAGTGACAAGATGGATTTTATGAAGACAGTATGGAGCACGGTGGCTCAGTAGGTAGAGATGCTGGCTTCAAGCCAAGAGGACCTTGGTTCGAATCCCACCTATGGCAACCACGTTGTGTCTTTGGGCATGACACTTAATCCCAATTGCCCATGTGGGGGCCCGGTGGCATTGTGTACTAAGGCGTACTGCATGTTGCTGGTGGACCAATGCTAACCCTCTTTGTGTGGAGTTAGTATGTTGGGGAGTCTGGCAGTTGCTCACCATTGCTCAGTGGTTCTTTCCAGGTACTCTGGCTTCCTCCTCCCATAAAACTGTCCGACATGAGGTGACCCTGGCAGTTGAAAGTGTCATTAAACCCTAATAAATAAATAAAAGTAGTCAGTAACCTATAAAACTTTTTTCACTTGATAAAGGCTTTGGGGCCAAAAATAAGAGGACATTAACTGGAAGAGAGCTAAATTATTTTTGTTCAGCAATATTTTAACACTTGTCTTTGCCTTGTTACAATTTATGGGAGAGTGCCTGTTGGCAAATTCCGACAGATGAAAAAATTTCAATTCAAAGGTAATATGAAGCCCTTACCCAAAATATGAATATTTTAAGTCATTTTACCTCTACTTTAGAATAAAACCCAAGTATGGACTGTGAGTACTCTTATCAGTTAACTCTTTACCTAACATGAAAAGCGGACGACACTGGCAAAAAAAAATTCTTGAATAACTAATTTTTTTCATTTTTTGTCTCAAAAACATAGGTTACGACCCCTCATTGGAACGAGCTTGATGAGCTCGTTCCAATAAGGGGACATAACCTATGTTTTTGAGACAAAAATAATGAAAATTAATTGGCAATTTTTTAGAATAGTGCTGGCAATTGTGGTCGTTATTTTGGGTACAGGGTTAACTGAGTGAATTTGTTCTGAATAAAAATGGGAAATGATTTTCAAGGATGTTCTTGGCAAAAATAAGGGAGCTCATCCCCAGAAGCTATACACTGTTACATGCACATGCTGGCCTGTGTAGTAGAAGCTTGTTCTCAATATTGACAATTTTATAATCATAATCAAAATAATTTTAACAATCTAATGCATAAGTCTCATTCTATTACTGTACAGACCTGGGATTAAGTCCATAATTGAAAATAAGCCACCTACCATCTTTTCAAATTTCAGTTTCAAGAGTCCCCTCCTTGTAAATAGGCCTGGTCCCTGACATTGAATGACAACATTGATGACAGCCAGGTTTTTATAATGAAAAAGAACCCCTTACCCAATGTACATGATATTAAGATTTGTTATTTTAATTTTTTTATTTTCAAATGCTCGAAAAAATTTCATCAAAAACACATCATGTAACCACTGACTGGAACAAGCTTGGTGAGCTTGCTCCAATGAAGAGTCACATGATATGATCTTGTTGAAATTGTTATAAATTTATTTTTTTTTACTGTTTAATTTGTAAACAAGAGGGAACTGTTTTAGTGAACTAAAATACATGTTTCCCCTTCGATTAGTTCCATGCTTCCAACTTACGGCTAACAAAGATCAAACTAAAGGTCAAATGTCAAGATCATGGAAATTCAAGATAGAATGTGACATATCAGCCTGGCTGTTGCATTCATATATCAAATATTATAAACCTAGCTGAACAATTCAATAATTTAACCTTGATGTCAAAGGTCAAGGTCATATGTAGGTCCTGATGGTACGTGACACAACGTCTCATGGTGATACAACCACATACCTAATATCATAAACCGAGGTGAAAAGGTAAAAAGTTCTGGCCCAGACAAGCTTACTTGCCAAAAAATCAGTAATTTGACCTTGAGGTCAAAGGTCAATGTCATATATGGATCATGAAGGTACGCGACACATCGCCTTATGGCGATACACTCACTCACATGTCAAATATCATAAGCCAAGGTGAAAAAATAAATACGTTCTTGCCCAGACAAGCTTATTTGCCACAAAAATCAGTAATTTGGCCTTGAGGTCAAAGGTCAATGTCATATGTGGGTCATGATGGTACATCGTCTCATGGTGATACAACCACATACCAAATATCATAAGCCTAGGTCAAAAGATAAAAAAAAATCAATAATTTGACCTTGAGGTCAAAGGTCAAGGTCATATTTGGGTCATGATAGTATGCGACACATCATCTCATGGTGATACACCTACATTCCTAATATAAGCCAAGGTGAAAATGTAAATAAGTTCTTGCTCGGACAAGCTTACTTGCCAAAATATCAGTAATTTGACCTTGTGGTCAAAGGTTAATGTCATATGTGGGTCATGATGGTATGCGACACATTGTCTCATGGTGATACACCCACATGCCAAATATCATAAGCCGTGGTGAAAAGGTAAATAAGTTCTGGCCCGGACAAGCTTACTTGCCAAAAATCAGTAATTTGACCTGGAGGTCAAAGGTCAAGGTCATATGTGGGTTATGATTGTACACAACACATCGTCTCATGGTGATACACCCACAAGCCAAATATCATAAGCCTAGGTCAAAAGATAAAAAAATATCAATAATTTGACCTTGAGGTCAAAGGTCATATGTGGGTCATGATAGTATGTGACACATTGTCTCATAGTGATACACCCACATGCCAAATATCATAAGCCGAGGTGAGAAGGTAAATAGGTTCTGGCACGGACAAGCTGACTTGCCAAAAAATCAATAATTTGACCTGGAGGTCAAAGGTCAAGGTCATATGTGAGTCATGATGGTACGTGACACATCATCTCATGCTGATACACCCACATGCTAAATATCATAAGGCTGGATCAAAAGATAAAAAAGTTCTGGCCCGGACACGGTTGTATGAGAAGAAGAAGAAGAAGAACAACAACAACAACGACGACGACGACGTCGACGACGACGACGACGACGACGACGACGACAACAACAACAACAACAACAACAACAACAACGAGAAGGAGAAGAATTCAGGGTAAAACAATATGTCTCCCTTCGGTGAAGGGGAGACATAATTAACTCGAGTGAATTGCCAATTTGTTAGGTAAGTGGTTAATACATCTATGTTATGGGATTGAATGAGTCATCTAACTTTGTCAACTTTGTATCCAAATTCTCCTGCAGGCTTATATCGAAAATAATCCCACCCATATACTTTTGCTCTCTGGTACTTCATGCACCCCCCTGGGCTTATTGCCAGGTTAGTATGATAGACAGATATTCTATTGATCAATCAGGTATTACAGCTCTTAAAATATGAGTTTAAAAGTTAGAAAAGATCAGATGAAATCACACTTGCATTGCACAGCTGTATCATGTGATACATACAGATTATCATGATAATGTGCATGTCCTGAGATTTGAGGTGGTGTCCAGAATGAGATCTCAACAAGCTGGCTTTGCCGGTGAGTTGTGATCCCATTTTTGGACACCACCGAGAATCTGATGCAAATCACAGGACATGCACATTATCATGATAATTCATTTATCTAACAATTCTGTCACATAAACAGATTAAATCTTAAATTATTAGTACAGTTTGGGGCGAGAAAAAGTTTAAAAAAAAACCCATATTTTATGGAACTATATTGTTGTGCACTCTAACAAACAATGAGTAACACAGTCACCGCAATTTTCAAAGTTGTGTTGTCAAATTATTCACTCTCAAGTGTCACTTCCTATGATGAACCACTTGAATTTACGAGTGTGTGAGGTCAGCACATCCCTGGGAACCGGGAATGCGTAATATTGTCATTGAATTGTGCAGTTTCTATTCATTGTGTGTGGGGGTGGGGGGGTGGGGGAGAGGGTGTCATTGGCTATTAATAGTTCTGTTGCTAATTGTAAGGAATTTTGTTTTGTTTTGTAAGCGATCAGCTGAGTCGATCACTGAAACACATGTAGAATGTATTCATGCGCCTGTTGTGACAGCCCGTTGTCTAAGGTACTAAGGTACATAAAATGTAGACTCACTGAGGTGGTGCTGGCACATTCATTTTGAGATGATTATATTTTTAATCAGAAAGAAAAGCATGACAAATCGTTTGCATTGCAAAGAGTTAGTTTGTAAGCTAACATACTCTAGCTGAGAATAGGTATTGCACAGGATTAGTTAATAGGCGGCTACATCACAAACTACATGAAAATATACACTGAATAAGACTGTAAAACTGTACAGGGTTAGTTGGTTACATGTTACTTATAGTACAGGATTCATGGAACTAATGGAAGTACTTATACTGGCTTGTGGACATGTTTTTAATGTGAATTCCAAAATTTTCAATTGACTGGTAGAGTCCTGGAAGCCCATATTTGGACTTTATTCTGACGTGCAGGTGCCACATCCTAAAGGATTTATTTTCTGTGGAAGTGCTTCATCTTTGAAGTGACTTTAGTATAGTTCTCTGAAATTTGCCTTGTTATAACTTTTGAGAAAGTGCCTATAAGTTCTCTCCCATAAATGATAACAAGACAAAGACGTATCAACAAATTTTGACAATAAAAAGTAATTAGCACTCTTCCAGTAAACCCTTCGAACCCTGATGGTATCTTAAATGTCAGTTCCATGGTAGCAATATAGTCCATATTTATTATTTGGGGGTAGACCAATTAATACAGTGGAGCCCACTTAATTGGATATCTCTTAATTGTATATCCCTGTTAATTGAATATAATTTCCCAAAACAAAACAATTTACCATACCTCTAGTACAAATTTGACCTGTTAATTGAATATAGGTTATGGAGTAAACTCCTGTTAATTGATTAAAAAGTTAAAAAATTTACAGTAATTTATATATTTTTTATACTTACCAATGACCCA
Source organism: Pictodentalium vernedei (assembly GCA_031216915.1). NCBI lineage: Eukaryota > Metazoa > Mollusca > Scaphopoda > Dentaliida > Dentaliidae > Pictodentalium > Pictodentalium vernedei. The sequence goes on from CM062291.1 coordinate 424,388,703, forward strand.
GACATAGCTGGTGCTAACTCTTAAAAATCTAGGGCCAAACACAAATTTTGCCCCCCAATCCCCAAAATTTGCATCTAAAACTAAAAGAAATCATGTCCTGAAGGACCTCCATACTTTGCCCCTACTGTGCATGCGCAGTGTCAAGGACGTTCCGAAATTGGTGCCAATTACCATTCTTGCAAGCAGTGCCTGGTCAGCGCTATGTACTCAGCGGGGAGGTATGAGTTCCCAACTCCTGGGAGGGCCATCTCCGTCTGGGTCATTGGTAAGTATAAAAAATATATAAATTACTATAAATTTTTTAACATTTTTATACTGTACCAATGACCCAGACATAGCTGAATAGTAAAAAGGCTGGAGGGCCTAGGACATAGAGGAAAATCCAATAAGCTCAACTATATAATATAGAGTCAACCCCTCAAGGAGAAAAGGGGTATTAGGCTTTACATGTATCTTTCTTATTTTATGATAAATTAGAAAGATACAATACCCTTCATAATTGAGCACAATAATATTCATGTTCTCTATTAACATCCAGTATAACCCTTTATACTAATTATTTTTAAAGTAAGCCAATAAATAAAGTTAGTCCAGAGAATTGAGACTCTTTATATTCTTTAAAAGTGTCCGAGGATTGTATATTAACGCCCGTTTGACACTTGACATATACAAATGCTTCACACCGAGCTAACTTTAAAAACATGACATGAATGAATTTTAACATTAATATTACACTTTAAAACCATCCCGGAAACGACTCAGAAATACTGACTTCGGAGGAGAAATTCCCTTGCTTTTCACTATAAAGCAGGTGACCTAAGGGAACACCCTCCACCCCCCCTCCCTTCCCCTTGCCCTGGGTCAAATAGCCCAGAGCGAAGAGGGCAGCCGGACGGAGTCACTGCCGGAACAGAAAGCCTGCATAACTATAGTTGCAACTGTTTAGTGGACGACATTCTGAGCAACAGATAACGGACCTAAACAATGCAGGTCTCCAGAAATGGACTCAATATTTCTGAGATAAAAATTCGTGAATGTGGATGGCTGAGACCAATAAGCAGCCTTCATTAAATCTGTAATAGCAATACTATTTGCGTAAGCCCAAGATGTAGAAAGAGGTCTTACTTCATGAGCCGAAATCTTAAGCACAGACTGCTGAGAAGAAGATAAATTTTCATAAGCAGTACGGATAGTTAATTGAATCCATCTAGCAATAGAATGGACTGAAATGTCCTTTCTATTAGGCATCAGAGACAGAAAGAAACGTTTTCGTCCCTTTCTGATAAACTGAGATCTCTGTTTATAAATACGTAACGCTCTAACAGGACAGAGTAAAGGCCTACGCCCGTCTGAAGACGGAAGGGCCTTAATAACAATAGGTTCCGGATATTTATTAGGAGCCTGATTCTTAGCTAAAAATCCCACATTAGTAGTGAAGGTGATAGTGTTCCCGACACTACGATAGTGAGAATCATCCACCAACAGTGCATGAAGCTCACTGACTCTTCTAGCAGAAGAGAAAGCTAAGAGAAAAGCTGTCTTATAAGACAAAAATTTGAAATCTACTGTCCCAAGAGGTTCAAATGGCTTTTCCTTCAGTTTAAGAAGAACCCAAGCTAAATTCCACTTAGGAATTAACCTAAGAGTTCTGGGTCTATTTATCGAGAAGTTTCTAACTAACTTAGATAAAGAGACATTAGATCCAATTTGTAAACTATCATGATGTGCATAGGTATCAGATAACATAGACCTATAACCCTTAATAGTAACAGGCTGCATTTTGATTTCGTCAAACAAGTATACTAGAAAGTTTGCAATGTCTGGTATGGAGGGATCAAAAATATCAACAGAATGATCCCTACACCAACGACGAAAGACCTTCCACTTAGCCGCATAGTTTAGCAAAGAGGAGGTCCTCCTACAGTTAGAAATCGCGTCCACTGCTCGTCCTGTAAAGTGCTTGCCATGCAAGAAGGACCGCACAACGGAAAAACGTGAAGGTTGAGACCTTGCGGGTTGTGATGAAGTTGACGCGGTTTCCCCTGCGAAAGAAGACCCTCCTGTGGAGGAAGCTTTCGCGGTAGGTCCCACAACAGACACCTGAGTAGATTTATCCACGGTCTCTGTGGAGACAGAGATGCTACCAACAGAATCTTGCATTGAGATTGTTTTATTTTTAGCAATACTTGCTGAATCAACGGCGTTGGAGGATACGCATATCCTATCATTCCGTCCCAAGGGATCGACAGAGCGTCTACTGCAAGTGCTCTTGGATCCGGATACAGAGACACATACGTCTGCAACTGATTGTTGAGATGTGTCGCAAATAAGTCTATCATTGGCCGTTCCCATTGGTAGCAAATCTGATTGAATACTTGTTTGATGAGAGTCCACTCCGATGGCAACAAGCGACCCTTTCGTGAAAGGGAGTCTGCTAGTACATTCAGACGACCCGGTATATGACGGACCGAAAGTAGAACTTGATGTTCTAGAGCAAACAGAAGGATTCTTTCCGTTAGATTGAATAACGGAACTGAATGAGTGCCTCCCTGGTTCCGTATATACGCCACTACTGTCGTATTGTCGGACAGGATTTGGACATGAGCTTTGTGAATAATGTCCATCCAATGATGTAACGCAAGCCAAATTGACATCATTTCCTTGATGTTTATGTGCTTGCCTAGGAATTGTGGATCCCAAAGACCCTGGCATCTCGAATCTGTTGGGAACAATGTTGCACCCCAACCTGTTTGACTGGCATCCGTCATAATGGTAAAACTCGGATCCGGCAACTGCAGCGGAACTGCCTGAGTTAACCACTGAATGTTTGCCCAAGTCTGAATCTCTCGTTTCACTTGATCTGACAAGAGAACGTCTATGTCGAGCGAATGAATTTTCACACTCCAATTCTGAGTCAAGAAAATTTGGAGAGGACGAGTGCGTAACCGCCCCATCGGAATGAGATCCGCAGCGGCTCCGCACAGACCTATCAGTCTCATGAACTCCCTCGCTGTGACTTTGTCTGCGTGAAGACAATAGCGAGCGTAACAACTGACTAATTTCGCTCTGGTTAACGGCAGACGAACGAGATTGTTGTGCGTCTCGAAGCTCATTCCCAGATGTGTGAATGACTTGGACGGCACCAGATCCGACTTCTCCTCATTTATTATAAAACCGAGACGTTGGAGCAATAGAAGCAGATTCTGCACATCGTTCTGAAGCGTTAACTCGTTGCCGTACCTCTGAAGAATGTCGTCCAGGTAGGCCGATGTTACCGCAGACGAATGAGCTCGGAAATACATCATTACCGAGTTCATTACCCGAGTGAAAGCCCAGGGTGCTAGGTTCAATCCGAAGCACATCGCCCGGAATTGATACACCACTCCTAGGACTGCGAAGCGTAGATACTTTCTGAATGTCGGATGTACCATGACGTGAAAGTATGCATCTTTGAGATCTATGCTTGTTGCATAATCGTTCACCCGAATACTCGCTCTGACCGATCTTATCGTCACCATATACAACTTCGGAGCGACAATCAGCTTGTTTATCCAGCTCAAATCTATGACTGGACGGAACGAGCCGTCTGGTTTCAGAACCAGAAACAGATGGCTGTAGAATCCCGGTGTTTCCTGGTTTTCTACGACCTCTACCGCGTTCTTCATGATAACAGAGCGTCTCTTTTCTGCGGATTTGACGGAAGTTGAGTCCATTTTGGACTTCAAGTTAATGGAGGCTTTCGTTTGAAGGATATTTTTAGACCTTCTGAAATCACCCCTCTCACCCAAGGGTCGTCCGTAATCGACGCCCACTCTTGTGAAAAACTCGACAACCTTCCGCCAACCGGAACACGATAGAGGTTGAAGCCATCACCTCCTGGACCTGCGAGGCCTGCGGGAGGAGAAACCACGTCCTCCACGACCCGCACCTCGTCCCGTCGACCTCCGGGCGTCCGACCGGTTGTCCTGGCCCGAAGGACATCCCGCACGTGAGTCGCTGCCTTGACAGTCTCTTGAATAAGACCAAGAGGATGCACCGGAACCTCTATAGGAACCTCTCTTGGGCACATTAGACCCAGAAGTGCCTGTCTTACTCTTACCTGCCGTGTCCGACTTCTTAGAAGCGGATTTAAACAGCAGAGAATCCGAAGCTTTCTTAGTAATTTTATCGTAAATTGCAGAAAGCTTGCCGTTGAAGAGAAGTTCTCCGGAGACCGAAGCGACTCTGAGAGAGTTCTTCACCTTACTATCCACGAGTGTGGATGTAGCTAGGGCTGCGTCACGTCTACCCAATTCCAGGTTTGCCACTGAAAGGGCAGAGTTACACGTGGAATAAGCTACTGCCCTTGAAAGAAGTCTTAAAGAGGATTGTATATCCTGGAATTCTTTCCCTTGAAGACGCAGTGATAACGCCTTTGTAAGGTGGTCTGCGTAAGATAAAGCGTCTAAACTGGCTCTGTTAGACGAAATAGTCGTCTCCAACACCGCGGTTGGAATAGACGTAGACGACGGTAATGATAATTCTAAGTCTTCCGCCTCGTCGTCCATACGCAGATGAACTCTCGGGATACCCTGTCCTGCCGTATCGAATTTATTCCTTGCATTAATGAAAGGCAGGTTAAGAGCATTGGCGGACAAGAAACACGCTTTTCCTGTTTTGGAAGCAAGCTTGAATATAGCGTCGTTCAATAATTCAAATGTTCTTGTGACATTATTGGACTGAGACGGAAACTCAGGAGCGATGTCCCTGAACCGCTCGAAGAAATCAGTGTCCAATGACGCTATAATTCTCTTGTCCGGTACCGCAGCAGTCTGGCCCGACGGAACAACCTGAGGAAGAAAGTGCCGGATGAAGTCCACGGCAGCTTTATGTTGTTCTGAAAGGGATAGCTCCAAGTCATCCGTATCCCTTTCACCATCCGGTCGGACCTCATGATGCTCCCGGTCGTCCGCACCCGATGCTTCGGCAGAGCGTACCGACCCAGCGCCATCGGATAATTCCCGATCCGACACCGTTTCTGTCGGTTGCTGGGATGCTGCGATAAGTTGTGCTATTTGAGCAAGCACGTCCGACATCGAGGCCTGCGGAGGCGCAGTCTTTCGCTGCTTCGCCGAGGACAGCTCCGCATCTAGTGACTCCCGCATACTCTTCCTATGCGAACGTCCAGAGTCAACCGGCCTCGTGTCCCTGGCTACCGGATGGCGTGACCTGGTCGCCGAAGAATCCCTGATCGGCGAAGCTGGTAGAATATCGGCAGTCACGTAGCCAAGGTGTGGTCGTGTGCGCTGGTGAGAGGAAGAAGCCTGAGCAGTCTCAGTAGACTGCCTATACAACGGAGCGTCCCGAGCGACGGACGTGTGCTCCGCTATCGACACATTTTGTACCACAACATCTGGTCCCAGATGCTGTTGTACGAGAGAGGGGCCTCTCTCGCTCGTGGCCCGGCTGGACCTGGACGAGCTAGGAATCGGACTCGAAGGCTTCCTCCGATCTCTCCAACTATCCGCCGTCACTGGGTGTGCACCTTGAATGTTTATAGTGCTCGCATCACCCAACATTTCCTCCTGGACCGCATCGGACGAACCCGGCTGCCGAACCATTCGGTGAATGGATGCTACACCGGGCGAGCTAGCGGACGACAGCGCCGTTGATCCTACTAGGGACCTCTTAGGCAACTGTCGTATCTCCATGAGCACTTTTGCCGCTAGCTCTGCATTCAATTGTGACGACGGAAGCGCACTTGCGGAAGATAACATGGAAACATCACCCTGTTCTTGTTCCTCTGAAATAGAAACTGATAGAGTAGAGTGACCCTGCGGAGAAAGAGCCGGCATAGCCCTTTCTCCACTAACAACATACCATGACACACGTTTCCAATGTTTGTCATCCCAGTATTGACATATTGAACAGGAGTTAGTGCGAGTACACTGACTACAATTAATACAATGATCATGAAAGTCAGAGGAAGATTTCTTCCTATTACAATTTGAACAATATCCTTTCATTGTGAAAAGTCAACAACAAGTCCTAGTACACGCACAGACTGTATTGTCTGATGAAGGGCCAAACAAAGAATGGTAATTGGCGCCAATTTCGGAACGTCCTTGACACTGCGCATGCACAGTAGGGGCAAAGTATGGAGGTCCTTCAGGACATGATTTCTTTTAGTTTTAGATGCAAATTTTGGGGATTGGGGGGCAAAATTTGTGTTTGGCCCTAGATTTTTAAGAGTTAGCACCAGCTATGTCTGGATCATTGGTACAGTATAAAAATATCTTGTAACCTGTCGAGAAATTACCCTGTCTCTCCACAGTTTTTCTTTGTTTATAGACCTATTTGGCCTCAGTACATCCAATACAGGCATTTAATCTATTATATCTTGTTTGACAGACCTCATGAAGCTCTGTCAAACAAGATATAATAGAATAAATGCTAAGTTTATCTCTAGAACACAGGAAAGTGACACAATCCCTGCTAATTGATTACTCCTGTAAATTGTATAATTTTCACAGGCAAAGTGGCTATTTAATTAAGAGGGTTCCCCTGTATTTAGCTCAGCTCTGTTTCACATTTTCATTGTTTATAATACTTGTAAGTGTTGTATTAACTTTATGCACACTAACTTTAAAATGCCAATATTTAAAGCAGCATATTTTTCCAATAATACAACTTGGAAGTTAACCAAATTAATCTTGTTTTACAGAGCTCATTGAGCAAAACAAAACTGACTCGATTCAATTCCTGGATGCATTATTGATGAAATTTGCAGCTATAAATAACAAGACAAAGACGTATCAACAAATTTTGACAATAAAAAATAATTAGCACTCTTCCAGTTAACCCTTTGAACCCTGATGGTATCTTAAATGTCAGTACCATGGTAGCAATGGGAAGAGTCCATATTTATTATTTGGGGGTAGACCAATTAATACAGTGGAGCCCACTTAATTGGATATCTCTTAATTGTATATCCCTGTTAATTGAATATAATTTTCAAACACAAAACCATTTACCATTCCTTCAGTACAAATTTGATCTGTTAATTGCATATTGTAGAGTAAACTCCTGTTAATTGTATATAAATTTTTGTAATTGTCGAAAAAATTACTGTGACCCACACCAAATTCCCCTTATTTATCAACCTTTTTGACCTCACTACATCCAATACAGGCATTTATTCTATTATATCTTGTTTGACAGAGCTCTATGAGCTCTGTCAAACAAGGTATAATAGAATAAATGCTCAGTTTACCTCCAGAACAAAGGAAACAGACCAAATCCCTGTTAATTGTATACTCCTGGTAATTGAATAATTTTCACTGGCAAAAAGGATATTCAATTAAGAGGATTCTACTGTATTTTCAATGTGCAGCCTTAGGGCAGTCATCCCCCCTTAATGACATTATGACGTAGCTTGTAACCTGGCCGAGGAAAACGTCCTCTGGAATTCAAAGGGTTAATAGCTTGTTGGTTCTAAAGCAACAAGTGATTCCACTTATTGAGAAAAAATTAAAGATTTCAATACCTTTTGAAATTATTTCCATGTATAATTCAAAATGGCTTCAATACTGTTGAGTGACTTACTTTCACATCCAACAGGAACAGGACAGTCTTCAACTCGAGGTTCACTACAGTTATTATCCCATTGTGGCTTGCCATATACTTGGGGAAACTGATATCTTTTTGTCTCTACCGCATCACATGTTTGAGGACATGCTGTCCAGGACCCCCACAATCGTAAACAGGCTGAAATTAACATGTAAAAACAATAAGACATTACTGAACATAGCAGGAATCAAAATTTATTAAAATCTGTTATTTACTGATCCAGTTATTGTATGAACAAGGTTGTGTGTAATAAAATGTGACAAACAAAGGGCAATAACTTTCTAAATATCTGATAAATCAGGTTGGTTTTCGAACATGTTCAAGAGAATATTAACACAGGGCAGTCTATCAAATTTATTGAAATCTGAGATCTACTGGTCGTCAAGTTATTGCATAAACAATTAAATTTTGTGCAAAATTCAACAAAGGGCAAAAACTCCAATAATCATAGCCAAATAATATAACAATAACATGATTTTGGAGGGCATTATGGTTCATTAGCAACCCTGCAGCAATGATGAACAGCCCAAGGGTTTATTAAAGGCCCGAGATGAAGTCGAGGGCCGTTAATAAGCCCAAGGGCTGTTCATCATTGCTGCAGGGCCGCTAAGGAATCATGATGCCTGACAACAATCATGTTATTACTATTATTACCACTCCCTGTTACAACTAACTTAAAAATAGCTGGGCCGCGGGCTGCTAATGGCTATTTATACCATTATCGTCCGCTGTCTGGCTCTGTCGAATGACATCACTGAAATTATGGAGTTTTAACGGGCCTCCAAACTTATGTTAATCGACTAGTAACTTATAGATTGAGTGGTAATAATGGTGGTTATTGAACTTGTCAAAGACATTGTTATCAGAAATCAGCACATTATAATTTATTGAAATCTGATCTCTCTTGTTCAAGTTATTGAATAAATACAGATGATAACGTGCATGTCCTATGATTTGTATCAGATTCGAGGTGATGTCCGGAATGGCATCTCAATGAGCCGGCTTTGCCGGCTCATTGTGATCCCATTCTGGACACCACCGAGAATCTGATGCAAATTACAGGACATGCACATTACCATGATAATTCGTTTATATAACAATTCTGTCACATAAACAGATTAAATCTTAAATTATTAATACAGTTTTGGGACATAATGTTGGGCAAGAAAAAGTTAAAAACAAACCCCATATTTTATGGAACAAAATTGTTGTGCATTTTAACAAACAATGAATAACGCAGCCACCGCAAATTTTCAAAGTTGCGTTGTAAAATTATTCACTCTCAGTGTCACTTCCAATGATGATACACTTGAATTTACAAGCGTGTAATATTTAATTGTGTAGTTTCAGTTTATTGTGGGGGTGGGGGGGGGGGGGTGTCACTGGATATGAATAGTTCTATCGCTAATTGTAAAAACTTTTGTTTGTTTTGTTTTGTAAGCGATCAGCTGAGTCGATCACTGAAACGTGCATAGAATGTATCCACGCACCTGTTATTTTAGCCTGTTGCATCCACGGAAACGAGTTGTCTATATGATACGGAATCAAAATGAGTCGTTAAGATGATACAGAATTGGAACACATTATGTGATGTGTACCGTTTTTCATGGTTTTCAAGGGGGGCGCGGTGGCTCAGTTGGTAGAGGTGCAGGCTGCAAGCCGAGAGGTCTTCGTTTCGAATCCCACCTGCGGCAACCACGTTGTGTCCTTGGGCAAGACACTTCATCCCCATTGCCCATGTGGGGGCACAGTGACGCTGTGTACTAAGGCGTACTGCACGTCGATGGTGCACCTGTCTTCAACCAATGCTAACCCTGCTTGTGTGAAGTTGGTATGTTGGGGAGGTGACAGTTGCTCGCCATTGCTCGGTGGTTCTCTCTGGGTACTCCGGCTTTCCCCACCCGTAAAACTGTCACGGTCATGGTTAGCCATTGTGCAGAAATATGTGACCTTAAACACCAGTAAATAAATAAGTAAATAATCGTGGTTTTCAAGTCAAAATGTATATAATTGTTAGATAAAGTTGGATGACCAAATAAATCTCTTATCAGAATTTAAAGATGGTACCAATCAATACAAGCTTCAATTATTCTCAGTAATGATCAGTCTGTTTCGTGTCATAACTGTGAGGATAAATTGTCTCTACCAATTTTCCGTTTCCAATAATTTTGTTGTAGAAACCACAAAAACAAAACATCCATTACCGAAATCAATAGAGGGAGATAAGTAGTTCATGTACAGAAAGAGCGTTGAGATGATATGGGTACATTGAGTTGAACCAAGCACTTCTTCACTTCCTACAGCCCCAAGAGAATCTAATTATCATTATGTCATAAATTTTTACTTTCTTCCTGGGATTCGTTTTAATCCTGAACTCCCAATGGCATATTGATTACTGAGAGAGAATACTGTGTACTGTTTATCGTTTCAATTTCATGCAAACAGTTTTTTATATTCCACTGTTCTGAAGATAATTTTGTGTGATCAAAAACTAAAATATACTCTGGTGCTTCCATCAGACACCTTTTGACTAAAAGAATCAGATAAAGTGGAGAATAACTTTGAACTCGTGATTTGATTGGGTTAATAAAAAATGACATTTCTATCATTCAGTTAAGAATTAACACTGTTAAACTTTGAACTGTTTAACTGGTAGAGTGCTGGAAGCCCATATTTGGGCTTTATTCTGAAGTGCAGGTACCGCAGTTTAAAGGCTTCATATTAGCTTGGTAGTGATATTATTTTATCAGTAAGGATTTGCCTCGTTACAATTTATGTGAGAGTGCCAGTAGGCACTCTCACATAAATTGTAACAAGGCAAAGACATGTGGACAAGTTTTTCTGACCAGAAATAATTTAGCACTCTACCAGTCAAAATGCTTCTTGTCTTTAAACATTAATCATAACCCTAGAGCTGTGCTTATATGCATTAAGGCAGAACACAGTGAGAGTGGAGTACGGGGGACTAGAATCAGCGACACGCGGTGGAGGGTTTCCTATAGTTCATGGGCGCCAAAGGAAAAGCTCCACCAAGGGGGAGTTGTGTTCTGTATTTTTACCACTATTAAGAGGGTGATCATATGAGCCTGGGCCAGTCTGGATAGCTGACCTGGTGTGGCCCTCCATCGCAATATCGTTCAAATGTATGTAAAATAAAAAATTGTAATTAATTCATCCCGGAACGGTTTGCTGCTCTCGAGCCCGGTCCAACCGTTTATCTGCCTTTTTGTAATCACCTTTCACGATGGAGACGGTCTGGATTTTCAATCATGCAAGACCTCAGCTGAATTCAATTCGCGTTCATCCAATGAATGACGAGGTTGTTTTGATTGACTTGAACATGTCCAGGTATCACAATTTTTTATGTGAGAGTGCCTACTGGCACTCTCACATAAATTGTAACGAGGCAAACATGTACAAAGAAATTTTAAGGACCAAAAATAATTTAGCACTCTACCAGTTAAGGAAAATGAACATTCTAATCCTATTATATGAGTACCCTCCCTTCAATCATTGATAACAGACATCACATTTTCAACATAAGTTGCAAGGAGTTTTGTGTTAACCCTTTACCCAATGTAATGGCCAAAAACGGCCAGTGAGATTCTCGAAAATCGCCACTTAATTTTCATTATTTTTTTCATTTTTTGTCTCAAAAACATAGGTTATGAAAGTTGGAATGAGCTCATCAAGATCGTTCCAATGAGGGTCATAAGCTATGCTTTTGAGACAAAATGAAAAAAATTTGTTATTCAAGAATTTTTTTTGCAAGTGTCGTCTGCTTTTCATGTTAGGTAAAGGGGTAAGGACAGCTTTTGGAGAAGTTTCAGCAGAGTAACCACTCCCAATCCTATCTCTTCCTCTAGCCTGCCCCTGCCCTTTCCTTCACCCTAAATAAAAATATTAATTCAATCAGGCTTCTAAATTCCTTTATTTTTTTTGGGGGGGGGGGGGGGGGCTCAGTTTTGCCCTAATTTATGCATATTAACCCTTTACCCAATTCAGACGCTATCAAAATTTATTAATTGAAATATCGTTTTTTTATTTTTTTCGAAAAATTTCAACAAAACCATATCATGTGACCCCTCAATGGAACGAGCTCAATGAGCTCGTTCCAACGAGGGGTCACGTGATATGGTTTTGTTGAAATTTTTCGAATAATAATATTTTTTCAGCTGCTGAATCTGCATATTACGTGGGCGGATGCGGGCGATTCGTTGGGTAAAGGGTTAAAGCCAGAAATAACAGCCTTATCCTGTCATGCCTTTCTTTGTGTTTCTATGGTCATATTATGATGGAAGTTATTCTCAAATGTAGAAGAGGCAGAGAGAATTTATATATTTTTCTTTATGGCTTCACACCCTCTCTAATTTGGGGACAGCTGTAAATGGTGTGTGAAACTGGGGTAATCTAATGGCCTGTTTCAATACTATATCAGAGGGGCAGTGCCTGATAAAAAGCATTTATCCAACTTAGGAATACCACACCATATTTTGGAATTTGTTTCATCTTGTGGAAGCATTTATTGTCATTGTGATTAGCTTTTTAGGAACATGATATATACATATTATCATAAGAGTGTGTTGATCCGTGTCATAGTATCACGTCGAGTTGAGGTGGCCAGAATGTCGGATGACACGAGCTGCCGCAGGCACTACGACACGGATCAACACACTGTTATGATGATGGGTTTATTATATGACTGACACACTAACAGTAACTTAATTTGCTTACCTCGATTTACTTATTCCCTAAAGCTGAACATAAAAATAGCAGACAAAACTTTGTAAACAACGGCAATGGCCTCCCTAGTTACAAAGTCTATTTTTAATAGACATTCCAACGTTATTCCTACAGACATTCTCTGCTATTTTTGTAGGAGTGTGATATGACAGTCTGGATAAAATCATCAAACAGTAGCGGTATTTAGGGTAAAAATATCATAATCATATAATAAAAATTCTTACCACCAAGCCAGAAAACAACCAGACGGTTATCTACAAAATGAGGTCCCCAGAGGGTGAATTTACTGATGCTACCCTGCATAGCAGGGTAGCATCACTAAATTTACCCTCTGTGAACATCAATCTGGATCAGGTTCTCAAAACTAAATAGAAAGAGGTACCCAGAGGATAAATTGGTCCGCTGTTTGGAATAGCATCATCAAATTCACCCTATGGGGACCTCATTCTGCAAATGTCAGACTGCTTATTTTCAGGTCTGTTTACCACCAGAAATTAACAAATGTTGAGTGCAATCAGGAAAACTGGTGTTACCAGGCATAATGGAGTAGCTTGAAGGGGAGTGTTTAAATGACAAGGAATTAATGATTGCAATGAAGGAGGATTGGGTAGTGGAAGAGGAGAAAAAAAAGAGTTTACAAAAAAATTACCAATGGAGCAGAACTTGTTTATCACCATAAACAAGTACTGCACCACTTCCCAGAATTACAGTGGACGATGAAGACCACTTTACATACACATGTATGGATTTGTACAAATGGAGTATTCCATATTTTCCAATCTGAGGTATTTTCTGTATGCAATAAATAACTTACATGAACAAGTACAGCCGCTGCATAATAAATTACCATTGTCACATGTACTGAAAACAGGAATAAAACACATTATTTTAACTGCAGTGAAAACAAAGCTTCCACCAAAATAACGAGGAATCAAAGATGCAAAAATAAAAGCATCATTAAAACAAGCTATTCATTGAAAACAGTATATGCTTTCATTTTAGAAATTCACTTCAAAAGAATTTCCAAATTTTTAAATAAGTGTTTTCATTAGTTCCTTGCATCCTACACCCTATGTAACATTGAACCAACTAACCCTGTGGATTTTTACAGCCCTAGTCAGCGTATATTTTCACGTAGTGTGTGATATGGCAGTTACTAGTTTTTGTAATAACAAGAAAGTATGACTAACCCTATGCATTACACAGGGTTGGTCACACTTTCTTATTATAAAACATTTTCATTATTAACTGAGTAACTAACCCTGTGAACTGTACAGCCTGAGTGTAAATCTCATCTATCACATCTTTTTACCCAAAGTAATGGTCAAACCAAGCTGCTACTACTACAGTGGAACCCTGTTAATTGAATAGCCACTTTGCCAATGAAAATTATTCAATTTACAGGAGTATTCAATTTACAGGGATTGTGTCACTTTCCTGTATTCTACAGATAAACTTAGCATTTACTCTATTATATCTTGTTTATATAATATATATATAATAGATTAAATGCCTGTATTGGATGTACTGAGGCTAAATAGGTCTATAAACAAAGAAAAACTGGGGAGAGTAAGGGTAATTATTAGACAGGTTACAAGATTTTTTATTCAATTAACAGGAGTTTACTCTTTTGCCTATATTCAATTAGCAGGTCAAATTTGTACTGGAGGTATGGTAAATGGTTTTGAGTTGGGAAATCTAAATTTTATAGTAAATTTCCTTTCTTATTATACCTACCACAATTGTTTACTACAGGCTTGCACTACAGTGGAAGTCCCTAACTCGGATAAAATACTCTCTATTTTTGTCTTTCCCAAGCAAGTTGGGAAAGAAAAGTGGTGCAAAAGCACCAATAAAAATAAGCCAAAACTGGGTCGAATGCAACCGGCGCAGACCCAGTACGGGACGCTCTCTCCCAAGTACAACTCCATGACTTCCGTTGCCAGTGCGCATATACTGTCTCTAAAGACTCATTCTTTTTGAATCCGTAAACGTTAGAGTTATGTGATCAGCGGGGAGGAAAGATTCTTTACCCGTAAAGAAGACGGGAGGGCTTCCATGTAAACAATTGTGGTAGGTATAATAAGAAAGGAAATTTACTATAAAATTTAGATTTCTTATCAACCTACTCACAATTGTTTACTACAGGCTGAATAGACAAAAGGCTGGAGGGAATCGCTTAACCAACCCCCACATAACCCTAGTGCACTGGAACCGTGAAGTAGATGGAAGAGGTCCCAAGGCTTATCAACCATAATGTTGCAATCATTGGTAAAGGACAATGAAAAGAGACATATGAGCCTGTGTGACACACAGACAGAAAAAGGGCAGTAACAGCACAAGGCTGAAACTGACCTTCAAGAAGCCTAATGGCTATGGCAGACAACAGCCTGAGCAGAAGAAAGAGGACCCAGGGCAAAAAGGTCCTCCGACTGCTCCTGCAACTGGCGTAAATAAAAGGTGGAGAAAGTAGAAGCATTTCTCCAGTAGGCTGCCTGCATAACATCCGACAACTTGACGGAATTAGAATAAGCCCAAGAGGTAGACAGTGCCCGCACCTCGTGGGCAGAAATACGATTGGTAATACAATCGCCAGCTGCTAAACGACTATAAGCCGTACGAATAGCAAGACAAATCCACCGAGAAATGGATTGAGGAGAGATCTTCTGTCGACCCGGAATGAGAGACAGAAAAAAAACGTTTTCTGCCTTTCCGTATTAAGCGTGTCTGATCAAGATAAATGCGAATAGCACGGACCGGACAGAGCAAAGGGCGAGTACCCTCAACAGAGGGAAGAGCCCTGATACAGATAGGAGGAGGAGTAGTATCTGGTAACTGATTCTTAGCCAAAAAGGAGCAATCAGTGGTAAAAGTAACACTGTTGGGAGAGCTCCTAAAAAAGGCCGGGTCAACCGAGAGGGCGTGAAGCTCACTAACCCGTCTGGCCGAAGCAAATGCCATCAGAAAAGCCGTCTTATATGTGAGAAAATGCATATCCACCTGGGATAAAGGTTCGAAAGGCGCCCCCCCCCCCCCCCCCCAAGCAAAGCAGCACCCACGAAAGATTCCATCGTGGAGTAAGCTGCAAAGTCCGAGGCCTTTTCAAAGAAAAGTGCCGAACAAGCTTGGAGAGGTAAGGATTAGTGCCGATACGACGCTTCCCCACATGAGAAAAAGTCTCTGAAAGCATAGACCTGTAACCCTTGATGGTAACAGGCTGGAGACCCCGAGAATCAAACAGATATACCAGAAACTCCGCAATCTGTGAAATCGAAGGATTGGCATAATCAACAGAGTGATCAGCACACCATCGACAGAAGACCTTCCATTTAGCTGCATAAGCTAAACCAGTGGAGTGCCTCCTTGAAGAAGAAATGCACTCCACTGCTCGTCTCGAAAAACCTCTACGGAGGAGACAGGACCTGACAAAAGATATGCGTGAAGGCACAATGAAGTCGGGTCGACGTGAAACCTCCTCGGGCGACCTTGACAAAGAAGGTCGCGACATAGCGGGAGACGTGCTGGAACCGCTGCCATCAGCGAGCGGAGCTGATTGATCCACACCCGCTGAGGCGACAGGGGAGCGATCAGAATGATTCGACAACTGCAGGTTCGAATTTTGGCGAGAACCTGAGGAAGAATCGGAACCAGCGGGAAGGCGTAGCCGACTAGACCGTTCCAATCGAGTGACAGAGCGTCCAGGGCAAAAGCCAGAGGATCTGGACACGGGGACACGAAAGTGTCCACCTGATGGTTCCATCGAGTCGCAAAGAGGTCGATGTGGGGACGTCCCCAGAGATCGCAAAGCGACTGGAACACTGCCTTGTGAAGCATCCACTCGGTGGAAATAACCCTGCCCTGTCGGGACAGGGAGTTGGCTAGGACGTTCAGACGACCGGGAATGTGACGAACAACCACTCCGGCGTGAACATCCTGAGCGAGCAGTAAAAGATCCCGAGCTAACTCGTACATCAGAAGCGAGTGCGTGCCGCCCTGGTTCCGAATGTAAGCAACCACTGTCGAATTGTCGGATAGTAGAAGGACCTGGCGATTCGACAGGTGAGGGATCCACTGCCTGAAACTCAGAAGAAGAGCAAGAAGCTCCTTCTGGTTGATGTGTAGAGCTGCTTGATCCTGGTCCCACATCCCGTGTAGGGAAAGACCGAGAGGATCCAACGTCGCACCCCATCCGAGATCGCTGGCATCTGCCGTCAGAACGCGATCGGACGTGGGTAAGTCCAGCGGAACACCCTGCGTAATCCACTGAACATCTGTCCAGGGAAGAAGGTGAGAATACAGAGAGTCCGGAAACGGAAGCACCTGATCCAGAGAATCTACATTCGGTCTCCAACGACTGAGCAGAAAGTGTTGGAGAGGTCTGACACGCAGCCGACCTAAAGGAATGAGATCCGTCACCGAACCGCAGAGACCGATCAGCCGGAGAAAACTCCGAGCGGTCGCGGACCTGGACTGGGACAGAGTCAGAGCAAAAGCTGAGAGAATCACAGCCTTGGCCTGGGGAACAGCCACCAAATTGAATTTGGTTTGGAAAGACATCCCCAGATGACAAAACGACTGAGAAGGGACCAGGTCCGACTTCTCCTCGTTGACTCTGAATCCTAGCGACGTGAGCAAGCTCAACAGAGTGGCGACATCCGATTCCAGTAAGGCAGCATTGGAATGCCTCTGGAGGATATCGTCCAGATATGCCGAAGTAGTCACCCTGGACTGTGTGCGATGGAACGCTATCACATGCGACATCAGTCTGGTGAACCCCCAAGGAGCCAGGTTGAGGCCGAAAGGCATGGCCTTGAACTGGTAAACTCGCCCCAGAAAAGCGAACCTGAGATACTTCCGTGACGCCCGATGCATCGGAACGTGGAAGTAAGCGTCTCGTAGGTCGATGCTGGCTGCGAAATCTCCCTGGTGAATGGATTGGCGGACCGACCTGAAAGTCTCCATGCTGAACTTGGGAGCAATGATAGGCTGGTTCAGGATACTCAGATCGATAACCGGTCGGAGTCGGCCGTCCTTCTTCGGCACCAAGAACAGGCGGGAATAGAAACCCACTGACTGAACGTTCTTGACGACCTCGATCGCCCCCTTTGCCAGGAGATTGGCAATCTCTGTGGACAAAAGTTCCCGACGTAAAACGTCTGAAGGAACTGTGGTTGGAAGAGGCACCCTTGACAGAGTGGGATGCCGTCGGAAGGATATGCGCAGCCCGGACCGAACAACATCTAACACCCATGGATCGGATGTGATGGTGGTCCAATGGTCTGCGAACTCTGCTATCCTTCCTCCAACCTGGGACGAGTCGAGGTGAGGACCTTCATTTCGAGCCCCGACGAGGCCCGCGAGAGGAGAAACCACCTCCTCTGCTAAATGAAGAATCCTGAGACTTCCCTCGATTCTGCCGACCCCTACCTTTACCCCGTGAGTAAGAAGTAGAGGCGGCGGCAGAAGGACCAGCCTTTTGCTTCACAGAGGAAGCAGAATGGGACTTGTTAGGCTTGGAACGGCCCTTGCCTCCCCGAGAAGGCTGATCAAGCTGACGAAACAGCAGCTGATCTTTGGAATGACGTAGGACGTCATCCCGGACCGTCGACACGGAACCATGGAAAAGTTGCGGACCTGCCAAAGAAGCAGATCGAAGAGTAGCACGCTGCTCCTCGGGAAGGGATCGTCCTGTGTCCAGCACAGCGTCCCTTCGAACTAATTCCAAATTGGCCGTGTTACAGGCATGCGTGTGAGTAAGGTGCATAAGCGCCTTGGACAGCACACGCAAAGGAGCCTGTACCTCGTCAAACTTATCTGGAGGCAGATAAGCAGCCAAAGCTGAGACGACGTGATCTGAGAGAGAAAGCATGCCAAGCATCTCTCTAGATAAGCCCAACGGGGACTCCAGAGTCGTCATTGGAATGACGGCAGACTTGGGCTTGGAAAGCCCGAGGGAAGTGGAGTCCTGATCCAGAACCGTCAAAGCCTGGCAGACTGACGGATTGGCGGAATCGTAGGAACGATAACGCACAGGAGGCAAAAAGGTGTCAACCCTGGTGAAGAATGAAGCCTTCAAAGCCTTGGAATTCAGCTTGGCATCCAACGCTGAAAAAGCCTCAACCACCTGTACCGACTGGCACGGTCAAAGGCGCCCAGAAGCAGGTTGCTCCATAGGCTGTTGGCGCACGACGGATGATCGCGGCCAGGCTGACACTGTCGGCTGGTTAGCAGGTTTGAGCTCAGGCAGAAACCCAAACACAAAATCAAGAGCCGCCCCCAAGTCCGAAGACTGCTGGCCCTCGACCTCAAGCATGTCGGACTCCTCCCCAGAGTCGGAAGACACATAGCCCATCATGGGCAAACCAGCCGATGCCCCCCATGGTGTCGGGACACCAGAGGAATCGGAAACCGGCCTGTTTCCAATCCCGGGAGGCGGCGCCAAAGGAGGCGCCTGGAAACCGCCCATTGCCTCGCTGGAAGCAACAGGAAGGCTCTTAGAAAGAACCTGAGTGAGTAAGAGGAGGGCCTCCCTAAGCTCACTGCCTGTACCGACCGGTTCGACAGGGGAGCGAACCGGCAAAGTGGCTTCACCTCTGACCCTCTTAACCAGCGAAGGGTCACGATCCTCCAAAACACCTGACGCGGGACGACAGGCGGCAGCCGAAACATCTGAAGGCAGACGTGTATAGGGGTACGATGCACCCCGAGGATCAATATTGCGAGAACTCATTAGAGTCACCGCGGACCTCTGCGGGGCAGAAGGTCCAGGCTGCACAAAAGGCGTTGGTCCCCCAAAACTGGTCGTGTGACCAGAGTGAGTAGACGGAAACGCCACGGAGTTCATAGTGTTTCCACTACGAACATCCGAATCCAAAGACACAACTGTGGTGCTCGACGGCGAAGAGACCACAGCGATGGGCTCGGCCGGCAGCCCCTTCCAACTTCGCCGAGTGGAAGTCAGGGAAGGCTGAGGCCGATATCCCACGTCTACAGTATCGGACAGTCCTGCAGTCCCCTGCAGCGAAAAGCCGAGGCCGGCTGAAACAGATAACGAAGCAGACGGGTCAGCAGCAGTAGTAGATACGTCGAGAGTCGTTGAGGCTGGTGAAATAGTGGAGAGAGCACACCGGCTCGGCTCCGAAGGAGGAGTCACAACCCTAGTGACAGCCTCAGATGTCGACTGGAGGGGGACCGTAGTCCCGGAACCAGGCATCTCTACACCAGAACACTCAACGGCTCCCGCAGTATCCACCACAGGAAAAGACTGCACATCCCCCACGGAGGAGGAATAACTCTCACCAGACAAAGTCGACTCGGGAGGCCCCGAACGACCACGTTCTCCTTTCCCGCGGGAGCGGAAGGCACGGCCACAAGAACGAACGACACGGTTTACTGACGCCCAGAAGGTGGAACAAATGTACATCGTCCACATGCTTTGGCAGCAGACATTGCCCACAGGGAATTGTCCTGGGCATGATAAAGGTGAGAGGAGCAGAGAAGTGGAGATGAGAAAACAGAACACCCCCAAAGAAGAGAGAAAGGTGACAGAAACAAAGACCCCAGAAGGTCGACCGGGAACCACCCAACAGGAAGACTACTCTCAAAAGAAAGAAGAAACTCTGCAGGAGTGGTACCCCCGCTGACACCTAACTCTAACACAATTAGAAAATTTGCAAAAAAAGCATTAACAATAATTGTGAAAAAATCTAAGTCCGAACTGTGTGGCACGCGAAATTCGCGAGCGACTCGAGAGAGAGCAAATAAAAATACATTATGGACATATAATAGAAAAGAGAATATATAAAACACTGTTCCTGAGAATACAAAGGATACACTGTGGTATAATGAATCAGGAATCATCAAACATCGAGCTGGTGGAACACTGATAAGCGTGCAAAAACATCTCGACACAAAGCGGATTTTAAAAAGAATGAGTCTTTAGAGACGGTATATGCGCACTGGCAACGGAAGTCGTGGAGTTGTACTTGGGAGAGAGCGTCCCGTACTGGGTCTGCGCCGGTTGCACTCGACCCAGTTTTGGCTTATTTTTATTGGTGCTTTTGCACCACTTTTCTTTCCCAACTTGCTTGGGAAAGACAAAAATAGAGAGTATTTTATCCGAGTTAGGGACTTCCACTGTAGTGCAAGCCTGTAGTAAACAATTGTGAGTAGGTTGATAAGAAATTATATTCAATTAACAGGGTTATTCAGTTAAGAGATATCCAGTTAAGTGGGCTCCACTGTATTTTCAAATAGCTTTTACACCCTCATTGGAATGGACTGGGGTCCATTTGTGGAAAGGTTTTTTTAGTGAATTCCAAAACTGAAAACATATTCTATTTTCAGTTTATAGCCTGTTCATAATAATATGTTCCAATAAGACTAAAATCCTTATCCTCTGATTGGACAAGAGCTCACTTAGTTTTTTTCTATGTTTATGATTCCAATGGCATATGTTACCATCTGACGTCACCAAGTGAAATATTTAACAAGCCAAGACCAATACCTGGTCTGGACCTGCGTCGCTGCATGCAATTGAATCGGCAAACAGGAAGTGGCTGCACGGCAGATCTGAAAATTGCATACACAATACAACTGATCATTATCAGGCTCCAGAGGAAATATAAAATCAATCCCTTGCATAGAAGCCGAGAAAAGTTTGACGAAAAATTTCAATGTTCAGTGGGTACAGTAAAATTTCAAAATACCAACAAACAGGAAGTGGCTGCACGGCAGATCTGAAAATTGCTTACACGATACAACTCATCATAATGAAGCAGAAGACCAAATATAAAATCATTCCCTTTCATAGAAGCCAAGAAAACATTGACGGAAAAAGTGTTTCAGACAGACGGACGGACGGATGGACAGACTGATGGACGGAGTCGAGCGGTTACTAGACCTGCTCTGCCGCTGGTGATGCAGGTAAAAAGATGATAATGATTGAAAGTACATACTGTCTATAAAATCTTATTTTTCGGGGCCACTGATCATTTTAAAATGTATACTTTCAACTCACTTAACCCTTTACCCAATACAGACGATATCAAAATTTATTATTTTAACCCGCCTGCACACTGATGTCAAAATATCCAGATCTGAAGTAGCTATTTTTCCCATAATGCAACTGGGAATTTAACCAATTCAATCTTGTTTGACAGAGCTCATTGAGCTCTGTCAAACAAGACTGAATTGGTTAAATTTCTAGTTGCATTATGGGAAATATTTGCACTCTGAACTTTATATATTTCGACATCAGTGTGCATGGGGTTAAATATCATTTTTTTAAATTTTTAAAAAAATTTCAACAAAACCATATCATGTGATTCCTCGCTGGAACGAGCTCAACAAGCTCGTTTCAATGAGGGGCCACATGATATGGTTTTGTTGAAATTTGTTGAAAAATAATATTTTTTCAACTGCTGAATTTGCATATTATGTGGACAGATGCGGCAATTCGTTGGGTAAAGGGTTAAAATGGTCAAGGTTACTCCATCAGAGTTAAAATCATGAGCTTGTTTATCATTTGAAATGAGATGGAGTAACCTCAGTCTTTAATCTTTATCAAAGTTACATATTTTTTGTTGTCCAATGATGTTGTGGGGTACACAAGAGGTTTATTCACTAAATTTGTTATCGTTAAAGTTGTCTTGTTCATTGAAGTTGCCTTGTTCATTTCCCGATGTGGGTTTTGGTCTTTGGGTAGGGTCTTATTGGAATAAATACATTATTATGATGAACTGACGGTAACGTCGCTTGAGGTTTGTGTCTTGGAGCGTATGTTCAACCTTGATACATCACATCTTGGTTAAACATAAGCTCCATCCGGCAAACCTCAGACTATGTTACCATCAATTCATCACAATAACTTATAATATACAGGAAATGTAAAACATTAACTCACAAAACCATTTACCTAAAACGAATAGTGGACGTTTGCAAAAAAAAAAAAAAATTCTGCAATGAGGCTATTCAAAAGTGAATTCTCATTTATCAGACCCTCCCTCTTCATTGAAAATCTGCCTCATCACAGTCTTCTTTTACTCTGAAATCCCCTCATTGATACTATCTTGCACTTGCAGGATTAAAATGTAACCCTCTGCACTCTGATGTCATAATGCTGAAATTTTGAGTAGCAACTTTTTCCCATGATGCAACTGGAAATTTAACCAATTCAATCTTGTTTGACAGAGCTCATTGAGCTCTGTCAAACAAGACTGAAGTTCTTAAATTCCTTGATGCATTATGGAGAAAACTTGAAGGTTGAAATTTTGGTCTTCTGACATCAGAGTACAGATGGTTAACCAACTATATCTTGTCAGACAGAGCTCACTTAACTCAACAAAATAAAGTTGATTAAATTTGCAACTGCAGAATGAGAAATTTTTATTGCAGAAAACATTGGGGCTTTTTCGCAGAATAGTTTTACCCCTTTACCTAATATGGCAGCCAAAAATGGCCAGAAAATTAACCAGATCAGGTGTTTGACCACCGAGGTGGTATTAGTCCACTACGGTGCTTTTGTGACATAAGGTGTTTTTGTCACATAAGACATGACCACAGTCAGCAAGAGCATCAGACCTGGGGGGCAGTTTTAGTAAAATAATTGGGGACGGTTCAACCTGGGGACAGTTCGGCTTGGGGACAATTCATGACAACAGTCAACAGGAGTGTCAGACCTGGGGGGGTGGTTTGGGTAAAAGACAAGTTTTCAGACAGGATTTCAAATGTGAATGGAATCTAAAAATTGAGAATTGAAAGAAGTGAAGCTTGAACCATGTTGGAGGGAGGGGTGGTAACATAAAAATAGAGAAAAAAAAGCTTAAAAAACACAGCAAAAATGGCCGCCATTCCGCCATCTTGGATTTTGAAAAAAAAATATTGAGTGTGCATCATCCCCTCAGAACCATTTATCAACATACCAAATATGAAAGATGTAGCTTAAAGCATGTTGGAGGGAGAGGTGGTAACATAAAAACAGACAGACGGACAGACAGATCTTAGATTTTGAAAGAAAAATATTGAGCGTACATAATCCCCTCACAACCCTTTATCCATGTACCATATATGAAAGATGTAGCTTGAACCATGTTGGAGGGTGGGGTGGTAACATAAAATAGAGAAAAAAGCTTAAAAAACGCAACAAAAATGGCTGCCATGGCACCATCTTGAATTTTGAAAAAAAAATATTGAACATGAATCATCCCATCACAACCCTCTATCCATGTGCCAAATATGAAAAGTGTAGCTTGAACCATGTTGGAATGAGGGGTAGTAACATAAAATAGAGAAAAAAGCTTAAAAAACACAACAAAAATAGCCGCCATGCCGCCATCTTGGATTTTGAAAAAACGATAATTGAATGTGCATCATCCCGTCCCAACCCTCTATCCATGTGCCAAATATGTAAAGTGTAGCTTGAACCATGTTGGAGGGAGAGGTGGTAACATGAAAAAAGAGAAAAAAAAGCTTAAAAATGGCCGCCATTCCGCCATTTGGATTTTAAAAAAAACATTTTGAGTGCACTTCATCCCCTCAACCATTTATCCATGTACCAAATATGAAAGGTGTAGCTTAAAGCATGTTGGAGGGAGAGGTGGTAACATAAAAACAGACAGATGGACAGACAGACAGACAGAGTGCAATCCTATAGTCCCCTTACGGTTCCCGTAAGGGACTAATAAGTCTACCACAAGCTAAAATATCTCTGAAGTTTCTCAATAAAATCACACAAATATGGATATCATTAGAATCAGCTCATCGAGTTGGTACTATTAATTTGGTACTATTAATTTATTTATTTATTGGTGTTTAAGGTCACCTACTTATGCACAATGGCTAAACGTGACCATGACAGTTTTACAGGTGGAGAAAGCAGGAGTTCCCAGAGAGAACCACCAAGCAACAACGAGCAACTGTCAGCTCCTCAACATTCTAACTATGTTCAAGCTCCGCTGAAGCAGGGTTATGGCGGCTAAAGACATGCAGTACGCCTTAGTACACAGAGTCATCGTGCCCCCATGTAGGCAACCGGGATAAAGTGCCTTGCCCAAGTACACAACGTGGTTCGTCCCGGATGGGGATCGAACTCGGAGACCTCTAGCATAGAAGTCCAACTATCCACCACTGAGCCACAAGAGCTAGTACTAAGGACATCCATTTTTATATGGGTTTATTGAAAAATTGTGAAATTTGTTTTTGAAAAATGTGAAATTTAATTTATCTTTTAAAAATACAGTGTTAGGTGAAGAGTTAATCCTTTACCCAACACAGATGATATCAAAATTTATTATTTTAATTACTATTTTTAAAATTCAAAAATTCAACAAAACCATATCATGCGACCCCTCACTGGAATGAGCTCAATGAGCTCATTCCAATGAGGGGTCACATGATATGGTTTTGTTGAAATATTTTGAAAAATTTCTTTCTTTCAACTGCTGAATTTGCAAATTATGCGGGCGGATGAGGTTCATTCGTTAGGTAAGAACAGTCTTGTGGATTAAAAAAAAAACAGCCCCCCCCCCCCCCCAAATCCCTCCTCCTTTCCTCATCATAAAATTGAGGAAAATTTGCTTGAGAAACAAGAATTTTCTTTAAAGGGCCAAATTAAAAATATCATTTGTTGCGTCAAAAACGAAACCTAAGATGACCCCCCCCCCCTCCCCCCCCCCCCCCCCACACACACAACCACACACTGCAATGGGCTTGTTGAACTCAAGCTATGTTTTTGAGGGAAAGGGTGCGCGGTGGCTCAGTGGTAGACTGTTGGATTTCTATGCCAGAGGTCCCGAGTTCGATCCCCGTCCGGGACAACCCGCGTTGTGTCCATGGGCAAGGAACTTTATCCCGGTTGCCTACATGGGGGCACGTTCACGCCCTTTACTAAGGCGTACTGCACGTTGTTGTGCACGTCTTCAACCGCTGTAACCCTGCTTGAGCGGAGCTTGATAAGAGATAGAATGTTGAGGAGCTGACAGTTGCTTGTCGATGCTCAGTGGTTCTCTACGGGTACTCCAGCTTCCTCCACCCGTAAAACTGTCACGGTCATGATTAGCCATTGTGCATAAGTATGTGACCTTAAACACCAATAAATAAATAAATTTGAGTGAAAAAATATGAAATAAGAAATTAAAATCTGATCTTTTGTATAATTATTTACTGGCGTCGTTTAAGGTCATTTTCAGCATCTTTGACTTTATCCTGATCACAACATAAATATTATGAAGTCAAGTTTAGCCAATCGTTTATACCTATTCTACCCACTTTACAGGACCACCACCCCTCGCCATTGGTTCTGGGTAAAATTTGAATGGCAATATTTGTGAATTATAAGATTGTTGGCTGGTTAGGGCCAATACATACAAAACCGTGATTACTAAAATTACAAAGACAGACAATTTAAATTAGTTTGAGACTGGGTTGCAATCCAATCGAAATTCTTTGTCTGCTTCCAGTCTCTACAGCATTGTAGAAGCATCTGTTGATGTTGAAATGCAACAACATTGAATATCAGATGCTATTTTTGTATGTTTTCTTTTTCTATTTTGTGATTGAATCAAAAGCTGCTTGAAAGTGACCACTTTGGGATTACTATTCAGTACAGTGCGGGACAAACCTGAAGAAAATCAGATGAGCTAAAAATTTGTGTGCTTGGGTAGGAAACTAATATCTATAGTACAGTGGAACCCTGTTAACCCTTTACCCAATGCAGACGAGTTCAAAATTTATTATTTTAAATATCATTTTTTAAATTTTTTCAAAAAATTTCAACAAAACCATATCATGTGACCCCTCTTTGGAACAAGCTCGTTCCAACAAGGGGTCACATGATATGCTTTTGTTGAAATTTTTCAAAAAATAATATTTTTTCAGCTGCTGAATTTGCATATTGTGTGGACGGATGTCTGCGATTCATTGGGTAAAGGGTTAATTGAATAGCCACTTTGCCAATGGAAAATTATTCAATTAACTGGAGTATTCAAGTAACAGGAATTGTGTCAGTTCCTGTATTCTTGAGATAACATAGCATTATTCTATTATATCTTGTTTGACAGAGCGCCATGAGCTATGTCAAACAAGATATAATATATTAAATGCCTGTATTGGATGTACTGAGACCAAATAGGTCTATCAACAAAGAAAAACTGGGGTGAGTCAGGGTAATGTCTTGACAGGTTACAATATTTTGTATTTAATTAATAGGTGTTTACTCTATAACCTATATTCAATTAACAGGTCAAATTTGTACTGGAGGTATGGTAAATGGTTTTGTGTTGGAAAATTATATTCAATTAACAGGGTTATTCAGTTAAGAGATATTCAATTAGGTGGGCTCTACTGTATAATTAAAGTTATTTATTTATTTATTTATTTATTTATTTATTCTTTGCGAAAGCTCAGTTTATGCCTCTCCATCCAGCCCACTTCTCCTTGTTTTCATTTTACTTTTCACTAAAGTTTACAGAGAGAGAAGTGACTTGTCTATTAATTTACCCTCCAGGCATCACACTGGAAAATGCCAAGCAAAAGCCCATGAATTATCTGTTCTAGTTTATATCTTGAATTCGTATGTATTGTCATCTGCATTTTGAAATTTGTATTCTTGTTCAGTAATGGAGATTAATTAAGTTATATAACTTGTTCTCCAATCTTTCTGCATTCGTATGGCAAATAAAATATGTTTAAACCAAAGACCATCATACTTGGAATCTTCAATCTACTTCAGGAGTAACATTGTTGAAGAAAGATTCTCACCAAGTCTCGCAGTTAATATTCACAGATGCACCATGAGCTACGATATCATTTTCTTCATGCAGTTCAACTGTTCCATTGTTATAGTCAGTATAAGCAATGAATTTCTGTTCCTTATCAATGTATTTAACAGCATAGAAGACAGTCTCTATCGCCAAAACACAATAGTTACCTAAAAATGAAAGTTACCCATGTATTAGAGGTGAAAAATGAGCTTACATATACAATATGAATGTACGTATCATGGAGATTTCAAACAATATTTTTAATATCTCAACTTGTATACGAAATTAAAGTGATACACATATTTATCATATGACTCGTCCGTTTTTTTTATTTTAAAACATTTGATATTTTGTTTTCATATTAATCAGTGATAAATAAAGCCTTCTGTCAATTTCATTGGTCAATTTCAAAACAGGATAATTTGATTGGCTAAACAAAATACAACTGGGTCACATTTGCATAATTTCAGTAGGGAGAATTTACATTATCTGTCCTATTTAGGGTGGGTTATATTGTATTAATCTTTTACCTGCAAGAAAAACGCCATTCATTTTTTTTTATATTTTCACTTTTTGCTTCCAAAACATAGGTTATGACTGCTCATTGGAATGAGCTGGACGAGGTCGTTCTAATGAGGGGTTATAACCTATGTTTTGAAAGCAAAAAATGAAAATTTTTAGTTATAGGAGGATGTTTTTTTAAAGTGCCATCTGCAACTCAAGGTAGGTGATGGGTTAAAAAGTCATACTAAGTGGCTAATTTGTGCGTGTGTGTGTCATATGATAAATAGAATATGAAATGAGTGTTTTTCTCATATAATATTTATGAAACTCGTCCGAATTTTCTGTTTGGGCTCGCCAGAGGCTCGCCAAAACGTAAAATTCTTAAGACTCGTTTCATAAATATTATATGAGAAAAACACTCATTTCATATCCTCTATATATTACCTAGCCTTTAGCTCCCCAAAAGTAAATCTTTTGTTTCTCACGACATTTTTTGCAAAATTGCATGTAGTGAGTGGTTTTATGTTTTAGGCCTCATAATCTACAGTATAGCATGTGTGGTGGTGTATTTCATCCCTTGAGTGCAATAAGGCTTTGCAATGCTAAAGCATTGCAAAGCCTTTTTGCACTCAAGGGACAAATTTATCAATTTTATTAACTTGGGTAAAATATCAGACATAAACCATTTAATTTTTATTTTTTTAAGTTTGCGTTGGTTATAAAAAGAGAGCATATGGCAGCCAAAAGGACCACACAGGATGACCTGAGAAACAGATTTTTAACCTTTTTAGGCCTCACCTAAAAATGCAGTTGTAAACTGCAGTATCAGTGGCGATAAAAATTCAGCAATAGAAAAATCTTGTATCACTATGGAGTAGCAATAAAAGTCACATGACTTTGCGAGAAACGGAAGCACGCACACGTTACAAATTATTTCAGTGGTACTGTCAACCACAAGTCATTTCCTTCAAAATCTTGTAATGCTGCAATGAACAATACATTTAGTTTGTCTTGACATACATTCCATGTTGCAGGGAATTGCATGATCCACAGATCCAGTATACTAAAAATCCACCACGAAAAACACAAAAAAAAACAACATGAAGGTGAATCGCAAAAATTATAAAGTTAAAGTGCGAAAGTTTGAAATGTAACGTCAATCTCATTACGGTTTGCATGCTTCTAAAAATTATGAATGAATTGACATCATGTGTTAAACAAGTTGAGGGCTAGCTTATTTTTGTTGGTCTTTTATTTATTTTATTTAATCTTATTTGTTTTACAAGGATTGGCGAACAAGTTATGCAACTTATATTAATGCCTCTCCTTGGCCCAATGGCGTAGGTGTGTGGGATGACCTTCATAGTGGCAACTTCGTGGCCTAGTTCTTCTCGAATACTACAAAGGGATCTTTAGCCTGCATTGAGTGTGTCTCTCTCCACACAGAGGCCAGCCATTTTACGTCCCCACCTGATAGGACTGTACACTGTGACAGCATCAACCCCACAATTGATGCTGACAGAGAGTGTTCGGACAATTCGAGAACTTTCCCCGACTGGGGATCGATCCCGGGACCTCTGGCATGAGAGACCAGCGCACTGAATTTGCTATTCAAAATTTAGTTTAAACAATATTTATTTCCAGTTCTCAAATATGTACAATTATATCAGTTATAGTAAGTGTGGATCCAACAGTAAGCTGTAAGTTTATGTGAGGTTGTTTCCACCAGTAGAACACTTGAACATAATACAGTCGAGAAGACAGGTACACAAACTTTCAAGATTACCGTCCAAACCCTATAAAGGTGAATTATTCATTACACCTTCAAGTTATAGTTATGATTTGATAGAAGGTTTGGTAAAGGGGGAAATAATAGATAATTGTATATGTTGTTAACTAAATAATAAAGATAAGAAGAAAATGGGAAGAAATGGTAGAAAAGGGTTTTTGTTTAAATGGGTATTAATAACTGCATGCTGCGGAACCACCTATTCAAAATTTGTTTTGTTACAAATTATTGGAGAGTGCCCACAGGCACTCTCCAATAAGTTGTAATTAAACAAATTTATATGAACAAAATATGATTTGCGTTTGACTGAATATGAAACATGCGCAAGGAAAATGTTGGCTTTGCTCTGGTACCCTCATTTTGTGAAAGCCCTGATAGTGGCTTCTTGCACTCAACCATTAAAGAGATTCTTGTGCAGTACAAAAGTAAAATTCCTTAGTTGTTTTTGCAAACCACCCACCTATTCCTTGGGTGATCTCATGAATTGAATATAATTTGGTTCAAAATATCATTGCCTCACAGAAGAAACATAACAAGATCGAATGTGATTTATTTTTTATCACCATGTACAATTTCATTCATGCTGAAGGAATTATTTATTTATTAGGGTTTAAGATCACATACTTATGAACAATGGCTAATCGTGACCGTGACAGTTTTACAGGTGGGGGAAGCCTGAGTACCTGGAGAGAACCTCTGAGAATTGATGAGCTACTGTCAGATCCTTAACTTTCTAACTCTGTTCAAGCTCCACTTAAGCAGGGTTACAATGGTTGAAGACATGAGCACCATCAACGTGCAGTACGCCTTAGTACATGGCGTCAACGTGCCCCCATGTGGACAATCGGGTGAAGTGCCTAGCCCACGGGCACAACAGATGGTCACCCATCCAACTGGGCGTGACGATGCTCAACTTCGGTGAACTGACGAGGACTGGTTACCGCAATGCCACAGCGCCCCCTTGTTGAAGGAATTTCCTCGCATGTCATTGCATTGAGCAATTTGAAAATGGAGTTCCATTATTTTGATCAGTTGCGTGTGGCCTTTTGTTTGTTAATGACTATTTTTGAGAATTTGTAGTTATGGGTTTTGTTGACTGAAGGGTAGATAAATGTGTTATGTGCTCAATGTACTTGCATACAATCTTTTATCATGACGCTTTTGGGGAGGTATATATATTCTCCCACCACTAAGGTACTGAGACATATATAAAGTCAATTTCATTCATGTTGAAGGAATTTCCTCGCATGTCATTGCATTGAGCAATTTGAAAATGAAGTTCCATTATTTTGATTAGTTGCGTGTGGCCTTTTCTTTAATGACTATTTTTGAGAATTCGTGGTTATGGGTTTTGTTGACTGAAGGGTAGATAAATGTGTTATGTGCTCAATGTACTTGTATGCAATCTTTTATCATGACTCGCCCGACGCTTTTGGAGAGGTATATATATTCTGAAACCACTAAGGTACTTAGGCATATATAAAGTCATGTGAGACAGCTGGGAGAGATATGCCTGTCTCAACCCACCCATGTGAAAGCTATCTCACCCCACCCATGTGACCAACCTGGATTGCATATTTAATGAGTGCAGGACTATTCAATCATCGCACGTTCTTCTGTAAACAAACAACATGGTGTCATGTTTCAGAAATATTTGCAGATGAACGTTTGTTGAAGAAAATAGAAATACAAACACAGACTGCAAAATCAAAGGACACTTGACTCTTTTATAAGAATTTTTTGATGAATGCCATTATGAGTGGAGCGATTTGCATGAAATTCCTGTCGAAAAGTTATGCGAATACATTGCAGAATTCATGACATCATCGGAATGTGTCAATGTACATTTCACAATAAATCTTTAACCCCTGTCTTGTTGGCATTTGGATTTAATTTTGTGGTATATACAGAACTTTTGTGCACTCTTTCTGATAAGCAAATTAGTTTTTTTCAGAAATGGACATCAAAATTAATCAATATAGCTGCCCGCGCCTCTGAATTGCTTTTGATGATGTCAGACTGTTTTGGTAGGAGGAGAAAAATTATCCCTGATGGGGGCGGGTGTGAGATGGGGAAATCTCAGGACAATATATTTGGTCCAGACACTTGGAAAGCCTCGTATATGGCCCAAATATCTTGCCCTCGAGTGAGATTTCCTCATCTCACACCCTCATCCACCAGGGATAATAATAGTCTTGTCGCGATAAAAGATTGTGTATAAGCACAATGTGTGCATAACATATTTATCACCATTATGTTTATGCACAACATGTTGTCAGGATTGTTTTTAATATTTATTTTAGTATTTTATTTATTTACAGCCACTTAACCCTTTACCTAACATGAAGCATCGGAAAATTGAAAACTTAACCCTTCACCTGATGAATTGGCTACATCTGCCTGTGTAATATAAAAATTTAGCTGTTGAAAAACGGCATCTTTAAAAAAATTTCTCCAAATCTATTGCATGTGACCCCTCACTGGAACAAGCTCACTGATCTGGTTCCAATGAGGGGACAAATGAGATGGTTTTGTTGAAGTTTTTTAAAAAAAATAGAGAAAAAATGTTTTTAAATAATAAATTGTGATATTGTGTGCATTTGGATAAATAGTTAAAATAATTGTTTTGTTGTTGTGCAGTGTCTGTTTATAGAGCTCAATCAATGAGCTCATTCCGATGAGAGATCACATGATGTGGTTCTGTGGAAAAGGTTTTTTTTTAACTGCTCAATTTGTAAATTACGTGGGCAGTTTCCTTTGGTAAAGGTTAAAGATCGGGACAATCTTCTATAATTTCTATTACATCACAAACTCTAGATCTGCCAACCATGGCTTAGTAGTGATTTCTACTCAAATCTCTGCCAACTGTAACAGTAGTCAAGACTAACTACAGTACAGCCTTTAACAAGGTGTACCATTGGATGATATATGTTATTATTTTCAAATGAAACAATATACTGCATTTTGATTGGGTGAGAGGTACGGTGTAACTTGCAATCCACAGTAGCTTTTTCCACACCGTAGTTAACCACGGTGTAAAAACAAGAATACACAATAGCAGGCTATATGGCTAAAAAAAAGTACCCATTTTTAATTATTAATTCATACCTTCTGCTTGGTTATGTTAGAACAAAAATAAAAATACAGGAAATTTAATATTTATGGGCAATAAAATATTACAGATATGGATGTCATTGGAACTGGCTCATTGAGCCAGTTCCAATGACATCTATATTTGTCTGGTTTTATTAAGAAACATACAAAGTACAAATTTTCTGTCAGTTTTTTCCCACAATTTAGGTTAAAGTATTAAGTACACCAAAATTCATAGAAATTTGTTATCCTTGTGTTTTCCAGGGTGTATGGGAGTTTACACCGGTCTGGGAACACATACACCCGCTCGGCTTCGCCTTTGGTGTACATGTATACAGATGCAACTTGCCATTGTTTAACCTTATCCACAGTGTGAAAATATCCAAATCTATCTTACAAGCAGAACATATTTCCACCAATACAAGTAAAAATATCAAAACAAAATACAAATGTGTATTGAGCATAGCAACCCCACGTGCAATTATTCAATTCAGAAAAAGAACATTTTTTACCTGCATTCAATTGCCATTGAATTATTAGATATGTCATCGTTTATAATAACAGTAAAAATGTCGACACAAAATACATCTGTATTGAGTGTATTAACCACATGTGTGATCATTTGATTTAGTACAAGAATGTTTTTTACCTGCACTCAATTGGCATCGAGTTATTACACTTGTCAACGTTTTCAAATAATAAATAAATCACCAGCTCAACAAAATAAATTAGGCTAGATCATTTTTTGCCTTGATGATATTTTTTATCCAGACCCAGCATGCATCAAACATGAAAAAAAAACCAAAGAAACACCCAGCTGAGACACTACTATAAACTTCAGTGGTTATAGTACAAGTAGAACAATGAATGTGGATTACGTCATGCACCGAGTAAGAATGCAATACCATGATGTCATGATCTTCATTCACAAAAAATCAATTCATAAATGCTGAATGATTGTCAAAACAGATGCCATTAAAAACTGTACCCAGTCCCTTCATGATGCGAACAAGTCAAGAAAGAGTAATATTGAAAGATAAATTGGATATTACTACCATGTGGGTTTCCAAGATTGAGTACTGAAGTCTTGACCACGCCTCTGAGTCAAATATCAACTTGTTTTAATGGACTCATTGATACTGACCCAGAGATGAGGTCTCGACTTCAATACATTGTCTTTTCAACACACATAGTGATAATAACCTATATTTATAGCTGCAAATTTCATCAATAATGCATCCAGGAATTGAATCGAGTCAATTTTGTTTTGCTCAATGAGCTCTGTAAAACAAGATTAATTTGGTTAACTTCCAAGTTGCATTATTGGATAAATATGCTGCTTTAAATATTGGTATTTTAAAGTTAGTGTGCATAAGGTTAATACAATACTTACAAGAATTATAAACAATGAAAATGTGAAACAGAGCTGACCTAAATACAGTGGAACCCTGTTAATTGAATAGCCACTTTGCCAGTGAACATTATTCAATTTGCAGGAGTATTCAATTAACAGGGATTGTGTCACTTTCCTGTGTTCTGGAGATAAACTTAGCATTTATTCTATTATATCTTGTTTGACAGAGCTCCATGAGCTCTGTCAAACAAGATATAATAGATTAAATGCCTGTATTGGATGTACTGAGGTCATATAGGTCTATAAACAAAGAAAAACTGGGGAGAGTCCGGGTAACTTCTCGACAAGTTACAAGATTTTTTAATCAATTAATAGGCGTTTACTCTATAACCTATATTCAATTAACAGGTCAAATTTGTACTAGAGGTATGGTAAATGGTTTTGTGTTGGGAAATTATATTCAATTAACAGGGTTATTCAGTAAAGAGATATTCAATTAAGTGGGCTCCACTGTAGAAATTCTTATGACTAAAACCTGACTTAATTTTTGCAAAACAAATGAAAATAATAAGTTCAAGTGCCATAGAAAATATAACATGAAAAAAAAGAATGAAACAAATATACAGGTGCATGCATCAGCATTAGCATACAGAAAAATGAAAGCAAGAGCTCACAAACAGACTTGCTGCATGTCACAGGACAACCAAAATCTCAGATGGGCAACTGAAGCTTCTACCACCTCTGTTCGGGCGCGGTTGCGTCGCAGTGACAGGTTCTCCTCAGATCACCGAAGTTAAGCAATGTCGAGCGCGGTTAGTAGTTGGATGGGTGACCATTTCAGCAAATGATTTGCGGTCCTGCATTGTGCCCTTGGGTAAAGCACTTCACCTTGATTGCCTAGATGGGGGCACGATGATGCTGTTTACTAAGGCGTACTGCACGTCGATGGTGCGCATGTCTTCAACCAATCTAACCGGTGCAGAGTTCAGAGTTACGATGTTGGAGAGCCGACAGCTGCTCGTCATTGCTCGGTGGTTCTCTCCAGATACTCCGGCTTCCTCCACCCATAAAACTGTCTCCGACATGATATGACCCTGGCTGTGAATGTGTTGTTAAACCCTACTAAACAAACAAACAATCACCTCTGTTCAACAACGTTTATTTTTGGCCTGAAACATATAGCTTACCAACTCATACTGCAATGAACTCGATGAGCTCATTCCAGTAAGGAAAGCTAATCTATGTTTTTGAGACAAAAATGAAACAAAAAATTTGAATTGCATTTTTTTTACAAATAACACAGATAATTACGTTGGGTGAAGGGTTAACTATCTACAAAGCCAGCAGGTTAGGGTTTTTTTGGGTGGGTAACTAGATTTAAATTGAAGCCTGCCCGACTGCCACCCAGATTTTTATCTACTTTTGAGCCCTGGGAGGGAAATAAAAACAAAATTGAAAAAATCAAAGTTAACTCTTTCAACATGAGAGACCACCTTTCCGGTCCAGCAACACGATATGTCATAATTTCATTAAGTAGGATGGCTACTAAGTGAACATGTGTGGTAGAACAATTAATATTTTCAACGTGCAGCCTGAAGGCTGCACGTTGAAAATATTAATTGCTCTACCCCAAAATAATTTTTACTAAACATAATTTTATTGGTCAATAAATAAAAAGCAAATGAGGATTGAAGGACAAGTGCTATTCACTTAGAACACCCTTCTCCCCACACCCTTCGCTCCCCACACCCTTCGCTTCACAAATAATGGGTTAAAATATATTTATTTATTTATTTATTTATTTATTTATTTATTTATTTATTTATTGGTGTTTAAGGTCACATATTTTTGCACAATGGCTAATCATGACCACAACATGAGTATCAACTCAAGACAAGGGGTGAGCGTTAATAAGCCATAGAGAGGTTTTGCACCTCCCAAGCATTGGTGACTGGGTCCTATTTTACCAGTAAAACAGAGCCTGTTTACCGCAGTGAACAGGAACTGCTTCACTTCCCGGGTTTCCCGCGGGGAAATGGGTTAAAATAATAAAGGGTTAGACCAACAAAGGGTTAAATGTGCACAATATCCAAAAGAGCAGTGCAAAACAGAAATACTAACAGGAGAACTGCATGAGCTAAACAGAAAATCTTAAAAGATAATAACTGACTTCATTTATTTATTGGGGTTTAATGACATGTTCATTAAATGCCAGAGTCACTTCATGTAGGATAGTCTTACGGGTGGAGAAAGTATCCTGATAGAACTACAAAACAGTGGCAAGCAACTGTCAAACTCACCAATGTACTCCTCATCATTTATCTAACAATCATAATTATAGATTTTGGCCTGGAAACCACGAGAAATGGTACAGTTAAAACTAGAAGTACTGTCGCGAACTGTGCGCTTATCTAGGCTTAATAACAAGTAGGAATTGCACGCAGTTGCCATATCGGATGGCATCAAAAGCACGGCAGGTTCTCCTGGTTACTCATAGCAAACACAGGCAATGTTTGTTTGTGTACAGGCCACATGTTCAGAATGTGATAGCCTTACTGTTGTTATAATGCGTAGATTAACGTGCAAACTTCTAGTTTTAACTGTACGTATCACATAATGAGTTCCAATTCCGTATCATATAG
Source organism: Pictodentalium vernedei (assembly GCA_031216915.1). NCBI lineage: Eukaryota > Metazoa > Mollusca > Scaphopoda > Dentaliida > Dentaliidae > Pictodentalium > Pictodentalium vernedei. Next base: position 424,425,195 of record CM062291.1, read on the forward strand.
ACGACTCATTCTGATCCGTATCATATAGATTCAATTTCTGGTAAACACCACGCAATGACAAATAATATCATTATATGCATTGTTATTACACATTAAAATATGAAATTCAAAATTTTGACCAATTCCAACCCAATTTAAACTGAAAAATGGAAAAAAAGGCTTTATGTAATGGGATTGATTGATAAATGTATTATCACGACCAAATGCATGTCCTGTAATTTGTATCAGATTCTCGGTCGTGTTTACAATCGGATCACAACTTGCCCTGACGGGCTCGTTGCGATCTGACTGTAAACACTACCTCGAATCTGATACAAATTACAGGACATGCACATGGTCATGATAATGTATATGTACATCAACTGAGAATGCCTTAGTTCGCAGTGCCACTGTGCCCCCAAATGGGTAATTGGGATGAAGAAGGACACAATGCAGTTATCGCTGGTCAGGATTGGACAGTGGAGCTCACCAATGCCCTAACCACCGAGCCACCATGTCAGTGTGCAAAAGTGAACGAATGACCGTTAGCCAACAGTTGCATCTTGAATTATAAAGTCCGAGCAACTTAACTGGTAGAGTGCTAAATTTTTTATCAGCCTCAAGATTTGTTCACACATTTTTGTCTTGTTACAATTTATGGGAGAGTTATATAGGCACTCTCCTATTGTAATAATGCGAATCGATGGAGATGAAGTAATTTTACTTCCAAGATAATAAGGACATCCTCAGAATATGAAGCTTGTAACTTTAGGTACCTGCAGTTCTGAATAAAGCCCAACTGTGGGTTTCTATCCCCCTACTGGTTAACCAGCCTTTCTTGTGTCTTGATAGATTTGTGGACTTTTGCCTTGAGAGGTTATATATATTTCAATTCCAAGCAAAAGTTTCCTAAGTATTTTTACACAGCCGAGCGTTTGGTTAGCCATCTTCAAACCACATCAACAGTCAGTCGGTCAGTCATTTTTGAAATTTTGCACACCACACATGCTCTCTTAGTTTCAAAAATGAAAAAAACACGAACAGTCACAACCTTTCTATACCATGAACAGGCCTGAAAATAAGCAGTCTGACATTTGCAGAATGAGGTCCCCAGAGGGTGAATTTGATGATGCTATCCCATAAAGTGGGCCAATTTATCCTCTGGGTACATCTTTCTGTTTAGTTTTGAGACCCTGATTCAGATTGAGGTTCACAGAGGGTAAATTTAGTGATGCTACCCTGCTATGCATGGTAGCATCACTAAATTCACCCTCTGGGGACCTCATTTTGCAGATGACAGTCTGCTTATTTTCTGGCTTGACCATGATTACCAATTCTACTTTATAAAAAAAGCCTAGGACTTAAATTTTTACACACCAGCTGGGGTAAACATGTGTGTCTGTGGTGAACACGCCAGCAATGGGATTTCAATAGTTAAAATTTACACCTACAGTAGAGCTACACTGAAGTTGACCTTTACTTGTCTTTATTGCTTGTTGCCTTGCAAAGAGTGAAATGGAGGTGGAAATTATTTATTACGTTTTTAATTAACAAACATGCTTTGTCTATTTATTATTCATTTATTAAGGTTTAATGACACTTTAACAGCCAAGGTTATATCGTGTCGGTTCCAGTATTATGGATGGAGGAAGCCGGCGTACCCTGAGAGAACCAACGAGCAATGATGAGTATCTGCCAGCACATACTTTGTCTCATGTTAATAAAGCATCCATAACTCAAAATAGAATGTTATTAACCCTTAAGTCCTCAGATTAATTTTAAAGTATTTATGGCCTTTTTCTGCTTACATAGTTACTGATGACTTGGCAGTGGTTCTACATCACTGCTGGCTGCCTATACAGGCAGCCAGCAGTGATGTAGAACCACTGGCAGGGAAAATGCAGTCTACACACAAGAGTAATAAAAAAGATTACACAAGGGAGCACCTGCTTCAATGCAATATAAAAGTGGCGGTTTGGGGCTATATGGGGGCTTAAGGGTTAAAATGAACAAGGCCCTGTGATTGGCGCATTTCTTTTTCCATTTCATTTCAGAGATAAAATTGCCAGCAGAAGTGACGCCCACCAATGCTCATGTAAACAAAAAGATTCGCACATGTTTACGTATGCTGCTCAGTGAAATCCAGAAAAAAATAATAGCGCCTCTTAATAATCTGATGGTTATGAAATAAATAAAATATACCCAGAGTAGCTTGGTGTACCAAATGTTCACCACTCGTCAAAGGCGACGGGTTAATACAAGTTGAAGTAGAAGGGTTAATGCAAGTTGTTGTTAGGGCCCTGCAAGTCTAAAATTTAGGATCATATTGAATCCTGACTCAAACTGGGCTTAGGAGTGGGAGTTTAATGACACTTTCAACAGCCAACGTCACTTCGTTTTGGGCAGTCTTACAGGTGGAGGAAGCAAGAATACCTGGAGAGAACCACCAAGCAATTGTGAGCAACTGTCAGACTCCCCAAAGTACTATCTCCGCACAAGCTGGGTTAGTATTGGTTGATGACAAGTGCACTATCGATGTACAATACACCTTAGCACACAGTGTCACCATGCCCCTCACATGGACAATTGAGATTAAGTGCCTTGCCAAAGGACACAAGGCAGTTACTCCTGGTGGCGGTCAAACCATGGATTTTTTGGTTTGATGTCCAATGCCATAACCACAGAGCCACCACACTCCCTAAAATCCTGTTAACTGAATAAACATACTTCTAATATATCCAAAAATTACTGGGACGTCCACTGAATTCCATTTGTTCCAATAAGACTAAAATCCATGCCTTCTGATTGGATGAGAGCTAGCATATTTTTTTCTATGTTTATGGCTCCAGGGCTCCTGTAGCCTATGATATCATTTGACGTAACCACACAAAATATGTAAAATGAGATTGCTCATTTCACAATTATTCCATCAATGTAGTGACTTACAAAGCACTTAATTTTTGTATATTTTTCTCATGTGCAGTGATGTGCAGCTGACAAAGTTCTTAATGAAGTGTTGTTTAACCCTTTACCCAATGCAGACGATTTCAAAATTTATTATTTTAAATATAATTTTTTAAATTTAAAAAAAAAATTCCACAAAACCATATCATGTGACCCCTCTTTGGAACGAGCTCAATGAGCTCGTTCCAAAGAGAGGTCAACACGATGTGGTTTTGTTGAAATCTTTCGAAATATAATATGTTTTCACCTGCTGAATTTGCATATTACGTGGGCAGATGCGGGCGATTCGTTGGGTAAAGGGTTAACAAATCAGTTTATGCAGTGAACTAAGAAGGAGTAAAGTCAACCTCTATCTGATTAATTGATTATTTGTCTAGGGCTGCACGATATTCAAAACAGAATACCGGTATCAGTATTCAAAAAAATATTGCGGTTTTCTGGTGAATCGAAAACTGTTCAGATATCTGAACACAAGTACCACAATCGAGACTTGAGGCATCAAAGTCGGAACAAATCAGCATGCCTTGATGGTGCGGTTCGAAAAACCTTTACCCAACGCAGACGATATCAAAATTTATTATTTTAAATATATTAGTTTATCAATTTTTTCCAAAAATTTCTACAAAACAATATCATGTGATCCCTTATTGGAATGAGCTCAACGAGCTCGTTCCAATGAGGGGTCACATGATATATAGTTTTGTTGAAATTTTTGAAAATGATTTTTTCAACTGCTGTATATTACGTGGGCACATGCGGACGATTCCTTGGGTAAAGCGATAATATTATTCATTCTGGGCTACAGTTAAAAAACTCAAGATATCTTGAAAATTAAATTGTGGGTAAATAAGTAATGACGATGAACTGATATTTTTATAATTACACCGGTATTCAATCGATATAGGTTTGAATACGGTATATATCGGTTTATTGATATACCGTGCAGGCCTATATTTGTCTAGTGATGTTGTGAGGTGCACCAGAAGTTTATTTATTAAACTTATTATCATTAAAAGTTTCCTTGTTCATTTCACAATGTGGGTTTTGGGCTATGGGTAAGGCCTTCATAGAACATATATGTTGATATGATGAATTGAGGGTAACATGGTCTGAGGTTTGCACACCTTCCAAGCCACAAACTACAGATCATGTTGCCGTCAATTTATTTATTTATTTATTGATGTTTAAGGTCACATATTTATGCACAATGGCTAATCATGACCGTGACAGTTTTACGGGTGGAGGAAGCCGGAGTACCCGGAGAGAACCACCGAGCAACGACGAGCAGCTGCCAGCTCCCCAACATCGTAACTCCGCACTGCAGCACAGGCAGGGTTAGATTGGTTGAAGACATGCGTACCATCGACGTGCAGTACGCCTTAGTACACGGCGTCATCGTGCCCCCACATGGGCAATGGGGGTGAAGTGTCTTGCCCAAGGACACAACGCGGTTGCTGCAGGTGGGATTCGAACCGAGGACCTCTCGGCTTGTGCCGTCAATTCATCACAATAACTTATGTTTATTGATGTACTTGCCCTCAGTAATACAATATAGACATTTAATCTATACTGATTATACAGTGGAACCCTGTTAATTGAATAGCCACTTTGCCAATGAAAATTATTCAATTAACAGGAGTATTCAATTAACAGGGACTGCGTCACTTTCCAGTATTCTAGAGACAACATAGCATTTATTCTATTATATCTTGTTTGACAGAGCTCCATGAGCTATGTCAAACAAGATATAATAGATTAAATGCCTGTATTGGATGTACTGAGGCCAAATAGGTCTATAAACAAAGGAAAACTGGGGAGAGTCACGGTAATTTCCGACAGGTTACAAGATTTTTTATTCAATTAACAGGTGTTTACTCTATAACCTATATTCAATTAACAGATCAAATTTGTACTGGAGGTATGATAAATGGTTTTGTGTTGGGAAATTATATTCAATCAACAGGGTTATTCAGTTAAGAGATATCCAATTAAGTGAGCTCCACTGTATATGATTATTGTAGTGATGACCAGAGCATTTATTCTATTATACCTTACATGACAGAGTAATGGTACCCTGCCAAAAATGTAATAATATACAAAAAAGAAAGTATAATAAACTTTGAGGAGCATTTTTTTTAGTATTATCGACTTTAATCCCAAACAAATTTTGTAAATTCATATTTCGAGTCTAGCTGTGTGAATTTGCATAATTTCATGTTCTTACTGTTGTCAGCGTCACTTCAGGACTTGCAATTCAGACATGGGGTGAAATAAAAAGTTCACACATGCAGTCAATAGCATGTATGTCTACCATTTTCCTCTTGGATGGCAAGACATCAACAGTGCATGGGCCTGAGAAGTCTCTGGATGTCACCCTGTGGTACTGTGTTCCACTCCTGCCATAGAACATTACATAAATCGCCTAACTTCTGAAGATCATGAAGTCGCACCCGGCAGTCCAATTGATCCCAAAGATTCTCGATTGGCGATAAGTGTGGCGAAAGTGGGGGCCTGGGAAGAAGTTTGATGCTCTGCTCCTCAAGAAAGTCACGACAGATACGTGCCACGTGACATCAGGCATTGTCTTGCTGGAATAATTGCAATCCAATGTTAGAGTTGAACAACAAGACAACGACAGCGTTAAAAATTTTGTCCCTATATCGCTGTCCATTCAGATTACCATCGATGAAAATCAAATGCGCACGATGGTGTAAGGAAATTCCTGCCCAAACCATCACACTACCCCACCCAAATTGGTCATCAGTAGAATAATCACTAGCAAAATGTCCAAATTCCTGTGAATTGAATACTTCTGTTAATTGAATAATTTTCTCAAGTGCAGTGGCTATTAAATTGATAAGCTATTAATTGAAATTGGAATATGTTTTCATTTTTGTGATTCACTAAAAAAATACTTTTCAACAATTCATTCCAATTAAAGGCCATAAGCCGAGTCTGAATGCTTTTTGACAATACTAACAGTAGAATCCTCTTAATTGAATATCCTTTTTGCCAGTGAAAATTATTCAATTAACAGGAGTATACAATTATTTATTTATTTATTTATTTATTTATTTATTTATTGGTGTTTAAGGTCACATACTTATGCACAATGGCTAATCGAGACCGTGACAGTTTTACGAGTGGAGGAAGCCGGAGAGAACCACCGAGCAACGACGAGCAGCTGTCAGCTCTCCAACATCATAACTCTGAACTCTGCACCACAGCACAGGCAGGGTTAGATTGGTTGAAGACATGCGCACCATCGACGTGCAGTACGCCTCAGTACACATCGTCATCGTGCCCCCATGTAGGCAATCGGGGTGAAGTGTCTTGCCCAAGGACACAACACGGTTGCCGCAGGTGGGATTCGAACCGAGGACCTCTCGGCTTGCAGCCTGCACCTCTACCAACTAAGCCACCGCGCCCCACGAGTATACAATTAACAGGAATTTGGTCAGTTTCCTTTGTTCTGGAGGTAAACTGAGCATTTATTCTATTATACCTTGTTTGACAGAGCTCATAGAGCTCTGTCAAACAAGATATAATAGAATAAATGCCTGTATTGGATATAGTGAGGTCAAAAAGGTTGATTAATAAGGGGAATTTGGTGCGGGTCACAGTAATTTTTTCGACAATTACAAAAATTTATATACAATTAACAGGAGTTTACTCTACAACCCATATGCAATTAACAGACCAAATTTGTACAGAAGGAATGGTAAATGGTTTTGTGTTTGAAAATAATATTCAATTAACAGGGATATACAATTAAGAGATATCCAATTAAGTGGGCTCCACTGTAGTACTGAATCTTTTTACATTATGTTTGGTAAATAGTTGATTTATTTATTTATTTGTGTTTCAGGTCGTATACTTATGCACAATGCCTAATCATGACTGCGACAGTTTTACGGGTGGAGGAAGCCGGATTAACCGAGCGAACCATCAAGAAACGACGAGCAGCTGTCTGCTCTCCAACATCGTAACTCTGAACTCAGGCAGGGTTAGATTGGTTGAAGACATGCGAACCATCGATGTGCAGTACGCCTCAGTACACAGCATCATCATGCCCCCATGTAGGCAATCGGGATAATTAGTTGATAAAGATGAGATTTACAATAAGGCTGTACAGTGCACAGGGTTAGTTACTCAGTTTAAAAAAAAAAATTGTTTATAACCAGAAATTGTGACTAACCAAGTGTATTGCATTATAAGGCCACACAAAGTACATCTTCTGTTTCTCTGGCCATTATTTGTAAACTTGCATGCGGCGAGCGGATTTTTATTTTATTTTTTATTTCTAAAATTATTTTTTGGACATCAAACGTTCATGTTCTTGGTTTATGTTTTAGGCCTCATAAGGCCACACAAAGTAGATATTCTGTTTCTCAGGCCATTATTTGTGAAATTGCAAGCGGGCGAGCAGTTTTTTATTTTATTTTTTATTTCAATAATTACTTCTTTGCCATCAAAAGTTCATGTTCTTGGTCATAATCTACAGAATAGCATGGGTGCTGGTTATTTCATCTCTTGAGTACAAGAAGGCTTTGCAATGCTAAAGCATTGCAAAGCCTTCTTGCACTCAAGGGACAAATTCATCAATTTTTTTTAACTTGGGTAAAATATCAGACATGAACCATTTAATTTTAATTTTTTTAAAGTTTAAATTGGTTATGAAAAGAGAGCATGCGGCAGCCAAAAGGACCATGCGGGAGGGCCTGAGAAACAGATTTTTTTGATTTTTTTAGGCCTAATCTACGGAATAGCATGGGTGGTGGCATATTTTGTCTCTTAAGGGCAAGAAGGCTTTGCAATGCTAAAGCATTCCAAAGCCGTCTTGCACTCAAGGGACGAATTTATCAATTTTTTTAACTTGGGTAAAATATCAGACATAAACCATTTTATTTTTATCTTTTTAAGTTTACATTGGTTATAAAAAGAGAGCATGCTGCAGCTAAAAGGACCATGCGGGAGGACTGAGAAACAGATTTTTAATTTGTTTAGGCCTAAAAGCATTTCATTTTATTAACTGAGTAACTAACCTTGTGAACTATCCAGACTTAGTATAAATTTCACCTGAATCAACTTTTTATCCAACATTATAGCCAAAATCAGCAGGTAATATTTTCAAAAACCATTTAAACTCAGCATATTTTTTTTAGTAAATTCCAAAAATGAAATCATATTTCACTTTCAGTTAATAGCTTGTTATTTACCTTGAGGATACTCCATACAACTACAAATCTTAACCCTTTGAACTCTGAACCAGCCAGGAACATGATACGTCATAACGTCATTAAATAGAATGGCTGCTCAGTAAATGTGTGGAGTAGACCAATCAATATTTTCAACGTGCAGCCACGAGGCTGCACGTTGAAAATATTGATTGGTGTACTCCAAATAATGAATATGGACTCTTCCAAGTGCTTCAATTGAACTGGCATGGAATTTATTTATTTATTTATTGGTGTTTACTTATGCACAATGGCTAATCATGACAGTTTTACGGGTGGAGGAAGCCAGAGTACCCGGAGAGAACTACCGAGCAATGATGAACAGCTTCCAGCTCCCCAACATCGTAACTCCACACTGCAGCACAGGCAGGGTTAGATTGGTTGAAGATATGCATACCATCGATGTGCAGTATGCCTTAGTACTCTGCGTCATCGTGCCCCCCTGTGGACAATCAGGATTAAGTGCCTTTCCCAAGGACAGAATGCGGGAGTCCGAATTGATCGCTCAGACAGTCACCCATCCAATGATTAACCAGGCGCGATATTGCTTAACTGTTCAAAGAGTCAATAAAACATCACACCATATGATTCATTTGAGGGAAGTAGTCATCTGATTGCAGGGCTGCTGATTAGGGCTGCATGGTATTCGAAACTGAATACCGGTATCGGTGTTCAAACAAATACCACAGTATACCGGTATATCGAAAGACTGTTCAGATATCTGAATATGTGTATCATAAGTGGGACTTGATCCATCACAGTCGGAACAAAATAGCATACCTTGATGATACAGTTCGAATAACCCTTTACCCAACGCAGACGATATCAAAATTAATTTTTTTTTAAATATTAGTTTATCGAATTTAAAAAAAAAAATTTCAACAAAACAATATCAAGTGACCCCTCATTGGAACAAGCTCGTCGAGCTCATTCCAATTAGGGGTGACATGATATGATTTTGTTGAAATATGTTGAAAAATAATATTTGTTCAACTGCACAATTTTCATATTACCCTTTGAGGATGCGGCCAATTCATTAGGTACAGGGATAATATTATTAATTCGAGACTAGGGTAGTAAAACTCAGAACATCATGAAAATGGAATTGTGGGTAAATAAATAATGCCGATAAACCGATATTTTTGAAATTACACCGGTATTCAATCGATTCTGGTTTGAATACCACTATATATCGGTTTATCGATATACCATGCAGCCCAACTGCTGATATTTTAAGAGGAACAATGGAGAAGCAGAACATAAGAAATAAAAGATCTTGAAAACCATTAATTCTTATTGATCAAAACAATATAAAAAGCAAAGAAACAAATTTTTGAACATGAAGACGAGGTGAACCCAAATCTCTACTGTCCTATCATACCTGGTGCAAAAGATGATGTTGGTGGTCCTGTTGTCACTGGCGTCGCTGTAGCCACTGATGGTGTGGGAGGTGGAGAAGTAATGACACTAGTTGCTGGTGCAACAGATGGAATGGGTGGAGTTGTAGTTGCCACTGATGTTGCTGGTGCTTGCGATGGTGTGGGAGGTACTGGAGAAACAGCACTAGTTCCTGGGGTGACAGATGGAGTGGGTGGTGGTGAGATTGTTACTGATGTCACAGGTGCTATCGAGGGTGTTGGAGGTGGAGGAGTAACAATACTAGTTGCTGGTGCAACAGATGGAGTGGGTGGTGGTGGAGTTGCCGCTGATGTTGCTGGTGCTGCAGATGGCGTGGGAGGTAGAGTAGTAATCGCACTACTTGCAGGAGAAACAGACAGAGTGAGTGGGGTTGTAGTTGCCACTGATGTTGCTGGTGCTACTGACGGTGTCAGTGGTGGAAGAGTAACAACGCTAGTTACCGGTGCAACAGATGGAGTTGGTGGTGGCAGAGTTGCCACTGATGTCACAGGTGCTACTGATGGGGTCGGAGGGAGACGAGTAACAACACTAGTTACTGGTGCAACAGATGGAGTGGGTGGTGGTGGAGTTGCCACTGATGTCACAGGTGCTACTGATGGTGTAGGAGGTGGAGAAGTAACAACACTAGTTCCTGGTGCAACAGATGGAGTTGGTGGTGGCGGAGTTGACACTGATGTCACAGGTGCAACTGATGGGGTCGGAGAAGGAGGAGAGACAACACTAGTTCCTGGTGCAACAGATGGAGTGGGTGGTGGTGGAGTTGTCACTGATGTCACGGGTGCTACTGAAGGGGTCGGAAGGGGAGGAGTAACAACACTAGTTCCTGGTGCCACAGATGGAGTGGGTGGTGGTGGAGTTGCCACTGATGTCACAGGTGCTACTGATGGGGATGGAGGGGGAGGAGTAACAACACTAGTTCCTGGTGCAACAGATGGCGTGGGTGGTGGTGCAGTTGCCACTGATGTCACAGGTGCTACTGATGGGGTTGGAGGGGGAGGAGTAACAACACTAGTTCCTGGTGCAACAGATGGAGTGGGTGGTGGTGGAGTTGCCACTGATGTTACAGGTGCTACTGATGGTGTGGGAGGTAGAGGAGTGACAACACTAGTTCCTGGTGCAACAGATGGAGTGGATGGTGGTGGAGTTGCCACTGATGTTACAGGTGCTACTGATGGGGTCGGAGGGAGAGGAGTAACAACGCTAGTTCTCGGTGCAACAGATGGAGTGGGTGATGGTGGAGTTGCCACTGATGTTACAGGCGCTACTGATGGGGTCGGAGGGGGAGGAGTAACAACACTAGTTCTCGGTGCAACAGATGGAGTGGGTGGTGGGGGAGTTACCACTGATGTTACAGGCACTACTGATGGGGTCGGAGGGAGAGGAGTAACAACACTAGTCACTGGTGCAACAGATGGAGTGGGTGGTGGTGGAGTTGCCACTGATATTACAGGTGCTACTGATGGTGTTGGAGGTGGAAGAGTAACAACACTAGTTACTGGTGCAACAGATGGAGTGGGTGGTGGTGGAGTTGCCACTGATGTTACAGGTGCTACTGATGGGGTCGGAGGTGGAGGAGTAATAACACTAGTTGCTGGTGCAACAGATGGAGTGGGTGGTGGTGGAGTTGCCACTGATGTTGCTGGTGCTACTGATGGGGTCGGAGGGGGAGGAGTAACAACACTAGTTCCGGGTGCAAAAGATGGTGTGGGTGGTGGTGGAGTTGCCACTGATGTTGCTGGTGCTACTGATGGGGTCGGAGGGGGAGGAGTAACAACACTAGTTCTCGGTGCAACAGATGGAGTGGGTGGTGGTGGAGTTGCCACTGATGTTGCTGGTGCTACTGATGGGGTCGGAGGGGGAGGAGTAACAACACTAGTTCCAGGTGCAACAGATGGAGTGGGTGGTGGTGGAGTTGCCACTGATGTTGCTGGTGGTACTGATCGGGTCGGAGGGGGAGGAGTAACAACACTAGTTCCTGGTGCAACAGATGGAGTGGGTGATGGTGGAGTTGCCACTGATGTTGCTGGTGCTATTGATGGGGTCGGAGGGGGAGGGGTAACAACACTAGTTCCTGGTGCAACAGATGGAGTGGGTGGTGGTGGAGTTGCCACTGATGTTGCAGGTGCTATTGATGGTGTCGGAGGGGCAGGAGTAACAACACTAGTTCCTGGTGCAACAGATGGAGTGGGTGGTGGTGGAGTTGGCACTGATGTTGCTGGTGCTATTGATGGTGTCAGAGGTGGAGGGGTAACAACACTTGTTCCTGGTGCAACAGATGGAGTGGGTGGTGGTGGAGTTGCCACTGATGTTACAGGTGCTACTGATGTTGTGGGAGGGGGAGGAGTCACAACACTAGTTCCTGGTGCAACAGATGGAGTGGGTGGTGGTGGAGTTGCCACTGATGTCACAGGTGCTACTGATGGGGTCGGAGGGGGAGGAGTAACAACACTAGTTCCTGGTGCAACAGAAGGAGTGGGTGGTGGTGGAGTTGCCACTGATGTTGCTGGTGCTATTGACGGTGTCGGAGGGAGAGTAGTAACAACACTAGTTCCTGGTGCAACAGATGGAGTGGGTGGTGGTGGAGTTGCCACTGATGTTATAGGTGCTACTGATGGGGTTGGAGGGGGAGGAGTAACAACACTAGTCCCTGGTGCAACAGATGGAGTGGGTGGTGGAGGAGTTGCCACTGATGTTGCTGGTGCTACTGATGGGGTCGGAGGGGGAGGAGCAACAACACTAGTTCCAGGTGCAACAGATGGAGTGGGTGGTGGTGGAGTTGCCACTGATGTTGCTGGTGGTACTGATGGGGTCGGAGGGGGAGGAGTAACAACACTAGTTCCTGGTGCAACAGATGGAGTGGGTGGTGGTGGAGTTGCCACTGAAGTTGCTGGTGCTATTGATGGGGTCGGAGGGAAAGGGGTAACAACACTAGTTCCTGGTGCAACAGATGGAGTGGGTGGTGGTGGAGTTGCCACTGATGTTACAGGTGCTACTGATGGGGTTGGAGGGGGAGGAGTAACAACACTAGTTCCTGGTGCAACAGATGGAGTGGGTGGTGGTGGAGTTGCCACTGATGTTGCTGGTGCTATTGATGGAGTGGGAGTTGGAGGAGTAACAACACTTGTTCCTGGTGCAACAGATGGAGTGGGTGGTGGCGGAGTTGCCACTGATGTTACAGGTGCTACTGATGGGGTCGGAGGGGGAGGAGTAACAACACTAGTTCCTGGTGCAACAGATGGAGTGGGTGGTGGTGGAGTTGCCACTGATGTTGCTGGTGCTATTGATGGGGTCAGAGGGGGAGGGGTAACAACACTAGTTCCTGGTGCAACAGATGGAGTGGGTGGTGGTGGAGTTGCCACTGATGTTGCTGGTGCTATTGATGGTGTCGGAGGGAGAGTAGTAACAACACTAGTTCCTGGTGCACCAGATGGAGTGGGTGGTGGTGGAGTCGCCACTGATGTTACAGGTGCTACTGATGGGGTCAGAGGGGTAGGAGTAACAACACTAGTTCCTGGTGCAACAGATGGAGTGGGTGGTGGTGGAGTTACCACTGATGTTGCTGGTGCTATTGATGGAGGGGTAACAACACTTGTTCCTGGTGCAACAGATGGAGTGGGTGGTGGTGGAGTTGCCACTGATGTTACAGGCGCTACTGATGGTGTGGGAGGGGGAGGAGTGACAACACTAGTTCCTGGTGCAACAGAAGGAGTGGGTGGTGGTGGAGTTGCCACTGATGTTGCTGGTGTTATTGATGGTGTCGGAGGGAGAGTAGTAACAACACTAGTTCCTGGAGCAACAGATGGAGTGGGTGGTGGTGGAGTTGCCACTGATGTTACAGGTGCTACTGATGGGGTTGGAGGGGGAGGAGTAACAACACTAGTTCCTGGTGCAACAGATGGAGTGGGTGGTGGTGGAGTTGCCACTGATGTTGCTGGTGCTATTGATGGTGTGGGAGCTGGAGGAGTAACAACACTTGTTCCTGGTGCAACAGATGGAGTGGGTGGTGGTGGAGTTGCCACTGATGTTACAGGTGCAACTGATGGGGTCGGAGGGGGAGGAGTAACAACACTAGTTCCTGGTGCAACAGATGGAGTGGGTGGTGGTGGAGTTGCCACTGATGTTGCTGGTGCTATTGATGGGGTCGGAGGGGAAGGGGTAACAACACTAGTTCCTGGTGCAACAGATGGAGTGGGTGGTGGTGGAGTTGCCACTGATGTTGCAGGTGCTATTGATGGTGTCGGAGGGAGAGTAGTAACAACACTAGTTCCTGGTGCAACAGATGGAGTGGGTGGTGGTGGAGTTGCCACTGATGTTACAGGTGCTAAGGATGTGGTCGGAGGGGCAGGAGTAACAACACTAGTTCCTGGTGCAACAGATGGAGTGGGTGGTGGTGGAGTTGCGACTGATGTTGCTGGTGCTATTGATGGTGTCGGAGGTAGAGGGGTAACAACACTTGTTCCAGGTGCAACAGATGGAGTGGGTGGTGGTGGAGTTGGCACTGATGTTACAGGTGCTACTGATGGTGTGGGAGGGGGAGGAGTGACAACACTAGTTCCTGGTGCAACAGATGGAGTGGGTGGTGGTGGAGTTGCCACTGATGTCACAGGTGCTACTGATGGGGTCGGTGGGGGAGGAGTAACAACACTAGTTCCTGGTGCAACAGATGGAGTGGGTGGTGGTGGAGTTGCCACTGATGTTGCTGGTGCTATTGATGGTGTCGGAGGGAGAGTAGTAACAACACTAGTTCCTCGTGTAACAGATGGAGTGGGTGGTGGTGGAGTTGCCACTGATGTTGCTGGTGCTATTGATGGTGTCGGAGGTAGAGGGGTAACAACACTTGTTCCAGGTGCAACAGATGGAGTGGGTGGTGGTGGAGTTGGCACTGATGTTACAGGTGCTACTGATGGTGTGGGAGGGGGAGGAGTGACAACACTAGTTCCTGGTGCAACAGATGGAGTGGGTGGTGGTGGAGTTGCCACTGATGTCACAGGTGCTACTGATGGGGTAGGAGGGGGAGGAGTAACAACACTAGTTCCCGGTGCGACAGATGGAGTTGGTGGTGGAGTTGCCACTGATGTTACAGGTGCTACTGATGGGGTCGGAGGAGGAGGAGTAACAACACTAGTTCCTGGTGCCACAGATGGAGTGGGTGGTGGAGGAGTTGCCACTGATGTTAAAGGTGCTGCTGATGGGGTCGGAAGGGGAGGAGTAACAACACTAGTTCCTGGTGCAACAGATGGAGTGGCTGGTGGTGGTGGAGTTGCCACTGATGTTACAGGTGCTACTGATGGGGTAGGAGGGGGAGGAGTAACAACACTAGTTCCTGGTGTCACAGATGGAGTGGGTGGTAGAGGAGTTGCCACTGATGTTACAGGTGCTACTGATGGGGTCGGAGGGGGAGGAGTAACAACACTAGTTCCTGGAGCCACAGATGGAGTGGGTGGTAGAGGAGTTGCCACTGATGTTACAGGTGCTACTGATGGGGTCGGAGGAGGAGGAGTAACAACACTAGTTCCTGGTGCCACAGATGGAGTGGGTGGTGGAGGAGTTGCCACTGATGTTAAAGGTGCTGCTGATGGGGTCGGAAGGGGAGGAGTAACAACACTTGTTCCTGGTGCAACAGATGGAGTGGGTGGTGGTGGAGTTGCCACTGATGTTACAGGTGCTACTGATGGGGTAGGAGGGGGAGGAGTAACAACACTAGTTCCTGCTGCAACGGATGGAGTGGGTGGTGGTGGAGTTGCCACTGATGTCACAGGTGCTACTGATGGGGTCGGAGGGGGAGGAGTAACAACACTAGTTCCTGGTGCCACAGATGGAGTGGGTGGTGGAGGAGTTGCCACTGATGTTACAGGTGCTACTGATGGGGTCAGAGGGGGAGGAGTAACAACACTAGTTCCTGGTGCCACAGATGGAGTGGGTGGTGGTGGAGTTGCCACTGATGTTAAAGGTGCTGCTGATGGGGTCGGAAGGGGAGGAGTAACAACACTAGTTCCTGGTGCAACAGATGGAGTGGGTGGTGGTGGTGGAGTTGCCACTGATGTTACAGGTGCTACTGATGGGGTAGGAGGGGGTGGAGTAACAACACTAGTTCCTGGTGTCACAGATGGAGTGGGTGGTAGAGGAGTTGCCACTGATGTTACAGGTGCTACTGATGGGGTCGGAGGGGGAGGAGTAACAACACTAGTTCCTGGTGCCACAGATGGAGTGGGTGGTAGAGGAGTTGCCACAGATGTTACAGGTGCTACTGATGGTGTGGGAGGTGGAGGAGTAACAACACTTGTTCCTGGTGCAACAGATGGAGTGGGTGGTAGTGGAGTTGCCACTGATGTTACAGGTGCTACTGATGGGGTAAGAGGGGGAGGAGTAACAACACTAGTTCCTGGTGCAACGGATGGAGTGGGTGGTGGTGGAGTTGCCACTGATGTCACAGGTGATACTGATGGTGTGGGAGGTGGAGGAGTAACAACACTAGTTCCTGGTGCAACAGATGGAGAGGGTGGTGGTGCAGTTGGTGTTACAGGTGGAGTAGTGATGACAGTGGTGCCAGGTGCAACAGATGTAGCATATGGTGTTATCACTGTTGGAGGCAAAGTGGTTACAGTTGTGAAGAAAATTGGTGTAGTGGTCAATAATGACAGAGTTGTGCCTGGTGCTGTGGATAAAGTGGTAGGGGGAGGGGTAACAACACTAGTTTCGGGTGCAACAGAAGGAGTTGGCAGTGGTGGAGTTGCCACTGATGTTGCTGGTGCTATTGATGGTGTTGGAGGTGGAGGAGTAACAACACTAGTTCCTGGTGCAACAGATGGAGTGGGTGGTGGTGGAGATGCCACTGATGTTGCAGGTGCTACTGATGGCGTGGGAGGTAGAGGAGTGACAACACTAGTTCCAGGTGCAACAGATGTAGTTGGTGGTGGTGGAGTTGCCACTGATGTTACAGGTGCTACTGATGGGGTCGGAGGGGGAGGAGTAACAACACTAGTTCCTGGTGCCACAGATGGAGTGGGTGGTGGAGGAGTTGCCAATGATGTTACAGGTGCTACTGATGGGGTCAGAGGGGGAGGAGTAACAACACTAGTTCCTGGTGCAATAGATGGAGTGGATGGTGGTGGTGGAGTTGCCACTGATGTTACAGGTGCTACTGATGGGGTCGGAGGGGGAGGAGTAACAACACTAGTTCCTGGTGCAACAGATGGAGTGGGTGGTGGTGGAGTTGCCACTGATGTTACAGGTGCTACTGATGGGGTTGGAGGGGGAGGAGTAACAACACTAGTTCCTGGTGCAACAGATGGAGTGGGTGGTGGTGGAGTTGCCACTGATGTTGCTGGTGCTATTGATGGTGTGGGAGCTGGAGGAGTAACAACACTTGTTCCTGGTGCAACAGATGGAGAGGGTGGTGGTGGAGTTGCCACTGATGTTGCAGGCGCTACTGATGGAGTCAGTGGGGGAGGAGTAACAATACTAGTTCCTGGGGCAACAGATGGAGTGGGTGGTGGTGGAGTTGCCACTGATGTTGCAGGTGCTACTGATGGAGTCGGAGGTGGAGGAGTAACAATACTAGTTCCTGGTGCAACAGATGGAGTGGGTGGTGGTGGAGTTGCCACTGATGTTGCTGGTGCTATTGATGGGGTCAGAGGGGGAGGGGTAACAACACTAGTTCCTGGTGCAACAGATGGAGTGGGTGGTGGTGGAGTTGCCACTGATGTTGCTGGTGCTATTGATGGTGTCGGAGGTGGAGGGGTAACAACACTTGTACCTGGTGCAACAGATGGAGTGGGTGGTGGTGGAGTTGCCACTGATGTTACAGGTGCTACTGATGGGGTCGGAGGTGGAGAAGTAATAACACTAGTTGCTGGTGCAACAGATGGAGTGGGTGGTGGTGGAGTTGCCACTGATGTTGCTGGTGCTATTGATGGTGTCGGAGGTGGAGGGGTAACAACACTTGTTCCTGGTGCAACAGATAGAGTGGGTGGTGGTGGAGTTGCCACTGATGTTACAGGTGCTACTGATGGGGTCGGAGGTGGAGGAGTAATAACACTAGTTGCTGGTGCAACAGATGGAGTGGGTGGTGGTAGAGTTGCAACTGATGTTGCTGGTGCTACTGATGGGGTCGGAGGGGGAGGAGTAACAACACTAGTTCCGGGTGCAACAGATGGTGTGGGTGGTGGTGGAGTTGCCACTGATGTTGCTGGTGCTACTGATGGGGTCGGAGGTGGAGGAGTAACAACACTAGTTCTCGGTGCAACAGATAGAGTGGGTGGTGGAGGAGTTGCCACTGATGTTGCTGGTGCTACTGATGGGGTCGGAGGGGGAGGAGTAACAACACTAGTTCCGGGTGCAACAGATGGAGTGGGTGGTGGTGGAGTTGCCACTGATGTTGCAGGTGCTATTGATGGTGTCGGAGGGAGAGTAGTAACAACACTAGTTCCTGGTGCAACAGATGGAGTGGGTGGTGGTGGAGTTGCCACTGATGTTACAAGTGCTACTGATGGGGTCGGAGGGGGAGGAGTAACAACACTAGTTCCTGGTGCAACAGATGGAGTGTGTGGTGGTGGAGTTGCCACTGATGTTGCTGGTGCTATTGATGGTGTCGGAGGTAGAGGGGTAACAACACTTGTTCCTGGTGCAACAGATGGAGTGGGTGGTGGTGGAGTTGCCACTGATGTCACAGGTGCTACTGATGGTGTGGGAGGGGGAGGAGTGACAACACTAGTTCCTGGTGCAACAGATGGAGTGGGTGGTGGTGGAGTTGCCACTGATGTCACAGGTGCTACTGATGGGGTCGGAGGGGGAGGAGTAACAACACTAGTTCCTGGTGCAACAGAAGGAGTGGGTGGTGGTGGAGTTGCCACTGATGTTGCTGGTGCTATTGATGGTGTCGGAGGGAGAGTAGTAACAACACTAGTTCCTGGTGCAACAGATGGAGTGGCTGGTGGTGGAGTTGCCACTGATGTTACAGGTGCTACTGATGGGGTCGGAGGGGGAGGAGTAACAACACTAGTTCCTGGTGCAACAGAGGGAGTGGGTGGTGGTGGAGTTGCCACTGATGTTGCTGGTGCTACTGATGGCGTGGGAGGTAGAGGAGTGACAACACTAGTTCCAGGGGCAATAGATGAAGTTGGTGGTGGTGGAGTTGCCACTGATGTTACAGGTGCGACTGATGGTGTGGGAGGTAGAGGAGTTACAACACTAGTTCCAGGTGCAACAGATGGAGTTGGTGGTGGTGGAGTTGCCACTGATGTTACAGGTGCTACTGATGGGGTCGGAGGGGGAGGAGTAACAACACTAGTTCCTGGTGCCACAGATGGAGTGGGTGGTGGAGGAGTTGCCACTGATGTTACAGGTGCTACTGATGGGGTCAGAGGGGGAGGAGTAACAACACTAGTTCCTGGTGCAATAGATGGAGTGGATGGTGGTGGTGGAGTTGCCACTGATGTTACAGGTGCTACTGATGGGGTCGGAGGGGGAGGAGTAACAACACTAGTTCCTGGTGCAACAGATGGAGTGGGTGGTGGTGGAGTTGCCACTGATGTTACAGGTGCTACTGATGGGGTTGGAGGGGGAGGAGTAACAACACTAGTTCCTGGTGCAACAGATGGAGTGGGTGGTGGTGGAGTTGCCACTGATGTTGCTGGTGCTATTGATGGTGTGGGAGCTGGAGGAGTAACAACACTTGTTCCTGGTGCAACAGATGGAGAGGGTGGTGGTGGAGTTGCCACTGATGTTGCAGGTGCTACTGATGGAGTCAGTGGGGGAGGAGTAACAATACTAGTTCCTGGGGCAACAGATGGAGTGGGTGGTGGTGGAGTTGCCACTGATGTTGCAGGTGCTACTGATGGAGTCGGAGGTGGAGGAGTAACAATACTAGTTCCTGGTGCAACAGATGGAGTGGGTGGTGGTGGAGTTGCCACTGATGTTGCTGGTGCTATTGATGGGGTCAGAGGGGGAGGGGTAACAACACTAGTTCCTGGTGCAACAGATGGAGTGGGTGGTGGTGGAGTTGCCACTGATGTTGCTGGTGCTATTGATGGTGTCGGAGGTGGAGGGGTAACAACACTTGTACCTGGTGCAACAGATGGAGTGGGTGGTGGTGGAGTTGCCACTGATGTTACAGGTGCTACTGATGGGGTCGGAGGTGGAGAAGTAATAACACTAGTTGCTGGTGCAACAGATGGAGTGGGTGGTGGTGGAGTTGCCACTGATGTTGCTGGTGCTATTGATGGTGTCGGAGGTGGAGGGGTAACAACACTTGTTCCTGGTGCAACAGATGGAGTGGGTGGTGGTGGAGTTGCCACTGATGTTACAGGTGCTACTGATGGGGTCGGAGGTGGAGGAGTAATAACACTAGTTGCTGGTGCAACAGATGGAGTGGGTGGTGGTAGAGTTGCAACTGATGTTGCTGGTGCTACTGATGGGGTCGGAGGGGGAGGAGTAACAACACTAGTTCCAGGTGCAACAGATGGTGTGGGTGGTGGTGGAGTTGCCACTGATGTTGCTGGTGCTACTGATGGGGTCGGAGGTGGAGGAGTAACAACACTAGTTCTCGGTGCAACAGATGGAGTGGGTGGTGGAGGAGTTGCCACTGATGTTGCTGGTGCTACTGATGGGGTCGGAGGGGGAGGAGTAACAACACTAGTTCCGGGTGCAACAGATGGAGTGGGTGGTGGTGGAGTTGCCACTGATGTTGCAGGTGCTATTGATGGTGTCGGAGGGAGAGTAGTAACAACACTAGTTCCTGGTGCAACAGATGGAGTGGGTGGTGGTGGAGTTGCCACTGATGTTACAGGTGCTACTGATGGGGTCGGAGGGGGAGGAGTAACAACACTAGTTCCTGGTGCAACAGATGGAGTGGGTGGTGGTGGAGTTGCCACTGATGTTGCTGGTGCTATTGATGGTGTCGGAGGTAGAGGGGTAAAAACACTTGTTCCTGGTGCAACAGATGGAGTGGGTGGTGGTGGAGTTGCCACTGATGTTACAGGTGCTACTGATGGTGTGGGAGGAGGAGGAGTGACAACACTAGTTCCTGGTGCAACAGATGGAGTGGGTGGTGGTGGAGTTGCCACTGATGTCACAGCTGCTACTGATGGGGTCGGAGGGGGAGGAGTAACAACACTAGTTCCTGGTGCAACAGAAGGAGTGGGTGGTGGTGGAGTTGCCACTGATGTTGCTGGTGCTATTGATGGTGTCGGAGGGAGAGTAGTAACAACACTAGTTCCTGGTGCAACAGATGGAGTGGCTGGTGGTGGAGTTGCCACTGATGTTGCTGGTGCTACTGATGGGGTCAGAGGGGGAAGAGTAACAACACTAGTTCTTGGTGCAACAGATGGAGTGGGTGGTGGTGGAGTTGCCACTGATGTTGCTGGTGCTATTGATGGTGTGGGAGGGGGAGGAGTGACAACACTAGTTCCTGGTGCAACAGATGGAGTGGGTGGTGGTGGAGTTGCCACTGATGTCACAGGTGCTACTGATGGGGTCGGAGGGGGAGGAGTAACAACACTAGTTCCTGGTGCAACAGATGGAGTGGGTGGTGGTGGAGTTGCCACTGATGTTGCTGGTGCTATTGATGGTGTCGGAGGTAGAGGGGTAAAAACACTTGTTCCTGGTGCAACAGATGGAGTGGGTGGTGGTGGAGTTGCCACTGATGTTGCAGGTGCTACTGATGGTGTGGGAGGGGGAGGAGTGACAACACTAGTTCCTGGTGCAACAGATGGAGTGGGTGGTGGTGGAGTTGCCACTGATGTCACAGGTGCTACTGATGGGGTCGGAGGGGGAGGAGTAACAACACTAGTTCCTGGTGGAACAGAAGGAGTGGGTGGTGGTGGAGTTGCCACTGATGTTGCTGGTGCTATTGATGGTGTCGGAGGGAGAGTAGTAACAACACTAGTTCCTGGTGCAACAGATGGAGTGGGTGGTGGTGGAGTTGCCACTGACGTTACAGGTGCTACTGATGGGGTTGGAGGGGGAGGAGTAACAACACTAGTTCCTGGTGCAACAGATGGAGTGGGTGGTGGTGGAGTTGCCACTGATGTTGCTGGTGCTATTGATGGTGTGGGAGTTGGAGGAGTAACAACACTTGTTCCTGGTGCAACAGATGGAGTGGGTGGTGGTGGAGTTGCCACTGATGTTACAGGTGCTACTGATGGGGTCAGAGAGGGAGGAGTAACAACACTAGTTCCTGGTGCAACAGATGGAGTGGGTGGTGGTGGAGTTGCCACTGATGTTGCAGGTGCTATTGACGGTGTCGGAGGGAGAGTAGTAACAACACTAGTTCCTGGTGCAACAGATGGAGTGGGTGGTGGTGGAGTTGCCACTGATGTTACAGGTGCTACTGATGGGGTCGGAGAGGGAGGAGTAACAACACTAGTTCCTGGTGCAACAGATGGAGTGGGTGGTGGTGGAGTTGCCAATGATGTTGCAGGTGCTATTGATGGTGTCGGAGGGAGAGTAGTAACAACACTAGTTCCTGGTGCAACAGATGGAGTGGGTGGTGGTGGAGTTGCCACTGATGTTGCTGGTGCTATTGATGGTGTGGGAGTTGGAGGAGTAACAACACTTGTTCCAGGTGCAACAGATGGAGTGGGTGGTAGTGGAGTTGCCACTGATGTTACAGGTGCTACTGATGGGGTCAGAGGGGGAGGAGTAACAACACTAGTTCCTGGTGCAACAGAAGGAGTGGTTGGTGGTGGAGTTGCCACTGATGTTGCTGGTGCTATTGATGGTGTCGGAGGGAGACTAGTAACAACACTAGTTCCTGGTGCAACAGATGGAGTGGGTGGTGGTGGAGTTGCCACTGATGTTACAGGTGCTACTGATGGGGTTGGAGGGGGAGGAGTAACAACACTAGTTCCTGGTGCAACAGATGGAGTGGGTGGTGGTGGAGTTGCCACTGATGTTGCTGGTGCTATTGATGGTGTGGGAGTTGGAGGAGTAACAACACTTGTTCCAGGTGCAACAGACGGAGTGGGTGGTGGTGGAGTTGCCACTGATGTTGCTGGTGCTATTGATGGGGTCGGAGGGGGAGGGGTAACAACACTAGTTCCTGGTGCAACAGATGGAGTGGGTGGTGGTGGAGTTGCCACTGATGTTGCAGGTGCTATTGATGGTGTCGGGGGGAGAGTAGTAACAACACTAGTTCCTGGTGCAACAGATGGAGTGGCTGGTGGTGGAGTTGCCACTGAAGTTGCTGGTGCTACTGATGGTGTCGGAGGTGGAGGGGTAACAACACTTGTTCCTGGTGCAACAGATGGAGTGGGTGGTGGTGGAGTTGCCACTGATGTTACAGGTGCTACTGATGGTGTGGGAGGGGGAGGAGTGACAACACTAGTTCCTGGTGCAACAGAAGGAGTGGGTGGTGGTGGAGTTGCCACTGATGTTGCTGGTGCTATTGATGGTGTTGGAGGGAGAGTAGTAACAACACTAGTTCCTGGTGCAACAGATGGAGTGGCTGGTGGTGGAGTTGCCACTGATGTTGCTGGTGCTACTGATGGGGTCGGAGGGGGAAGAGTAACAACACTAGTTCTCGGTGCAACAGATGGAGTGGGTGGTGGAGGAGTTGCCACAGATGTTGCTGGTGCTACTGATGGGGTCGGAGGGGGAGGAGTAACAACACTAGTTCCTGGTGCAACAGATGGAGTGGGTGGTGGTGGAGTTGCCACTGATGTTGCTGGTGGTACTGATGGGGTCGGAGGGGGAGGAGTAACAACACTAGTTCCTGGTGCAACAGATGGAGTGGGTGGTGGTGGAGTTGCCACTGATGTTGCTGGTGCTATTGATGGGGTCGGAGGGGGAGGGGTAACAACACTAGTTCCTGGTGCAACAGATGGAGTGGGTGGTGGTGGAGTTGCCACTGATGTTGCAGGTGCTATTGATGGTGTCGGAGGGAGAGTAGTAACAACACTAGTTCCTGGTGCAACAGAAGGAGTGGGTGGTGGTGGAGTTGCCACTGATGTTATAGGTGCTACTGATGGGGTCGGAGGGGCAGGAGTAACAACACTAGTTCCTGGTGCAACAGATGGAGTGAGTGGTGGTGGAGTTGCCACTGATGTTGCTGGTGCTATTGATGGTGTCGGAGGTGGAGGGGTAACAACACTTGTTCCTGGTGCAACAGATGGAGTGGGTGGTGGTGGAGTTGCCACTGATGTTACAGGTGCTACTGATGGTGTGGGAGGGGGAGGAGTGACAACACTAGTTCCTGGTGCAACAGATGGAGTGGGTGGTGGTGGAGTTGCCACTGATGTCACAGGTGCTACTGATGGGGTTGGAGGGGGAGGAGTAACAACACTAGTTCCTGGTGGAACAGAAGGAGTGGGTGGTGGTGGAGTTGCCACTGATGTTGCTGGTGCTATTGATGGTGTCGGGGGGAGAGTAGTAACAACACTAGTTCCTGGTGCAACAGATGGAGTGGGTGGTGGTGGAGTTGCCACTGATGTTACAGGTGCTACTGATGGGGTTGGACGGGGAGGAGTAACAACACTAGTTCCTGGTGCAACAGATGGAGTGGGTGGTGGTGGAGTTGCCACTGATGTTGCTGGTGCTATTGATGGTGTGGGAGTTGGAGGAGTAACAACACTTGTTCCTGGTGCAACAGATGGAGTGGGTGGTGGTGGAGTTGCCACTGATGTTACAGGTGCTACTGATGGGGTCGGAGGGGGAGGAGTAACAACACTAGTTCCTGGTGCAACAGATGGAGTGGGTGGTGGTGGAGTTGCCACTGATGTTGCAGGTGCTATTGACGGTGTCGGAGGGAGAGTAGTAACAACACTAGTTCCTGGTGCAACAGATGGAGTGGGTGGTGGTGGAGTTGCCACTGATGTTACAGGTGCTACTGATGGGGTTGGAGGGGGAGGAGTAACAACACTAGTTCCTGGTGCAACAGATGGAGTGGGTGGTGGAGTTGCCACTGATGTTGCTGGTGCTATTGATGGTGTGGGAGTTGGAGGAGTAACAACACTTGTTCCAGGTGCAACAGACGGAGTGGGTGGTGGTGGAGTTGCCACTGATGTTGCTGGTGCTATTGATGGGGTCGGAGGGGGAGGGGTAACAACACTAGTTCCTGGTGCAACAGATGGAGTGGGTGGTGGTGGAGTTGCCACTGATGTTGCAGGTGCTATTGATGGTGTCGGAGGGAGAGTAGTAACAACACTAGTTCCTGGTGCAACAGATGGAGTGGGTGGTGGTGGAGTTGCCACTGATGTTACAGGTGCTATTGATGGGGTCGGAGGGGCAGGAGTAACAACACTAGTTCCTGGTGCAACAGATGGAGTGGGTGGTGGTGGAGTTGCCACTGATGTTGCAGGTGCTATTGATGGTGTCGGAGGGAGAGTAGTAACAACACTAGTTCCTGGTGCAACAGATGGAGTGGGTGGTGGTGGAGTTGCCACTGATGTTACAGGTGCTACTGATGGGGTCGGAGGGGGAGGAGTAACAACACTAGTTCCTGGTGCAACAGATGGAGTGGGTGGTGGTGGAGTTGCCACTGATGTTGCTGGTGCTATTGATGGTGTCGGAGGTAGAGGGGTAACAACACTTGTTCCTGGTGCAACAGATGGAGTGGGTGGTGGTGGAGTGGCCACTGATGTTACAGGTGCTACTGATGGTGTGGGAGGGGGAGGAGTGACAACACTAGTTCCTGGTGCAACAGATGCAGTGGGTGGTGTTGGAGTTGCCACTGATGTTGCTGGTGCTATTGATGGTGTCGGAGGGAGAGTAGTAACAACACTAGTTCCTGGTGCAACAGATGGAGTGGCTGGTGCTGGAGTTGCCACTGATGTTGCTGGTGCTACTGATGGGGTCGGAGGGGGAAGAGTAACAACACTAGTTCTCGGCGCAACAGATGGCGTGGGTGGTGGAGGAGTTGCCACAGATGTTGCTGGTGCTACTGATGGGGTCGGAGGGGGAGGAGTAACAACACTAGTTCCTGGTGCAACAGATGGAGTGGGTGGTGGTGGAGTTGCCACTGATGTTGCTGGTGGTACTGATGGGGTCGGAGGGGGAGGAGTAACAACACTAGTTCCTGGTGCAACAGATGGAGTGGGTGGTGGTGGTGGTGGAGTTGCCACTGATGTTGCTGGTGGTACTGATGGGGTCGGAGGGGGAGGAGTAACAACACTAGTTCCTGGTGCAACAGATGGAGTGGGTGGTGGTGGAGTTGCCACTGATGTTGCTGGTGGTACTGATGGGGTCGGAGGAGGAGGGGTAACAACACTAGTTCCTGGTGCAACAGATGGAGTGGGTGGTGGTGGAGTTGCCACTGATGTTGCTGGTGGTACTGATGGGGTCGGAGGGGGAGGAGTAACAACACTAGTTCCTGGTGCAACAGATGGAGTGGGCGGTGGTGGAGTTGCCACTGATGTTACAGGTGCTACTGATGGGGTCGGAGGGGGAGGAGTAACAACACTAGTTCCTGGTGCAACAGAAGGAGTGGGTGGTGGTGGAGTAGCCACTGATGTTGCTGGTGCTATTGATGGTGTCGGAGGGAGAGTAGTAACAACCCTAGTTCCTGGTGCAACAGATGGAGTGGCTGGTGGTGGAGTTGCCACTGATGTTGCTGGTGCTACTGATGGGGTCGGAGGGGGAAGAGTAACAACACTAGTTCTCGGCACAACAGATGGCGTGGGTGGTGGAGGAGTTGCCACAGATGTTGCTGGTGCTACTGATGGGGTCGGAGGGGGAGGAGTAACAACACTAGTTCCTGGTGCAACAGATGGAGTGGGTGGTGGTGGAGTTGCCACTGATGTTGCTGGTGGTACTGATGGGGTCGGAGGGGGAGGAGTAACAACACTAGTTCCTGGTGCAACAGATGGAGTGGGTGGTGGTTGAGTTGCCACTGATGTTGCTGGTGGTACTGATGGGGTCGGAGGAGGAGGGGTAACAACACTAGTTCCTGGTGCAACAGATGGAGTGGGTGGTGGTGGAGTTGCCACTGATGTTGCTGGTGGTACTGATGGGGTCGGAGGGGGAGGAGTAACAACACTAGTTCCTGGTGCAACAGATGGAGTGGGTGGTGGTGGAGTTGCCACTGATGTTGCAGGTGCTATTGATGGTGTCGGAGGGAGAGTAGTAACAACACTAGTTACTGGTGCAACAGATGAAGTGGGTGCTGATGGAGTTGCAGTGGATAAACTTGTCAAAACAGGTGTGGTTAAAGATGTTATTGGAGCTGTAAAAGATAGACAAAATGTAAAATTAGATTTTTGCTGTTAACTCAATATACACTGATGTCAAATGTACCCAAATTTTAAGCTTTACACTTTCCCAAAATATGCAAATAGGAATTACCCAATTCAGTCTTGTTTGGAATAGATGAGTAAGCTCTGCAAACCAATATATTGTAGTGGTTAAATGTCTGAGTGCATTATGGGAAAATGTGCAGCTTAACCCTTTACCCAACGTAACGGCCAAATCCGGCCAGCTCTATTCTCAAAAATCGCCTATTAATTTTAATTATTTTTTTCATTTTTTGTCTCAAAAACATAGGTTATGACCCCTCATTGGAACGAGCTCATCGAGCTCGTTCCAATGAGGGGTCATAACCTATGTTTTTGAGACAAAAAATGAAAAAAAATAGTTATTCAAAAATTTTTGTTGCAAGTGTCGTCTGCTTTTCATGTTAGGTAAAGGGTTAACCCTTTATATGGTGATGTCAAAAATTCAAATTTCAACCACATAGTTTTCCCATAATGCAACTAGAAATTTAACAAATTTAATCTTGTTTGACAGAGCTCAACGAGATCTGTCAAATAAGACTAAACTAATTAAATTTCTAGTATTTATTAGGGTTTAACAACACTTTTGACAACCATGGTCACCTCATATCAGGCAGTTTTATAGCTGGAAGAAGCCAGAATACCCAGAGAGAACCACTGAGCAATGGCAAGCAACAGTCAGATGCCCCAACATTCTAATTCCACACAAGCAGGTTTAGTGCTGGATGAAGACAAGTGCACCATCAACATGCAGTATGCCTTAGTACACACCACTATCATGCCCCCACGTGGGCAATCGGTATTTTTTATTTATTTATTGGTGTTTAAGGTCATATATTTCTGCACAATGGCTAATCATGACCACGACAGTTTTATGGGTGGAGGCAGTTGGAGAGAACCACTGAGCAACAGCAGGTAACTGTCAACTCCCCAACATACTAACTCTAGACAAGCAGGGTTAGCATTGGTTGAAGACAAGTGAACCATCAATGTGCGGTATGCTTTAGTACACAATGCCACCATGCCCCCAGATGAGCAATGGGGGTGAAGTGTCTTGCCCAAGGACACAATGTGGTTGCCGCAGGAGGGATTCAAACCAAGGACCTCTCAGCTTGCAGCCTGCACCTCTGCCTACGGAACCACCATTGCACATTGCTTATGCACAGGCCATATGTACAGAATTTGATAGCCTCACTAAGGTCATAACGCATAGAGTAACGCACAGATTGACGTGCTATTTGTGCGCATTTCATGACAGGCCTTCTACTTTTAACTGTAACATTATGGGGAAAATTTACAGCTTGAAATTTAGTCTTTTGGACATCATAGTGTAGAGGGTTAAATTTTGTTGTCCCTATATACTGATAAATTCTGTCTTTTGATTGGTCAGAATGCCCTGGACAAATAGCCATGACAAAAAGTGCATCCAAGGTATATGAGAGAGTGCAACATCCAGGGTTTAAGCGCACGCGAAACATCAGGGGTATATGGTTTAAACGAAAGCTTTCCAAGTTTGCTTGCCTCGACATAAAAATCGAACCAAAAAACTTGAAAATACAAATATCATCAGATTTCTGACAATTCAATCATAAAAATAAAATAAGAGCAAATAATTTGTCCCCTGAGTACCAATGTGTTCTATGTGCCAGTAGGCACATAGAACACATTGGAACTCAGTGGACGATATGTCAACAAAATACTGTTCACTCGTTTCCTTAACAACCCAAGGGATGTAACTCTATCTGTTGTCTTCTGCAATTTTAAAAACAAAATTATTATCACGAATTTGGTCCAAATAATTGTGGAGCAGAGAAATGTGACCACAAATTTATTTCCACTAAGTTGTATTGTGTTTCAAATGGGACAAAAATGTCATCATTGCCAACATGTATGGTATATGGAGATTTAATATCTGGATGTCTCATTTAAACACTTCGCCCGTGGTTCGGTGTTTAAAAAGCGACATCCAGATATTAAATCTCCATATACCATACATGTAAGGGGAGATAACTTATAATGTAAGTTTGCAGAGGTTCAAAAAGCCTGAAAATAAGCAATCTATCATTTGCAGAATGAGGTCTTCAGAGGGTAAATTTGCTGATCAATGTTATCCCAAATAGTGTGCCAAATTATCCTCTGGGAACCTCTTTCTGTTTAGGCTTTTTAAGACCTTGATTCAGATTGAGGTTCACAGGGGGTTAATTTGGTGATGCAGGGTAGCATCGCTAAATTCACCCTCTGGTGACTTCATTCTTTAAATGACAGCTTGCTTATTTTCAGGTTTGTCAATACTGATATTTTTTTCACTTATTTATACGATAGGATTGACTTGAGATGTTGCAACATGTTTTTTAGCACATATGATTAAGTATTAGGTTACTGTTAATAATTTGTTTGCTTTACAACAATCCTTGGCAAACAGATGCAAAATATACTTATTCTAACAGTAATGTGATCACAAAGTGGTCTTTAACGCAAAGAAAATACAGTAGAATCCCCTTAATTGAATATCCATTTTGCCAGAGAAAATTATTCAATTAACAGGAGTATACAATTAACAGGGATTTGGTCAGTTTCTTGTGTTCTGGAGGTAAACTGAGCATTTATTCTATTATATATTGTTTGACAGAGCTCTGTCAAACAAGATATAATAGAATAAATGTCTGTATTGGATGTACTGAGGCCAAAAAGGTTGATAAATAAGGGGAATTTGGTGTGTGTCACAGTAATTTTATTGACATATTACAAAAATTTATATACAATTAACTGAAGTTTACTCTACAACCCATATGCAATTAACAGATCAAATTTGTACTGAAGGTATGGTAAATGGTTTTGTGTTTGAAAATTATATTCAATTAACAGGGATATACAATTAAGAGATATCCAATTAAGTGGGTTCCACTGTACTGCAAAATCAAGACTGCATCATGAAAAGAACAAATAAACAAGAGCTATTGCTGAAGGCAATTATATCTCCACTGCAGATGAAACATAAATGAATTAAAATCAAAGTAAGAACCATAAGGACCATAACGCTGTTGAAAAAATATGTGCAACTGTTTCATAACAAATTTTATCATAAATTTCCAGGAGGTCTTGGGCTATTTAACTATAACCCCAATAGGGTCCTGCGAAGCTTCGAGTATTCGATTCAATGTCGACATCGCTTTGGTATTCGTATATCGATCTCGAATAGTTTGCCGATTCGTTAGTCAAACAAAGGTTCGAGGAAAACGAATCAGTGTTCAACAATGTACATTTTGAGTTTTTAGAACGGGAAATTAAAAGTTTGTTTTGTGACTTTTGCAAAGTGGAGCTGTTTTAACTTGTGACCTGTTCACGCCCCATCTATACAACCAAAATATCCAGCTATGGGCCTAAGGCCCGCTCCCAGTCCCAGAATTTCTAACACAATAATGGGGGTATGTCGCCTGGAGCACTCCCATTATTATGTTAGAAAACTGTGGGAGGAAAACCTCTTTAGTTTCTTTGCATTGTTCAGCGATGGTACTTGGAAGTTGGAATGAAGTAAAAGCAATTTGTGTGAATGATCACTGCGTCAATATTTGAGTTAACTAATGCAGAATCTAACACAGTTTAACGACTTCGCTGCTTTTGATGTATACTGAGTTATTGAGTTGACAACGGACCGAAATCTACAACACCCGAATCCTGATAATACAAAAACAACCAAACATTACAATAATGAGGTTCCTATAAGATGTACATGTATTTAGCCACGCTAACGTACGTGATTCGATTCCAGATTCGATTTGAACATAAATTTCCCGATTCGCAGAGCCCTAAACCCCAACTAAACAATATCCTAACTACAGTTCAGTCGCCGTGGACCAGTTATAATCCACACAAGGGCAGTGATGTCCACGCATGCGTTTACCAGGTAATAAAAATCATAATCAGCAAAATATTAATTAATGAAGCACTGGGTTGTACCCAGTGATTCATTAATTAAATTTTAGATGATTATTTTTATAATTAGTGTTTGGAATCTCATTTGACCCGTGGAAAGTGATCAGTCCAAGGTGGCCGTACTCTAAATCATCAAGCTTAATGAAGCTGTTGGAATATTAGTCAGCTGGGACTCTTTGCAATGCTCCTGATCGGCGATTCTACAAAGCAGTTGTAAATTAAACACACTGATTGATTTACGATTCACTGATAATTGGTCATCATCTAACCCTTTACCTAACGCAGACGATATCAAAATTTATTAATTTAAATATCATTTTTTATTTTTTTTTGAAAAATTTCAACAAAACCATATCATGTGACCCCTCTTTGGAACGAGCTCGTTCCAAAGAGGGGTCACATGATATGGTTTTGTTGAAATTTTTCGAAAAATAATATTTTTTCAGCTGCTGAATCTGCATATTACGCAGGTGAATGCAGCCAATTTGTTGGGTAAAGGGTAAATGAAAACACAGTTGTGATCCAAGGCATGTCATGGCCCTAGAATTAATTAATATGTTCCATTTATTTGATACCTACAATAAATGCATATGAATAACATAACAACCATTAAAAGAGGCCAAATATTTATGTAACTAACTTGACCCTTAAAAGACTGTGTAGTCCAGTGCATTTGTTTAGTCAAGAATTTTCTGGAAACTTCTACAAAGGCAAAAATAAATCTTGAAAATGAATTTTTAAAAAAAA
The DNA here is from genome assembly GCA_031216915.1 of Pictodentalium vernedei. Taxonomy (NCBI): domain Eukaryota; kingdom Metazoa; phylum Mollusca; class Scaphopoda; order Dentaliida; family Dentaliidae; genus Pictodentalium; species Pictodentalium vernedei. The sequence continues at coordinate 424,456,678 of CM062291.1, forward strand.
AAAACTTCCAATTTGTAAGACCTAACTGTAGCTACTGACATCAGTCAAAGTTTGAAATGAGAGAAAATGAGGGACTTGTTTTAGATTAACTTGTGATTCATCTATACTAAGAAGAATTTTTTTAACCCTTTACCTCGTGAAGACAATATTAATATTTACAATGTTAAATAGTATTTTTTCAAAATTTTTCAAAAATACAGTGAAGCCCACATAATTGGATATCTCTTAATTGTATATCCCTGTTAATTGAATATAATTTTCAAACACTAAACCATTTACCATACCTTCAGTACAAATTTGATCTGTTAATTGCATATGGGGTGTAGAGTAAACTTCTGTTAATTGTATATAAATTTTTTTAATTGTCAAAAAAATTGCTGTGACATGCACCAGATTCCCCTTATTTATCAACCTTTTTGATTTCACTACATCCAATACAGGCATTTATTCTATTATATCTTGTTTGACAGAGCTCATAGAGCTCTGTCAAACAAGATATAATAGAATAAATGCTCAGTTTACCTCCAGAACAAAGGAACCTGCCCAAATCCCCGTTAATTGTATACTCCTGTTAATTGAATAATTTTCACTGGCAAAATGGATATTCAATTAAGAGGATTCTACTGTATCAACAAAAAAACATATCATGTGACCTGTTCCAATGAGGGGTTCCGATATGGTTTTGTTGAAATTTGGGGAAAAAATAATATTTTTTCAACTGCTGAATTTGCATATTACGTGGCAGATGTGGTCGATTTGTTGGGTAAAGGGTTAATGTTTCCCACAATTATTATTACGATTTATTGGGGTAGGGTCACCTTCATCATCTAGGAATATATCATGATTGCAACATAAGTTTAAAGTCAAGTTTAGGCCCCAGAAAGTAGATCTTCTGTTTCCCAAGCCATTTTGTAGAATTTAAATATGGGTGGGCAGTTTTTTATTTTATTTTTTATTTTTGTAATTATTTCTTTGCCATCTAAAGTTCACGTTCTTGGTTTGTTTTATATTTTAGGCCTCATAATCTACAGAATAGCATTGGTGGTGGTCTATTTTGTCCCTTGAGTGCAAGAAGGCTTTGCAATGCTAAAGCATTGCAAAGTCGTGTTGCTCTCAAGGGACAAATTTAGCAATTTTATTAACTTGGGTAAAATTTCAGACATAAATTAATTTTTGGTTTTTCAGGTTCATATTGGTTATAAAAAGAGAGATTGTGGCAACCAAAAGGACCATAAAAACTTGGACCATTGGGTCTTGTGGTGATAAACTGAGTATTTATTCTATTATAACTAGGGCCCTGCCTTCTTGCACTCAAGGGACGAAATAATAGTGAGTGTGCATATTCATGTAGTGTGTGATATGGCAGTTACCAGTTTTTTATAATCAGAAAGTGTGACTATCCGTGTGCATTGCACAGGGTTTGACACACTTTCTGGTTACAAATAAAAGAGAATATCTACACTGTTTTAGTGTGGACCTGAAAGTATTATTTTTCACTCACGCAAGCGCTCGTGAAAAATAAAACCTTCAGGTCCACACTCATGAGATAATTCCCGATATTCACTAAAATTTTCTTTGTATTATATGCTACGTGACATTTTACTACACAATATTCAGCCCAATTTCGCTGTGAACATGTATGTTTCAAAACAATAAAAAAGATCAGCTGATCATTCATTCAAGGCGACGTTAAAGGCAACATCATGCGCCGAGGTGTAATGTCATTTAGGAAGCTACTGAGAAAATTCATCGTGTGGACCTGAAAATATTATTTTTCACTTGCGCAAGCGCTCATGAAAAATAAAACTTTCAGGTCCACACTCATGAGATAATTCCAGTTACTGACTAAAATAGAGTAGATTTTCTTTATGATACACTACAACACATTTTATTGCACAATATTCAGCCCAATTCGATGAGAAATGCGTATGTTTCAAAACAATAACAAAGATCAACTGATAGTTATTTCAAGGCGACGTAATGCAACATAGTGTGATGTCATTTAGGAAGGTACTGAGGAATATATCTGGATATTTATCGAGTCGATAGATATCGAGAAATATTTTTTAGATAATTTGCGATAATTCACAGGCTAGCATATAATAAAATTCATTATTAACTGAGTAACTAACACTATACACTGTACCGCCTTAGTGTAAATCTCATCAATAGCCACTCTTTACCAAATGTAATGGTCAAAACCAGCCAGTAATATTCTCAAACTCAGCTTATGAACCTTCATTGGAACAGAATGTTGAAATGGGTTTTTTTTATACAGTGGAACCCTGTTAACCCTCAGCACTCTGGTAGTGCGACAGAATTTTGTCCAACCACTCTGTTTTTCTTTTGTTTAAGTACGAATTTAACCAATTATATCTTGTTTGACAGAGCTCACCGAGCTCTGTCAAACAAGGTATATTTCGTTAAATATCAAACTGCATAATGGGAAATATTTGCTGCTGAAAACTTCGCTATTTTGACATCAGAGTGCAGAGGGTTAATTGAATAGCCACTTTGCCAATGAAAACTAGAACTATCACTGAAGGTGATTAATACCCCCGCTTTGGGTTTTTAGAGGAATGCACTTCTGATCATGTAGGCGAAGGCCATAAGGAAATGTATACATAAAGATCATTTTTTGTTGTTGAAATTTGTATTTGCATGTGGCCTTCCACAGAACAGCACTGAATACTTAAAGAGCCCACACATATATGGTTTACATTTGGAAAAACACATTTACAATGTGTAACATGTATTCAAAAACGGTTCATTAATGTAGGAGGAGTTGCACACACAAGAATCCCATTTGAAAACCCATAATAATTCCAAGTTAAAGGGAGATAACCTGGTTAAAATTGTCGCAGATCAAAAATTTGGGAATATGCGTATGTTCACTTAGTTGTGATAATGTTTGAAAGGTTTCGTCAAAATTGATTGATAAATGTAGGAGGAGTTGCACGCACAAGAATTTCATGTAGAAACCCATAATAAATCTAAGTTAAAGGGAGATAACCTAGTTAAAATTGCCACAGCTCTAAAATTTTTGGAATATGCGCATGTTTACTTAGTAGTGATGATGTCTGTAAACTTTTGTCCAAATTGATTGATAAATGTAGGAGGAGTTGCGCACACAAGAATTTCATGCAGAAACCCATATTAAATCAAAGTTCAAGAGAGATAACCTGGTTAAAATTGTCGCAGATCAAAAAGTTTGGAATATGCACATGTTCACTTAGTAGAGATGATGTTTGAAAGGTTTCATCAAAATCGGTTCATTAATGTAGGAGGAGTTGCGCACACAAGAATTTGTTCGAACGGAAAGACATAATAAATCTAAGTCAAAGGGAGATAACCTGGTTAAAATTGTCGCAGATCAAAAATCTTGGAATATGCGCATGTTCACTTAGTAGTGATGATGTCTGAAAAGTTTTGTCCAAATTGACTGATAAATGTAGGAGGAGTTGCACGCACAAGAATTTCATGTAGAAACCCATAATAAATCTAAGTTAAAGGGAGATAACCTAGTTAAAATTGCCACAGCTCAAAAATTTTGGAATATGCGCATGTTCACTTAGTAGTGATGATGTCTGTAAACTTTCGTCCAAATTGATTGATAAATGTAGGAGGAGTTGCGCACACAAGAATTTCATGCCGAAACCCATATTAAATCAAAGTTCAAGAGAGATAACCTGGTTAAAATTGTCGCAGATCAAAAAGTTTGGAATATGCACATGTTCACTTAGTAGAGATGATGTTTGAAAGGTTTCATCAAAATCGGTTCATTAATGTAGGAGGAGTTGCGCACACAAGAATTTGTTCGAACGGAAAGACATAATAAATCTAAGTCAAAGGGAGATAACCTGGTTAAAATTGTCGCAGATCAAAAATCTTGGAATATGCGCATGTTCACTTAGTAGTGATGATGTCTGAAAAGTTTTGTCCAAATTGACTGATAAATGTAGGAGGAGTTGCACGCACAAGAATTTCATGTAGAAACCCATAATAAATCTAAGTTAAAGGGAGATAACCTAGTTAAAATTGCCACAGCTCAAAAATTTTGGAATATGCGCATGTTCACTTAGTAGTGATGATGTCTGTAAACTTTCGTCCAAATTGATTGATAAATGTAGGAGGAGTTGCGCACACAAGAATTTCATGCCGAAACCCATATTAAATCAAAGTTCAAGAGAGATAACCTGGTTAAAATTGTCGCAGATCAAAAAGTTTGGAATATGCACATGTTCACTTAGTAGAGATGATGTTTGAAAGGTTTCATCAAAATCGGTTCATTAATGTAGGAGGAGTTGCGCACACAAGAATTTGTTCGAACAGAAAGACATAATAAATCTAAGTCAAAGGGAGATAACCTGGTTAAAATTGTCACAGATCAAAAATCTTGGAATATGCGCATGTTCACTTAGTAGTGATGATGTCTGAAAAGTTTTGTCCAAATTGATTGATAAATGTAGGAGGAGTTGCGCACACAAGAATTTCATGTAGAAACCCATATTAAATCAAAGTTCAAGAGAGATAACCTGGTTAAAATTGTCGCAGATTAAAAAGTTTGGAATATGCACATGTTCACTTAGTAGAGATGATGTTTGAAAGGTTTCATCAAAATCGGTTCATTAATGTAGGAGGAGTTGCGCACACAGGAATTTGTTCGGATGGAAAGACACAATAAATCTAAGTCAAAGGGAGAAAACCTGGTTAAAATTGTCGCAGATCAAAAATCTTGGAATATGCGCATGTTCACTTAGTAGTGATGATGTCTGAAAGGTTTTGTCCAAATTGATTGATAAATGTAGGAGGAGTTGCACACACAAGAATTTCATGTCCGGAAAGACGTACGGACGGACGTACGGACGGACGGACAGATGGACGGACGGACGGACGGACGTACGGACGTACGGACGTACAGGGCGATTCCTATATAGCCCCCACTTCTTCGAAGCGGGGGTATAATTATTCTCTATGAGCTCTGTCAAACAAGATATAATAGATTAAATGCCAGTATTGGATGTACTGAGGTGAAATAGGTCGATCAACAAAGGATAACTGGGGAGAGTCGGGGTAATTTGGTGACAGGTTACAAGATTTTTTATTCAACAGGAGTTTACTCTATAACCTATATTAAATTAACAGGTCAAATTAGTTCTGGAGGTATGGTAAATGGTTTTGGGTTGGGAAATTATATTCAATTAACAGGGTGATTCAATTAAGAGATATCCAATTAAGTGGGCTCCACTGTAGTGAATTTCAAAAATGAAAACACATTCTATTTTCAATTGATAGCTTGTTTGTAACAATAAAAAATAATGTTAAAATACTTACGAAAACAAGCAAGCAAACTGACTTCTTCAATAATAACAGGGTTTGATGTATTTTTAATCTTAATTTCTGTGATGATAGTTTGACCATACGTAAAATTGAAAAGCACAGTTTCATTGGGAGCAAACAGCTGGAAGAAAGAACACATACACGAGAGTTAGCATTTTCTTTTCAGCGCAGTTCACACAGTTTTCAAAACAAGAGGCCTCAAGGGCTTTGAAGCCCTGACTTAACCCTTTACCCAACGTAACAGCCAAAACCAGCTAGCACTATCCTGAAAAATTGTCAATTAATTTTCATTTTATTTTCATTTTTTTTTCAAAAACATAGGTTATGACCCCTCATTGGAACGAGCTCGTTGTCAAGCTCGTTCCAATGAGGGGTCATAACCTATGTTTTTGAGACAAAAAATGAAAAAAATTACTTATTCAAGAATTTTTTTGCAGGTGTCGTCTGCTTTTCATGTTAGGTAAAGGGTTAACAAAACACTATAGATTATTCCGAGATAAGATTTTAAACAAGAGGCCCGAAGGACTCACCTGACAAAGAGCTAGTATATTAGTTGCTTATTAACATTTTTTCCTACTGATTTGGGCAGTGGTTTGAGAGAGCAAAAACTGCCCAAAATCTTGGAGTTCTCACAATGAAAAAGTATCATTGCATATCAACAGAAAATTACCAATTTCCACAAAATACAGAGTAAGAGTAATATGGAGGGAAATGGTAAAATGACTAGTGGTCTGATTGGAAGGAACTTTATCTGAACAAATTTCAATCCCCCCCTCCACCCCCCCCCCCTCCCCCCCCACCACCCCTCCCGACCCTTCAAGATTTTGGAACACCAAAGGATTCTGACTGCCCAAACTGCAGAAGAAGAGGTTTATTTTAAATAATTTCGTAAAAAATTCCACTGGGTTAAAATTCAGAATTTTACAAAAGTAGGCTAATATATGAATTGAGAGACCTCGTTGAATCCTCTAAAAGGATGCTGTATTTCAAATGAAAATTATTCAATTAACTGGGAGTACAGTGGCTCAGTGGTAGAGTGTTGGACTCTTATGCTAGAGGTCCCGAGCAGAGTTCGATCACAGTCTGGGATGACCCGCATTGTGTCCTTGGGCAAGGCACTTTATCCCGGCTGCCCACATGGGGGCACGATGACGCCATGTTCTAAGGCGTACTGCACGTCGATGGTGCACATGTCTTCAACTGCTGTAACCCTGCTTGAGCGAAGCTTGAACAGAGTTAGAATGTTGAGGAGTGGACAGTTGCTCGTCGATGCTCGGTGGTTCTCTGCGGGTACTCTGGCTTCCTCCACTCGTAAAACTGTCACAGTCATGATTAGCCATTGTGCATAAGTATGTGACCTTAAACACCAATAAATAAATAAATAAATAAATAAATAAATAAATAAATAAATAAATAAATAAATAAATAAATTCAATTAACAGGTGTATTCAATTAACAGGGATTGTGTCACTTTCCTGCATTCTAGAGATAACACAGCATTTATTCTATTATATCTTGTTTGACAGAGAGTTGGTAATTTCTTGACATGTTACAAGATTTTTTATTCAATTAACAGGAGTATACTCTATAACTATATTCAATTAACAGGTAAAATTTGTACAGGAGGTATGGTAAATGGTTTTGTGTTGGGAAATTATATTCAATTAACAGGGTTATTCAGTTAAGAGATATCCAATTAAGTGGACTCCACTGCACTGAAAGATTCTGACTGGAAGAGCTGAAGAAGATTTTTGAAACATTTTCTTCATATTTCACCCAGTTAAAATTTGGGCTCTCATAACGAGTCCAAATATCAAGCCAGAGGCTTGATTTGAATGCACTTGAATATAGCCTCTTCTTCCCATGCGGTCCAACCCATCCACACAAAGATGCTGTCATCAAAATGTCAAAACATTCTGATTGGTGGTCTAAAATTTTTTAAGAAGATTTCTCATATTGCAGGGAATTAAAATTTGGGCTCTGACAAGGTGACAAAATAAGAACCCAGGAACTTAATTTAAAAGAACTTGAATCTGATGTCATCAATGGTGTTGTATACCAAATATCAAAAGATTCTTACTGCTGCATCTTAAGGAAAAGTTTACAGAATAAATAAAAGATATCTGAAAGCTTTATTTTTCACGAGCGCTTTCAGGTCCGCACGAATGAGATAATTCCCGATATTCACTAAAACAGCGTAGATTTTCTTTTTATTATATGTTATGTGACATTTTATTTACTCCGCAATATTCAGCCCAATTCGACTGCAAACAGTTTCAAGACAAAAAAGCTGCTGATCATTCTTTCAAGGTGATGTTCAAGGTGACATCATGCGCTGAAGCGTAACGTCATTTAGGAAGCTACTGAAAAAATTCATCGTGTGGACCTGAAAATATTATTTTTCACTCGTGCAAACACTTGAGGAAAATAAAACTTGTGCCATATCGATTAACCCATTCACACGTGTGTGTCATTCTGTTTTTGCCAAACAGGAAGTCCTTGTACCCAAGCCTGGAAATACGCAGACTGACAGGGCAGCATTACTAAATTTACTCTCTGTGAACCTCAATCTGAATCAAGGACTCAAGCCTAAACAGACAGAGGCACCCACTGTATGGGATAGCATCAGCAAATAAACCCTCTGGGGACCTCAATCTGCAATGACAGATTGTTGATTTCCAGGCCTGATTGCACCCATCGGTTCATGTGAAAATGTTTTTACAAAGTGGGATGGTTCCCCCCCCCACCTACTACCTTGGGGTGGGGGGGGGGGGGAGGGGCAGGCATATTGATTTAAATAAAACTGAAATACCCTACCCCAGTCATCAGTCACATGAAATTTGATCAGTGATTTGGAAGAAGACTCACACACAACCTTTATGACAGAGAACAGATAAAATGTGATCATAAAAGCTTGTCATGATCCTAGAGGCTTTATTTGAAAACACAAGTTCAACACCAAGGGTGGCTATGTCCTCGCCCCCCACCCCATCACCCCCTCCCCCCCCCCCTCCCCCATTGCCAAGCATGAGTTTCTAGCCATTTATTTTTGTTGATATTAAATTAATAAATATCTTATCTTGTCTACATTAAACCATAGCACCAATACAGCAGGCCACCAAATGTGTCCATGGGGCACTAATGGCCCCTCTTTATGATCTTCCAAGTCAGAAAGGGCCATAACTCAGCCACAAAATATCAGACCAAGCTCACTATCAATCCCAACCTGTACTATGTGGTTATAAACCAATGTATAAAATTTAGTTTCATTTTGTTCAGTCCAACTAAAGTTATCGTCTGGAAACCATATTCGGGATGGACATACAGTTAAAACTAGAAGTCTGTCACGAACTGTGCGCTTATCTAAGCTTAATTGGGCAGAGGAATTGTGCACAATTGCCATCTCGAATGGCATCCAAAGCATGGCAGGTTCTCCTGGTTACTCATAGCAAACACAGGAAATGTTTCTGCCAATGCCGGAGGTCCATTGACTGAAACATTGCTTGTGCACAGGCCATATGTACAGAATTTGATAGCCTTACTATGGTCATAGCATGTAGATTAATGCACAGATCGACGTACTATTTGTGCACATTTCATATCAGGACTTCTAGTTTTAACAGTACGTATGGATGTGTTTACAAATGACTACTTACGTGGCTAGGATTTGGCAAAAATAGTTAATTATGTAGCTAATTTCTGTTATGTGGCTAGCCACATAACAAATTTTTTAGACATTTAAAAATCATCTGACTAAATAAGACACATTACATCATAGTCACATTAAAGGTTGGAAAAGCAATGTCCAAATATTTAGATATCCATCCATTGGCTGCCACATAATTGATAGCCACATAAAAGTTGAGAAGCCACTTAAAAATACAAGAGGAGCCACGGAGCCTTAATCACTCACCGGCCAAAGTGGTTCAAAGAAGTATTTGGGGGTCACATTCAGTTAGACATGGTTCATCAACACTACAAAGGAATGAAGTCATGAGAGACAAATTTTATGGAACTAGGGACATGGCTTGAACAAACTTGAATCTTACCCCCCTAAGGATGCTGCATACCAAATATCAAAAGCATTCATCTGCTGGATCTGAAGAAGATGATTTTTAAAGAAAATTCCTCATTTTGAACCAAGTTATCATTTGGGTTCCCACATGAGCCCAAATATGAACCCAGGGACTTGGCTTGAACAAACTTGAATCTCACCCCCTAAGGATGCTGCATGCCAAATATCAAAACATTTTGACTGCTAAATCTGGAGAAAGAGATTTTTAAAGAAAAATTCCTCGCATTGACTACGTTATAATTCGAGCTCTCACAGGGAGCTCAAATATGGACCCAGGGACTTGGCTTTAACAAACTTGAATCTCACCCCCTAAGGATGCTACACACCACATATCAAAACATTCTGACTGCTGGATCTGAAGAAGAAGATTTTTTAAGAAAATTCCTCATTTCGAACTAAGTTACAATTCAAGCTCCGACAGTGAGCCCAAATATGGACCTAGGAACATGGCTTGAACAAACTTGAATCTCATCCCCCTAAGGATGCTGCATACCAAATATTAAAACATTCTGACTGCTAGATCTGAAGAAGAAGATTTTTAAAGAAAATTCCTCATTTTGAACGAAGTTACAATTCAAGCTCCGACAGTGAGCCCAAATATGGACCTAGGAACATGGCTTGAACAAACTTGAATCCCATCCCCCTAAGGATGCTGCATACCAAATATTAAAACATTCTGACTGCTAGATCTGAAGAAGAAGATTTTTAAAGAAAATTCCTCATTTTGAACTAAGTTAACATTCGGGCTCCCACAGTGAGCCCAAATATGGACCTAGGAACATGGCTTGAACAAAGTTGAATCTCAACCCCCAAGGATGCTGCATACCAAATATAAAAACATTCCAACTGCTGGATCTGAAGAAGATTTTTAAAGAAAATTCCTCATTTTGAACTAAGTTACAATTCGGGCTCTCATAATGAGCCCAAATATAAACCCAGGGACTTGGCTTGAACAAATTTGAATCTCACCCCCCTAAGCATGCTGCATACCCAATATCAACAGATTCTGCCTGCTGGATCTTGAGAAGAAGATTTTTAAAGAAAATTGCCTGAAATGCATTAAGTTCAAATTTGGGCTCCTATACTGAGCCCAAATATAAACCCAGGGACCCGAATTGAACAAACTTGAATCCGATATACCGCACAATGTTGCATACCAAATATCAAAAGATTCTGCCCACTGGATCTGGAGAAGAAGATATTTTAAGAAATTTGCCTGAAATGCACTAAGTTCGAATTTTATCTTCTATAGTGAGCCCAAATATGAATCCAGGGGGCCGATTTGAACAAACTTGAATCAGATCTATCTCACAATGTTGCATACCAAACATCAAAAGATTCTGCCTGCTGGATCTTGAGAAGATTTTTTAAGAAATTTGCCTGAAATGCACTAAGTTCGAATTCGAGCTTCTATAGTGAGCCCAAATATAAATCCAGGGGGGCCGATTTGAACAAATTTGAATCAAATCCACCCCACAATGTTGCATACCAAATATCAAAAGATTCTGCTTGCAGGATCTGAAGAAGGGGATTTTTTAAGAAATTTGCCTGAAATGCACTAAGTTCAAATTCGGGCTTCTATACTGAGCCCAAATGTGAATCCAGGAAGCCAATTTGAACAAACTTGAATCAGATCCACTCCACAATGTTGCATACCAGATATCAAAAGATTCTGCCTGCTGGATCTTGAGAAGAAGATTTTTAAAGAAATTTGCCTGAAATGCACTAAGTTTGAATTCAGGCTCCTATACTGAGCCCAAATATGAACCCAGAGGGGCTGATTTGCACAAACTTGAATCAGATCCACCCCACAATGTTGCATACCAAATATCAAAAGATTCTGCTTGCTGAATCTGGAGAAGAAGATTTTTTAAGAAATTTGCCTGAAATGCACTAAGTTCAGATTCAGGCTTCTATACTGAGCCCAAATATAAACCCAGGGGGCCAATTTGTACAAACTTGAATTAGATCCGCTCCACAATGTTGCATACCAAATATCAAAAGATTCTGCCTGCTGGAACTGGAGAAAAAGATTTTTTAAGAAATTTGCTTGAAATGCACTAAGTTCAAATTCGGGCTTCTATAGTGAGCCCAAATATGAATTCAGGGAGCCGATTTGAACAAACTTGAATCTTCCCCCCTAGAGATGATGTATACCAAATAGGAAAGAATTCTGCCTGGTGGATCTGAAGAAGAAGATTTTTTTTAATTTTGGAAAGAAATTCATGGGTGTTATCAGAGTTATGCCTCTTGTGGTGCCCCCTGTGGGGGCGGCAAGTTTATTTGTACAAGTGTGAATTGACATATGATAGGGAACAGGCACACCAAAATTTGGTTCATTTTGATCCAGTAGTTTGGGAGGAGTAGTCGATAATGTAAAGTTCATGGCGGACGACGACGACGACGGATGGCAAGTGATAAGTTAAGCTCCCTTCGGGGAGCTAATAAGACTCATTAAATTATATGTGGACAGCCACATAAAAGTTGAGAAGCCACTTAAAAATATAAGCCACATAAAATATATATGGACACTGGACACACACAGAGCTACTTGTTAGTAAAAAAGCTAGCTAATAAAATTTGATAAGCCACCTAAAAATATAAGCAACATAAAATATGAATGGACATTGGACACATAAATAGCCATTTGTTCGAAAAAACGCCACATTTGAGAAGCCGCTTAAAACTATACGTATCATAACTATTGGTTGGACAAAGGAACCACATTAATTTGAGAAGCCACTTAAAAATATAAGCCACAAAACAACTTACAGCCTCATAACTGATAGCCACATATCTACCCATCTGTTAGTATGGACTGATTGACAGATGAACGGACGAATGAACAAGGGACACTTAACTGGTGGAGTGCTGGAAGCCCACATTTGGGCTTTATTCTGAAGTGCAGGTACCACAGCTTGGAGGCCCATATCCAATGCATGTGCTTTGTATTACGTTTGAAGTGATATTATTTAATCTGTAAGGGTTTGCCTTGTTACAATTTATGGGAGAGTGCCCATAGGCACTCTCCCATACATTGTAACAAGGCAAAGACAAGTGTACAAGATCTGATGGTCAAAAATAATTTAGCACTCTACCAGTTAATGCCCCTTTTCCAAATTGGCAGGGGCATAAAAACAATGAATTAACATTATGAAGATTCTAATTAGTAAACATACAACCATTAGCAGTAATAGCCTGAGGAAAGTTTTTAAATTTTTTATTACTGCATTGTGTTAACCCTTTACCCAATGTAACGACAAAAACCGGCCAGCTATTCACAAAATTCACCATTCAATTTTTATTACTTTTTCATTTTTTGTCACAAAAACATAGCTTATGACCCTCATTGGAATGAGCACAATGAGCTCGTTCCAATGAGGGGTCATAAGCTATGTTTTTGAACTTGGCTTGAACAAACTTGAATCTCACCCCCTAAGGATGCTGCATGCCAAATATCAAAACATTTCGACTGCTAAATCTGGAGAAGGAGATTTTTAAAGAAAAATTCCTCGCATTGACTACGTTATAATTCGAGTTCCCACAGGGAGCCCAAATATGGACCCAGGGACTTGGCTTTAACAAACTTGAATCTCACCCCCTAAGGATGCTACACACCACATATCAAAACATTCTGACTGCTGGATCTGAAGAAGAAGATTGTTTAAGAAAATTCCTCATTTCGAACTAAGTTACAATTCATTCTCCCACAGTCGGCCCAAATATGGACCTAGGAACATGGCTTGAACAAACTTGAATCTCATCCCCCTAAGGATGCTGCATACCAAATATTAAAACATTCTGACTGCTAAATCTGAAGAAGAAGATTTTTAAAGAAAATTCCTCAGTTTGAACTAAGTTAACATTAATGCTTCAAGAATTTTATTTGCTAGTGTCATCTGCTTTTCATGTTAGATAAAGGGTTAAATCTGGTAGTTGGTAAACCTCTTGAATATGTCTTCAGCCCTGATCTCTGTACAACTGGATTGCTGGAACATCAGCAAAAAACGTCACCACGCAAATCTGCCCTCCCTTAGATGGCATTAAAGCAATTAATGTGGTGACTCCTCCCAACATATGATGTTTGATACACTTTCATCGCAGTGCAGTAGAAAGAGCATTGGATTTTCGATCATGTCCATTCTTAACCCTTTACCCAATGAATCGCCTGCATCCGTCCGCGTAATATGCAGATTCAGCAGCTGAAAAAATATTTTTTTTAAAATTTCAACAAAACCATATCAAGTAACCCCTCTTTGGAACGAGCTCATCGAGCTCGTTCCAATGAGGGGATCACATGATATGGTTTTGTTGAAATGAGCTCATTCCAATGAGGGGGTCACATGATATGGTTTTGTTGAAATTTTTTGAAAAAAATTTAAAAATGATATTTAAATTACTAAATTTTGATATTGTCTGCATTGGGTAAAGGATTAACCATTTTCTTCAGCAAACTGCATCTTAGGAATAAAAGAGTTAACAAAGTTTTTTTTTAAAAATACATATCCTTTTAATTTTTATATATAAATTTATATATAAACTGGCGTGTGTGTGGGGGAGGGCGGACTCCAAAATAGAAAGATTACAAACGTTGGTGTTCATACAAATTATTATTTGTCGGAAAAAGAGGGTTGAATGGTGATTCTTCATCATATTGAACTGAATCATTTAAAATTAAAAACAGAAGGAACTGGTGCATACAGTTAAAACTAGAAGTCCTGTCACGAATTGTGCGCTTATCTAGGCTTAATTGCACATTGGAATTGCGCGCAATTGCCATATCGAATGGCATCCAAAGCACGGCAGCTTCTCCTGGTCACTCATAGCAAACACATGCAATGTTTCTGCCAATGGACCTCCGGGTAACCCGGAGGTCCATTGGCTGAAACATTGCCTGTGCACAGGCCATATGTACAGAATATGACAGCTTTAATTGGGTCATAATGTGCACATTAACGCGCATATCAACGTGCTATTTGTGCGCATTTCATGACAGGACTTCTAGTTTTAACTGTATAGGAAGTGGCATGTGTCATTTTTTGCCATGCATTTGTCTTCAAAATCCAAAAATACAGTTATCTGTATTTTACATTTCCAAGGGTCAAGATGAGATTCATTTGCAAGAATATCAGACAACACAAAAAAGAAATCAAAAATTTTTAAGATATGTAACAGGAGTAAAGATAAGTGTGGGAGCCGGTGTTCGAACCGTTGACCTCTTGCACACAAAGCGACCGATTTACCATGAGACTAAGAGATCTGGACCAACTTAAACGTCGACTGCCACACTACTCTCCCCTTCTTTTGAGATTCACCACATATGAATCTCACCCCAGATTCCACCTCAGAGTGGTTGAAACACCCACCATGCTTCACCACAGCATCCTGAATGCCACCAACTCCTGAGGATCAGACGGGTCATTAAATGTAACAGGAGGGGAGATAAGTGTGGGAGCCGGGGTTCAAACCATTGATCTCTAGCATACAAAGCGATACCTATTTACCATGAGACTAAGAGATCTGTACCACCAGGCTGGTCAGTAAATGGCCTTTATACCTCGACCACTGCAGATATGAGGAAAAGATGACTGGCTGAACCATTAGATTTGATACATTAGATGTCCAAAATGTACTGTTGTTGTTCAAGAGCAATTAGTGATGAACATTGGTGCCACCACAAATGCTATCAATGGTATACAGGAAATTTGAATAGATTAGGCCACACCTACAAGCATGGAAATAAGCAATTTGCCCCCAGTGGGAGAATTTGTTGATGCTATCCTATACAGTGGGCCAATTTATCCTCTGGGTACTTCTTTCTGTTTAGGCTTGAGACCTTGATTCAGATTGAGGCCCACAGAGGGTAAATTTAGTGATGCTACCCTGCTGTACAAGGTAGCATCACCAAATTCACCCTTTGAGGACATCATTTTGCCGATGACAGTCTGCTTATTTCCAGGCTTGCACACCTATACTGCTGATGAACAAAATTGTTCTACAGGAAGTGAACACAGTTTGTTTAAAGACAATGATAGAGTGTTGTTCAAACAAGATTGTTTATTTTACAATAAGGAAGGTTACAAAACAAAGTTTAAGAGGTTTGGACAACTGAGAACATTACACAATGTTCATCAGATGGGTGGGGGAAAAAAAAGGATGAGAAACGCCTCACCAGAATATGAGGATTTGTCTTGTTTGTATTGAGTAGTGATGTACTAATGATCAAAAGGGGTTGTGAACCAATGAACAATGATTTGAGACCACAATCGGCTAATACTGATGCCGACACTGATGAATGTTCCAATAAATTGATCGAGTGACTGATTATCACTGATGTTGTCAAACACCTGGGATAATGCAGTGGTTAAACACATGTGTCAAGTGTCCATTGCTACTGAATAGTTTATACACATTGCTTCTTGAAACAAATTTTTAACTTTTTTAGGCCGAATATGAGCTCCTTAACCTTAATGTTTCCAAGTTGACTGATTGGCCTTTTTGGCAATGATTTCTTGAGATAAATTTTCATGAATAATTCATCAAAATTAGTCATGGCTGCTTCATAGCAGCCATGACTAGATTTGATGGAAAATATGTTTTAAGTACTCATCAGGTTAATAGTTAAGACACTCAGTTTCACCTACCAACATAACATCCAAGGAGATCATAAAGTTTAGTAATGTTGGAGTCAGGGACCAGCCTAGGGGGGAATTTTAGGGAGACTTCAAGTCTCCCTCCAGAAAAAATAGGGAGACCGCAGAGTCAAGTAGGGAGACTTCATAGGCAAGTGGGGAAAATTAAGAATATTTATGTACCGCCCCCCTGCCACCCCTTCATATTTTCAGCTTTAACGCTCCATTAACGCCTGTTTAATCCAGGTCCAGTTGTCTATGATGCATCTGTGCCAAGTTGAAAAATCACAAGGTAATTATTGATTGAAAATCCCCCACTGCTGCCCTCTCCTTCATGACCCCTCCCCTCTCCGCTGTGTCATTCCCACAGCACCCTCCTGTGGGTGCCTTTCACCAAAGTCTACTAAGCTAATAGATCTAATTTCCAAAGTCTGAAAGTGTGAACAGGACCACATGTAAGAAGGTTGCTTGGAAGGTACTTTTTCAAGATCCTTCTCATCCACATTTGCGCCCTGCACAAAGCTTTTCTTGTCACAACTAAAGCTTTTTTTCATGTGTTTCAATTCCATTTGTGTTTTTTCTGGGAATAGACAAAACGAATTAAAAGTTAAAAAATTTATAGTAATTTATATATTTTTTATACTTACCAATGACCCAAACTTAGCTGGTGCTAACTCTAAATTATTCAGGGCCAAACACAAATTTTGCCCCCCCAATCCCCCAAATTTGCATAAAAAAACGAAAATTAGATGTCCTATAAGGTCCTCCATACTTTTATTCCACTGCGCATGCACAGTGTCAAGGAGGTCTCAACATTGGTGCCAAATGTCATTCTTACAACCAGTGCCTGGTAAGCGTTATGTACTCAGCGGGGAGGTATGAGTTCCCAACTCCTGGGAGGGCCATCCCCATCTGGGTCATTGGTAAGTATAAAAAATATATAAATTACTATAAATTTTTTAACATTTTTATACTGTACCAATGACCCAGACTTAGCTGAATAGTAAACAGGTTGGAGGGCCTAGGACATAAAGGAAAATCCAATAGGCTCAATTACATGTGACAGAATTATCCCCTCAAGGAGAAAAGGAGAGATAGGCTTTACATGTATCTTTCTTCTTCCTATCAAAGAAGAAAGACACAACCCCATTCTGTAATTGAGCACAATAACATCAATGATCTCTATTAACATCCAATATAACCCTTTATACTAATTATTTTTAAAGGTAAGCCAATAAATAAAGGAAGTCCAGAGAAATGAGACTCTTTATTCTCATTAAAAGTGTCCGAGGATTGTATATTAATGCCCATTTGACATGTGACATATACAAATGCTTCACACCGAGCTACACTTTAAAAATATTACATGAATGAATTTAAACATTAGCTTTACACTTTAAAACCATCCCGGCACCGACTTGGAATTACTGACTCCAGGGGAGGTATTCCCTTGCTTTTCACTATAAAGCAGGTGACCTAAGGGAACACCCCCCCCCCTTCCCCTTGCCCTGGGTCAAATACCCCTGAGCGAAGAGGGCAGCCAGACAGAGTCACTGCCTGAACAGAAAGCCTACATAACTATAGTTGCAACTGTTTAGTGGACGATATTCTGAGCAACTGATAATGGACCTAAACAATGCAGGTCTCCAGAAATGGACTCAATATTTCTAAGACAAAAATTTGTGAAAGTGGAAGACTGAGACCAATATACAGCCTTCATTCAATCTGTAATAGCAACACTATTAGCATAAGCCCAAGATGTTGATAGAGCTCTTACTTCATGAGCTGAAATCTTAAGCGCAGACTGCTGAGTATTAGAGAATTTTTCATAAGCAGTTCGGACAGTTAACTGAATCCATCTCGCAATAGAATGGACCATAATGTCCTTTCTATTAGGCATCAGAGACAGAAAAAAATGCTTACGTCCCTTTCTGATGAACTCAGACTTACGTTTATAAATACGTATTGCTCTAAGAGGACAGAGTAAAGGACTACGCCCGTCTGAAGACGGAAGGGCCTTAATAACAATAGGTTCTGGATACTTATTAGGAGCCTGATTCTAAGCCAAAAATCCAACTTGGTAGTAAAGGTAATAGTATTACCAACGCTACGATAGTGAGAATCATCCACAGATAGTGCATGAAGCTCGCTAACTCTTCTAGCAAAAGAGAAGGCTAAGAGAAAAGCTGTCTTATAAGATAAGAATTTGAAGTCCACTGTGTCAAGAGGCTCAAATGGCGCTTTCTTTAGCTTAAGAAGAACCCAAGCTAAATTCCACTTAGGAGTTAATCTAAGGGTTCTAGGTCTATTTATCGAAAAGTTTCTAACTAATTTAGATAAAGAAACATTAGATCCAATCATTGAGCTATCATGGTGTGCATAGGTATTGGATAGCATAGGCCTATAACCCTTAATGGTGACAGGCTGCAGTTTGATCTCATCAAACAAGTAGACCAGAAAATTTGCAATGTCTGGAATGGAGGGATCATAAATATCTACTGAATGATCCCTACACCACTGACGAAAGACCTTCCACTTAGCAGCATAATTTAGCGAAGAGGAGGTCCTCCTACAGTTAGAAATCGCATCCACTGCTCGTCTTGTAAAATGCTTGCCGTGTAAGAAGGACTGCACAATGGAAATACATGAAGGTTGAGACTTTGCAGGTTGTGATGGAAAGTTAGCGATTTCCCCTGTGAAATTTAAAGAAGATCCTCCTGTGAAGGAAGCTTCCGCGGCATGTCCCAGAACAGACACCTGAGTAGATTTATCCACGGTCTCTGTGGAGACAGAGATGCTACCAACAGAATCTTGCATTGCGATTGTTTTATCTTGAGCAATATCTGCTGAATCAACGGCGCTGGAGGATACACATATCATATTATTCCACCCCACCAGATCGATAGAGCGTCTACTGCAAATGCTCGAGAATCCAGACATGGCAACACATACGTCTGCAACTGATTGTTGAGATGCGTTGCAAATAAGTCTATCATTGGCCACTCCCATTGGTAGCAAATCTGATTGAATACTCGTCTGTTGAGAGACCATTCTGACGGCAACAGGCGACCCCCTCCGTGAAAGGGAGTCATCTAATACGTTCAGACGACCCGGAATATGATGGACCGATAGGAGAACCTGATGTTCTGGTACAAACAGAAGGATTCTTTCCATTAGCTTGAACAATGGAATGGAATGAGTGCCTCCCTGATTCCGAATATACGCTACCACCGTCGTATTGTCGGATAGAATTTGCATGTGTGCATTCTGAATAACGTTCATCCAATGACGTAGCGCAAGCCAAATTGACATCATTTCTTTGATGTTTATGTGCTTGCTTAAAAATTGCGGATCCCAAATACCCTGGCACTTCGAATCCGATGGGCTCAGCGTCACGCCACAACCTGTTTGATTGGCATCCGTCATAATTGTAAAACTCGGATCCGGCAATTGCAGTGGAACTCCCTGAGTTAACCACTGAATGCCTGCCCAAGTCTGAATCTCAAGCTGTAACCTTGTCTGAGTGAAGACAATAGCAAGCGTAACAACTGACTAACTTCGCTCTGGTTAACGGCTGACGAACGAGATTGTTGTGCGTCTCGAAGCTCATCCCCAGGTGGGTGAATGACTTGGACGGCACCAGATCCGACTTCTCTTCATTTACTATGAAACCGAGACGTCGGAGCAATAGAAGCAGATTCTGCACACCGTTCTGAAGCGTTAACTCATTGCCGTACCTCTGAAGAATATCGTCCAGGTAGGCCAACGTTACCGCAGTGAATGAGCTCAGAAATGAGTCATTACTGAGTTCATTATTTGAGTGAAAGCCCAGGACGCTAGACTCAGACCGAAGCACATCGCTCGGGACTGATATACGACTCCTCGGACAGCGAAGCGAAGATTTTCTGAACGCCAGATGTACCATGATGTGAAAGTACGCATCTTTGAGATCTATGCTCGCAGCATAGTCGCTCACTCGAATGCTCGCTCTGACCGATCGAATGGTCTCCATATAGAATTTTGGAGCCATGATCAGCTTGTTTATCCAGCTCAGATCTATGACTGGACGGAACGAGCCATCTGGTTCCGGAACCAGAAAAAGATGGCAGTAGAAACCTGGAGATTCCTGGTTTTTTACGACCTCTATCGCATTCTGCACTAAAGAGACTGGACTTCTGATAGAAGCGAGGCTCTTTTCTGCTGATTTGACGGAAGCCGAGTCCATCTTGGACTTCGAGTTAATGAAGGTTTTCCTTTGAAGGACAGTTTCAGTCCTTCCGATATAACCCCTCGAACCCAAGGGTCCTCCGAAATAAATTCCCAATTGTTTGAGAAACTCGACAGTCTTCCACCCACTGGAATGCGACAGAGGTTTAAACCATCACCTCTTGGGATCTGTGAGGCTTGCGGTAGGAGAAACCATGTCCTCCACGGCCTGCACCTCGCCCCGTCGGCCTAGGGGCATCTGACCGGTTGTTTCGGCCAGCGTTACGACCCCTATTTGAGTCGCTACCTTGACGGTCTTTAGAGTAAGACCTAGAGGACATGTACGAACCTCTATAGGAACTTCCCCTGGACGTACTAGTCCCAGAAGTGCCTGGACTACTCTTCTCCGCTGGCTCCGACTTTTTGGAAGCGGATTTAAATAGCAGAGAGTCTGAAGCTTTCTTAGTTAATTGATCATAAATTGCAGAAAGCTTGCCGTCGAAGAGAAGCTCTCCGGAGCCCGAAGCGACTCTGAGAGAGTTTTTCACCTTACTATCCACGTGCGTGGATGTAGCTAGGGCCCTGTCACGTCTAACTAACTCCAGATTTGCCACTGAAAGGGCGGAGTTATATGTGGAGAATGCTATGGCCCTGGACAGAACTCTTAAGGAGGTTTGTACATCCAGGAATTCTTGTCCCTCAAGGCGTAATGACAACGCTCTGGTAAGGTGATCTGCGTACGAAAGTGCATCTAAATTAGCTCTATTAGACGATATTGTCGTTTCCAACGTCGAGTTAGGAATTGACATAGAAGATGGCATGGATGATTCAAGGTCTTCAGCCTGGTCGTCTAGATGCAGAGGAACTCTCTGGATGCCCTGTCCTGCCGTTTCAAACTTATTTCTAGGATTGATGAAAGGCAGAAGAAGAGCAGTTGCCAGTAGGAAGGCTGACCTGCCCGTTTTGTTAGCAAGTTTACTTATAGCATCATTCAATAGTTCAAACGTCCGTGAGATATTTCTGGACTGTGACGGAAACTCAGGGACGGTGTCCCTAAACCGATTGAAGAAATCAGTGTCCAGTGGCGCTATAAGCCTCCTATCTGGCTGCGCAGCATTTTGGTCCATAGGAACAACATTAGGAAGGTGATGCCGGATGAACTCTACGGCAATTTTAT
Organism: Pictodentalium vernedei; assembly: GCA_031216915.1. NCBI lineage: Eukaryota > Metazoa > Mollusca > Scaphopoda > Dentaliida > Dentaliidae > Pictodentalium > Pictodentalium vernedei. The sequence continues at coordinate 424,478,108 of CM062291.1, forward strand.
GTTATTCCGAAAGGGAAAAATCCCATTCCTCCGAATCCCTTTCGCCATCCTGTCGGACCACTTGTAAATCTTGGTCGTCTGTACCTGATCCAGCGGCGGAACATACCTACCCAGCTTCATCTGATAATTTGTGTTCCGACAGAGTTTCTGCCGGTTGCTGGGATGCGGCGATGATCTGCACTATCTGTGATAGAATGTTCATTACGGAGGCCTGAGGAGCTGCGTTCTTACGGTGCATACCTCTTTTATGCGAACGACCGGAGGATGATGGCCTCGTATCCCTGGCTACCGGATGGCATGACCTGGCCGCCATGGAATCCCTGGTCGGCGATACTGGCTGGATATCATGGTCATGTAGCCAATGTGCAGTCGAGGATGAGGAAGCCATATGAGCAGTCTCGCCAGACTGTCTATATACCAGAGCATCCCGAGCGGTGGATGTATGCTCCGACTGAGGAACGTTATGTACTACAACATCTGGGCCCAGATGTTGTTGTATGAGAGAGGGGCCTCTCTCTCGCTCGCAGCCCGGATGGACCTGGACGAGCTTGGAACCGGACTAACAGGCTTCCTCTGTACCATCCTCTGTTCCGTTGTCACTGGGTGTGCACGTGGTAAGTTTATAGTGATCGCAACACCCAAATCTCCTTCCTGGACCGCAACGGATGAACCCGGGTGCTGAGCCATTCGGGGAATGGTCGCGAATGGTTGCGACACCGGGAGAGCTAGCGGACGCCAAAGCCATCGATCCAACTAGGGAGCTCCCAGGTAATTGACGTATCTGCATGAGCACTTTTGCCGCTAATTCTTCATTTGATTGTGACGACGGAAGCACACTTCTGGACGACATCACGGAAACATCACCCTGTTCTTGTTCCTCTGAAAAAGAGAGTGGAAAACTACAGTGACCCTGCGGAGAGAGGACCGGCATGGTCCTCTCCCCACTAACATTATATTATTATTTATTTATTGGTGTTTAAGGTCACATACTTATGCACAATGGCTAATCGTGACCGTGACAGTTTTACGGGTGGAGGAAGCCGGAGTACCCGGAGAGAACCACCGAGCAACGACGAGCAGCTGTCAGCTCTCCAACATCGTAATTCTGAACTCTGCACCGCAGCACAGGCAGGGTTAGATTGGTTGAAGACATGCGCACCATCGATGTGCAGTACGCCTCAGTACACAGCATCATCGTGCCCCCATGTAGGCAATCGGGGTGAAGTGTCTTGCCCAAGGACACAACGCGGTTGCCGCAGGTGGGATTCGAACCGAGGACCTCTCGGCTTGCAGCCTGCACCTCTACCAACTGAGCCACCGTGCCCCCCTCCCCACTAACAACACACGTCTCCAACGTTTCTCATCCCAATTGATACACACTGAACAAGGGTTAGTGTGAGTACATTGACTACAATTAATACAGAGATCATGAGAATCAGAGGATTATTTCCTCCCATTACAATTTGAACAATAATCTTTCACTGTCAAAAAAGTAAACAGTCATAGTACTCGCACCAAACCTTGAAACAAAGATACATAATAAAATAATCCATTATAACATTATGAAAAAATAATTCAAAAAGAAAAAAAATTTTCAGAAGAGCCCAAGTTCCCAATGGGAACAATGAGCCCAAATGGATCCCAAAAAAGCCTAAGTGTGGACAAAAAATTTAAATCATTTCAAAAAATTAATGAAACACTTACGGACAATATTAATGTATCTTGCTATGAACTGAACTAAGCAGAAGACAAGTAATCACTATCAGAAGTAACCGTTGTCAACCTAAACAAAAAGTGTAAACAAACCGGAAACATGACTCCAGGCACTGGTAAACATGGCCCGAAATCAGTTACCAATTTAAACACTATCTGATGCAAAACAGAGGCTTCCAGAGAAGAAACTGTAGAACATCAGATGGTAGATGCAGACCAAAATGCCCAAACACCCAAGGGTGAGAACGTAAACATGGGGAAAAAACAGAAAATAATTCTGTTACCAAACCAAAACTCCCAAGAAATTTTAGAAATAAACAATACAAAAAATAAGCCAAAAGCATGGGAGAATAGCTAGGGGGAAATAAAGGAAAGGGAGAGAGGAAACACTGATCAAACAATGGAACATTCATAGCAAGAATGACAACAACAGGGCCATGCCTCAAAAATAGGAAACATTAAATAATTTCGTAAAATAATTATAAGTTACAGCCCTGAACATTTCTTTCCACTGATTTTTCCTCTACTCCTTCTATTTCCTCCTTATATCCACCATTTCTCTCATAATTATGTGTCTGGCATCATTTAAACTGAGATTTACAAGCACAAATATCAGTGATATGTAACTGAATTGAGGGCCAAACAAAGAATGACATTTGGCGCCAATTTCGAGACCTCCTTGACACTGCGCATGCACAGTGGAGTAAAAGTATGGAGGACCTTATAGGACATCTAATTTTCGGTTTTTGATGCAAATTTGGGGGATTGTGGGGGCAAAATTTGTGTTTGGCCCTGAATAATTTAGAGTTAGCACCAGCTAAGTCTGGGTCATTGGTACAGTATAAAAATATATAGTGTTAGAAAATATGTCCGTTGTGTGTACATTTTCAATAGAGAATTTACGGCATCCTAAGTGATGTAACCTACTTTCAAACTGGGTTATTTTGTTGAGTCGCAAAAGTCACCTATTTTCGTTTCGACACTTGGAAGCTCCGACTAAAATGGAACAAAACAGAAATAAAAAAATCCGCAAAAAGCGACAATGGACAATTGATTCTCCCGTGATTTCAAATAAATGGTCACTTATTTGACGAATGAAAATGCCCATTTATCACACTCAAACACATTTGATACTTGAAAATAATCATTTTTATGTAAACCTCGGATCACTCAGTTCAGCCTTTCCACATTTTGGCCAATTTTTAGGGGGCGACTTGTAATCGCCCCGACTATTTTTCTCGGCGACTTTGGGCTTAGAAGGTCGACATAATTGCCCTAGTCACCCTCACAGCTGGCCCATGGTTGGAGTTGCCTATGATTTCTTGTCTTGATCAATCACATCGCACACTTCTGAAAACAAATTAGCTTGGGCTTCTTCCATTGCAAGGTGCCTCATCTTTTCTTCACTACTTTTACTTCTCCACTGATTATGACTAATACAGTGGAGACCACTTAATTGGATATCTCTTAACTGAATAACCCTGTTAATTGAATATAATTTCCTAACACAAAACCATTTACCATACCCCCAGTACAAATTTGACCTGTTAATTGAATATAGGTTATAGAGTAAACTCCTGTTAATTGAATAAAAAATCTTGTAACCTGTCAAGAAATTACCCTGACTCTCCCCAGTTTTCCTTTGTTTATAGATCTATTTGACCTCAGCACATCCAATACAGGTATTTAGTCTATTATATCTTGTTCTCATGGAGCTCTGTCAAACAATATATATAGAGGATATCTAGTGTTTTTGAGTGGATACCGAAAATTATCTCATGAGTGACCCAGACAAATGTTTATTTTTCGGAAGCATTTGCACGAGTCAAAATAACCATTTGTCTCAGTCACAAGTGAGATAATTTTCGGTATCTACTCAAAAACACTAGATTTTCTTTTTTATTATACGCTTTTTATAAGAATCTGATAATTCCACTCATTTCAACCTTGAATTGATGCATGAAAGTAAACAGCGCATAGAATCATTGGTATGCAGAAGTCATTTGATCGATACTCGGAACAGATAGTGTCTTGCAATCTAATTCAGCTGGTGGGTTTTTAGGCCAAACATGGCCTGAAAGTCGGAAATATAAGTTTTTGGTTTGGTACGTCCTTTCAGGCCATGTTTGGTCTAGCGGGTTTCATGAATCAACTCAAGGTGAATATGCGTTGAATTATTGCTGGAAATGATCGGTATCCACTCAAAAACACTAGATTTCTTTTCATTATATGTTTTTAGAACAAATTGATCATTTCCAGTGATAATTTGACTCATATTCACCTTGAAGTGATGCTTTGAAAGCGGCCATTTTGATTGATACCGTGAAAGTGAAAATTTCTATATCTTCACAGTGGGGGATACGATTTCTATCTTTCTGCAATTTCTTCGATTATCTATTGTTTACCCTATGATAAAATAGAATAAACGCTAAGATTAACACCAGAATACAGGAATGTGGCACAATCCATGTTAATTGAATACTCCTGTTAATTGAATACTCCTGTCAATTGAATAATTTCATTGGCAAAGTGGCTATTCAATTAACATAGTCCCACTGTAATGCATTTCGATCAACATGGTCTGGGGCACTAAGCCTCGCTTGTAAATAGGTCAAATCCTCATATTCTAGTGAGGAATTGCTCTTACTTTTTTGTACTCTACGGTTTCAACAACATGTAACAATGTTCTCAGCTGTCCACACCAAGCCACAAAATAGTGTCGTCTGCTTTTCATGTTAGGTAAAAGAGTTAAATGAAGCATTTTGTAAAGATTCACTAACCTTAAGCCCAGTGGATTAACATTAATGAGTCTATTAGTCTGTTATTACATAACTTAGGTGACCGCCCTTTTCGCCTACCGAGGTTTTCGGCAGAAATGTCGGATTTATCCGCACCTAATTGTCGTTCATTTTTTAAAGAATTACCAGTTCATTTTTTCAAAGCTCGACCAACTTATTTGGATCAGACAGTGAAAGAACACTTCCTCTTCTCCCGTTAGTGTTTTGGCACCACCACACTTATTTGTCAATAAAATATCCTGAATAGCTAAATATTTGGCACCAGACAGTTTCATGCCATCGCGGAAACTGTTTGTCACACCAAATGTAATTTAGCACTGTAGCAGTTAAAAGTTAATTCTGATTAGATGTAGTTTATTTCCGTTGTTAAATAACCTCCAGTAGTGCAATGAAACACTCTATGTGCTTCAGAAGTGGACTTTGAGTTGTTGTCGACACACAGGTCTACATGTCAACATGTACTGTTTTTATCTATTGATTAACACTTTATCTAACCAAATGGAGGTTGTAGGCAGTGATAATCATACAAAAAATCACCTTAGTGAGTGTACGTGTTTATGTAGTGTGTGATATGGCAGTCAAGCCATAAAATAAGCAGACTGACATCTGCAAAATGAGGTCCCCAGAGGGTGAATTTAGTGATGCTACCCTGCACAGCAGGGTAGCATCACTAAATTTACCCTCTGTGAACCTCAATCTGAATCAGGGTCTTAAAACTAAACAGAAAGAGGTACCCAGAGAATAAACTGGCCAACTGTATGGGAAAGCATCATCAAATTCACCCTCTGGAAACCTCATTCTGCAAATGTTAGACTGCTTATTTTCAGGCCTGGTCCACATCCCTTTCACTTTGACCCTTTTAAAACCTTCCTTATTACAAAATATACAATCCAGTTAGAAAAAAACTCAATACCACTGTCTTTCGATAGACTACATTCAATTCTTGGAGAACAACTTGGTGCTGCAGTGGCTTAGGTGTTGCCTAATCTATTCAAATTTCCTGTATACCGTTGATGTCAATCATGCTGGTATCCATGTTCATCACCAACTGCTTCAGGAAAACATCTGCATGCTTCGGTCATTCAATGTACTGAGTCTAATAGTTCAGTCAATCTTCTTTTCAAAAGTTTGATTTGGTTTTTGTTTGTCTAATAATCTTCGAAATGAATCATAATTTGAACCTTGGAGATGAATAACACCAATAGTTTTTTTGTTTAATTTTGAAGATAAATATGTGTTAGAAGCAAGCCAGAAGATAAGCAGACTGTCATCTACAACAAATGAGGTCCCCAGAGGGTGTATTTAGTGATGCTAGCCTGCACAGCAGGGTACCATCACTAAATTTACCCTCTGTGAACCTCAATCTGAATCAGGATCTCAAAACTAAACAGAAAAAGGTACCTAGAGGATAAACTGGCCCACTGTATGGGATAGCATCATCAAATTCACCCTCTGGAGACCTCAATCTGCAAATGTCAGCCTGCTTATTTCCAGCCTGGTAAGATAACGAACACCACTCCCGATCTTTAATGTTGCCTTCCATTTTTTAGTTTAAAATGATTAATTTCAACATGAACAAGAAAGTCACACTTTCTTTTGTTGATGAAAAAGATTATGTGAATTAAATGTATGAACATAATATTTCTATTTTGGAACTTCCTTTCCCCCAATCTCTTAACACACACCCACATCGATAGATATATAGAGACTAAAATTTAAATATAGAAAAATCTCATAGTAGCTTGGTGTACCAAATGTTCACCACGAGTGGTGAATATGGTGTTAACTGCAAGCCTTTGACGAGCGGTTAACACCACTTCACCCCAAGTGGTGAACATTTGGTACACCAAGCTACTTTGGGTATATTTTATTTATACCATAACCGTCAAATTATTAAGAGTTTAAAAGTTAAATAAGACAATAGTCAATATTAAATTCTAAACAATGACCGTACACACGTCCTAATCTGGTTTTGTTTATATGAGCACTTGTGGGCAGTACTTATGCTGTCAATTTTATCGCTGAAACAAAATGGAAAAAGAAACAGGCCTTTTCCATTTTAATAACATAAAAACATACTATTTTGAGTTATGGATGCTTTATTTACATGAGACAATGCATGTTTGATAATTTTGGGTATCTTATGAGGTAAACTCATTTAAAACGTAATAAATAATGGGCACGTTCATTTCACTCTTCGTGAGGTGATGAGCGGTAAAGTTAGACAATTTTGGTTGCATTTAGGTCGATGTCACCGAAAGTCAACTTGGATGTAGTTCCCCTGTAGGAGTAAATTTTAGCTACTGAAATCCCATTGCTGGCGTATTCATCATGGTTCACTCTTCGTGAGGTGATGAGCGGTAAAGTTAGACAATTTTGGTTGCATTTAGGTCGATGTCACCGAAAGTCAACTTGGATGTAGTTCCCCTGTAGGAGTAAATTTTAGCTACTGAAATCCCATTGCTGGCGTATTCACCACGGTTGGTGTGTAAAGCTAAAATTTTAGTCATAGGCTTTTTAAATATAGTAGAGTTGGTAATCGTGGTATAAACCTTAGTGCACAGCAAACTTAAACATATACTTGGAAGAATGATGTTCACACTTTCATTCATTAGATGCAGTTCGTTGAACAAAAAAAGTTAACAGTAGGCAAAAACAAAAAGCAAACGCTCTTCTTATGCCAGTACGATGAAAGTGTGTGGATTTGCATCGATGACTTTTTTGTTCAACTTTCTGTTTTGTATTTGCATACCCCCTGCTATTCCTCTTCCCTTTGCTTCCTATAAATTCCATAAATAGAAATGACGATTCTTAACCCTTTACCCAATTAATCGGTCCATATCCACAAATCAATCACATGAAAAAAATATATTTTTCCAAAGGTTTCAACAAAACCATATCTTGTGACCCATCATTGGAACGAGCTCATTGATTTTTGTTGAAATCTTTGGAAAAATTTGAAAAAATAATATTTAAAACAAGAGGTGGGTATCGGACATGCAGGCATCCAGTTGAGATGTGACAATCGGAGTGTGTTTCATGTCCATAACCCAGTTATCAATCATATGCCAGTTGTCAAATCTGGAAACTTTGTTCAAGTTATAATGCAAACAAGTTCAGAATTTGTAAAAATTATTCAATTAATGCCCATAACTCTGTAACAAAAAATCAGGCCATACCAGTTTTCAAACTGGCTTGGGATATTATTACAAAATATATGGCAAATATTAGTCAAATTGGAGAACGTTTCTTCAAGTTATTGCGCTAACAAGCTCAAAATTCATAAAAATTGACTAATTAAGGCCCATAACTCTGAAACAAAAAATTGGACCAGGTCAGTTTTTGAACTCGCTTGAGATATTATTGCAAAAGCTCTGTATGGCAAATATTAGTCAAATGTTTTTTCAAGTAATTGTGCTAACAAGCTCAAAATTCATAAAAATTGATTAATTGAGGCCTATAACACTGCAACGTAAAATTGGGCTGGGCCAGTTTTTAAACTGGCTTGAGATATTATTGCAAAAGACCTGTATGGCAAATATTAGTCAAACTGGAGAACGTTTCTTCATGTTATTGTGCTAACAAGCTCAAAATTCATAAAAATTGACTAATTAAGGCCCATAACTCTGAAACAAAAAATTGGACCAGGTCAGTTTTTGAACTCGCTTGAGATATTATTGCAAAAGACCTGTACAGTAGAACCTATCTTGAGAGACCGCCCTTTGGGCCACACAAAAGTGGTCTCTCAAGACAGGTTGTCTCTCATAACAGGTTTAAGGTTTTCTCAAGTTAGTGAATAACCAACCACAAAATTCAGAAATGGAGAAGAATGAATTTTTGTAATGACTTTGTTGTTGTTCTTTTTTATGAAGTTTTTGTAAGAAATTGAAATGGACTGTTATAAAAATTATAAAAATAAATTGAAGATTTTCAACACTAATTTATTTTTATAATTTTTATAACAGTCCATTTCAATTTGTTACAAAAAGATTTTCAACACAAATTTATTTTTATTCCTATCTGTCACATTTCAGGTATGTATGAAATTGTTTATTCAGCAATAATCTTAACCTTTTCACAGGGGTCTTATAAAAACATCTCAATCTTTAATGAGTTAGCAATTGAAACCCAATTAAGAGCCTTTAATGCTTTTAATTATGTTAGTATAACCACAATGGATTTTCCAATTCCAGAACAGGTAAAAAGCTTTTGTCATGGTTTCAGTCTTCAAAGGGGCGGTCTCTCAAGACAGGTCCATTATGGCATAAAAATACAAGTTGGTACCAGGTAACAGTGGTCTCTCAAGACAGGTTGTCTCTCAAGACAGGTGGTCTCCCATAGCAGGTCCATTATAGAGTAAAACCAATCGGTGCCTGGTAGATGTGGTCTCTCAAGACAGGTGGTCTCTCAAGACAGGTTTTACTGTATGGCAAATATTAGTCAAATGTGTGTTCAAATAATTGCGCTAACAAGCTCAAAATTCATAAAAATTGATTAATTAAGACCCACAGCCCATAACACTGCAACGTAAAATTGGGCCAGGCCAGTTTTCAACCTTCTCGAGATATCATTGAAAAAGACCTATATGGCAAATATCAGTCAAATGGGAGAATGTTTGTTCCAGTTATTGTGTTAAAAAGCTCAAACTTCATAAAAATTGACTAATTAAAGTTCATAACTCTGTAACAAACAAGAGGCCCCAGGGGGGCTGAGGGAACTCACCTGACATGGTAGCCTAAATATCAACCCAGGGAATTGATTTCAACAAGTTGCATCTGCCCCTCTTAAGAAAAGCTTATACCAAATATCCAAAGATTCTGACCAGTGGATCTAAAACAAGAGGCCCCAAGGGGCCTTAATCGCTCACCGGGAAAAGTGATTCAAACAAAGTGGTTCAAAGAAGTATTTGGGGTCACATTCAGTTAGACATGGTTCATCAACACTACAAAGGAATGAAGTCATGAGAGACAAATTTTATGGAACTAGGGACATGGCTTGAACAAACTTGAATCTTACCTCCTCTCCCCCCCCCCCCCTTAAGAATGCTGCATACCAAATATCAAAAGCATTCATCTGCTGGATCTGAAGATGAAGATTTTTAAAGAAAATTCCTCATTTTGAACTAAGTTATCATTCGGGCTCCCACAGTGAGCCCAAATATGAACCCAGGGACTTGGCTTGAACAAACTTGAATCTCACCCCCTAAGGATGCTGCATGCCAAATATCAAAACATTCTGACTGCTGAATCTGAAGAAGAAGATTTTTAAAGAAAAATTCCTCATTTTGAACTAAGTTATATAATTCAGGCTTCCACAGGGAGCCCAAATATGGATCCAGGGACTTGGCTTTAACAAACTTGAATCTCACCCCCCCCCCCCCCCCCCCAAGGATGCTACACACCACATATCAAAACATTCTGACTACTGGATCTGAAGAAGAAGATTTTTTTTAAAAATTCCTTATTTCGAACTAAGTTACAATTCAAGCTCCCACAGTGAGCCCAAATATGGACCTAGGGATATGGCTTGAACAAACTTGAATCTCATCCCCCCCCCCCCCCCCCCCCCCCCCCAGGATGCTGCATACCAAATATCAAAACATTCCGACTGCTGGATCTGAAGAAGAAGATTTTTAAGAGAATTCCTCATTTTGAACCAAGTTATCATTCAGGATCCCACAGTGAGCCCAAATATGGACCTAGGGACATGGTTTGAACAAACTTGAATCTTACCCTCCTAAGGATGCTGCATTCCAAATATCAAAACATTCTGACTGCTGGATATGAAGAAGAAGATTTTTAAAGAAAATTCCTCATTTTGAACTAAGTTATATTTTGGGCTACCACAGTGAGCCCAGATATGAACCCAGGGACTTGGCTT